>KK122433.1:22120-45852 GCA_000611955.2 Stegodyphus mimosarum | reverse complement strand
GGAGGTCGAGCCCTACAACTTTGAGAGATTGTCCTTGTGCCTTATTAATGCTCATCGCGAAACTCAAACGAACAGGGAATTGTAGACGCTTAAACTGAAACGGGAGATCGGAAGGGATTATAGGAATTCTTGAAATAAACACATCTTCGCCTGCAGCATGTCCGGTCATGATGGTGGAATTGTTATAAATCGATTTAATAAGTTGAAAATAAATGATAGCAACAAATCACAATAATAGCAACACAATAATGCAAATTAAGAAACAAAAACTGAAGAACAAAAACTTTATAAAAAATAATTTTTTAAAAATTTTTCTAATTCAAAAATCGAAAATCGGGCTTCGAGGTCTGGTGGCCAGCCCCTTTGTGCTTCCGTGTAAAAAATTCCGGGTCCCTGCGTGCGATAGATTTGGCTGGAGAGCTCGGTCAGACAAATGGACAGGCAGGCAGACAGACAGACACATTACACTTGCTTTTATTATTATAGATGAGATAACGGAAGATTTTTCTAAAAACTTCAAGCTTGACTTTTAAAATGTTCTCCGTATTTTACACATTTATTTTCAATATGAGCGTTAACTTTCGGTTCTATTGTGCGTTCTGAATGAAAATAGGCTATTAATTAGAATAGAATTGGAATAATATCCTTCTATCAATTAAAATGCATACTGTTACGGATTTCATATTTATTTGGCTATTTATTTAGAATTGTAATTAAAATTGCTTTATATTTCCCGTGCAATGCAGACGATTTTTGAAGAGAAAGCTACGTCGAAAAAAAAAAAGAAAAAGAAAATGAAAATAAAAGAGCGCTGCATTTAATGTTTAATAGATAAATATTTCGTAATTACTGTTACCATCCAGAAAAATCGAGATTGTTCTACTGATAATTAAAAAGCTTATAAAAGCCGAATTGAAACACCTCATCTCAGTTGTAGTTGTTGTTGTTGTTGTAGTTGTAGCTGAAAAAAGCGAACTGCTGTTTATTTACTTAATGCTGTTATTGATTGTAGCGATTTCGCTGTGAGATAGAATTATTTTATCTGTTTTGAACTGATTTTTGCTAAACGTTTGAGATATTGTGATATTGTGCGAATATCTCTGAAGAAATATTTCAGCATTTTGATTTATTTCTTGTGGAAAGAATAAATTTTTGTTAACTTTTGTGCGACTTGTGCATAACGAACTCGTACGCACGTAACAATATTAATACAATGCATATAATGTTATATATATTTGTTCCTTAAAATTAAAACAGCAGTACATTTGAATTATAGCAAAAAAATTTATATCTGAAACGTCTTGAAGTAAAATATATTAATTGTTAGAATTAATGATCTGTTAGCAAAGAAACGCATGCTCCGATTAATATTTTTTCCGCTTTGAAGGCTTTTAATGATTGACTGTACAAGGCATATAATCGAGCAATAGAATTTTGAATGGTCATTGGAAGCATAGCGTTCCATATAATTAGTTCTGTATGGGTCCATAGTTGTGCGGATGCTCCAGGTGATATCAGACAGGACACCTGTAGTGCATTTCGAATAGGTGTTCTAGTGGCGACAAATGAGAACAGCGAGCAAATTTCGGAGAAAATGTTAATGAGCACCACAAAGAGCATTAAATTATAGAAATACGGGGCCGAATGCTTATTTTTGAAAGACAGTGTCAGGACAGCCGATAATATTTTAGTTTTCAAAGTATTCGTGATGTACAGCGGGATTTGGATTAGTTTAATTATGGCGAAGCACTTAAAGGTTACCTATCTAAGAGGAATATCTTCATCGAAGACCTTTTAACAGAAACTAGTTTGTATTCACGTTGGACGTAGAGAAAACCGCATCCCATGCAGCCAACCCATTGATTTCGTTTAGATTTGAATCCGAGTCGAACTACCACTGTTTAACACTTTACTTCTCAGTCTCTGGTGAACTATATATAGCAGACTGTTCACAGAAATCTTGCAACAGCCTGAATCATTGTACATGTGACTTTAAAGGTAGTCTTCAAGTGGTAAGGCGTTATGAAATGCCACTTCCCTATCTTGTTCTTTACAATAGCTGCGAACAAACACTAAATGCATCCTTTTATATATTCTTCACGCAACCTGGGAAAAAACAGACCACCATGGTGCATGAGACTGAATCTGAAATTATGAGGTAAACGATTAAATTTCATTCAACACTTTAGAGCATTCCTTATTAGCAATATCGTAACCTCTGATGTCTAGTCAATTTAATTATTTGATTATAACAAAGCACTCGAAGGCTGTTTACCGTTCGGCCGCTGTGGGCAGCTGATGTCTAAGGAAAAGAATAAATACGTTATAACGAACACAGACAACAAACCTTTCATTGCTGCGATAGGTTGCGCCAGGTGTTTGTCAGTCTTAGCCTGAATCTTAGTTGTTATCATGACATGCTTCATGCTACTGTTTTCCACTGTTTTGCCATAACTGTGGATGTCGCTATATCACCACTATCTTGCAACATGTCTGACTGTTTTTCTTGGCGACGTGGTTAATTATACTCTGCATCCCTTATGACGACGTGAAGAAGCTTCTTGTGTCCATTGTTGTCGTGTACGGCTAATAATCATATTAGCATTTCACCCAATGTGTGTAGCAATAACGTGACACTACAAATTTTTTTTTCAATTGAAATATTCTTTTTATTTCAAAATTGGTCAACTGGCTTGTTTTGGGATGGGGCAGTTTTGCATAATTATAGCGCAAAATTAATCGAGTAAAATGTTTGGTACTTTATTTATTCTTTAGGCTATCTCTTACATCCAATTAACTTTCTTTTAGCGCTTCGTGTCCAGCCTGCTTATATATGTACGGATATTAAAACTATTTGTTATGTTCTATGGTAACGAAACAATCTTGTAAATTTCCAGCTAGTTCGCCGTCTCTTTTATATTACTGCAACTTTAATGAAGAGAATTATTTAAATTGCATGTATTAAATTTTTTATCATTGATTTACTTTCATGATTATTATATAAATAGTTTAAAAACATAAGTTAATTTATAAAGATTTTAAAAATATTTCTGTGAACAACGAAACGATCGCATTTTTTGCACTTTTGCTTGATTAGAAATATTGAATGTAACTGCGTATTTCTTAGAGCATGTAATAAAAACCTAGAAGCATTAGATATATAGCTATATATTAATGGTGCATTCAGTAAAATGCTTATGTGAGCTATTTTTTTTCATTTGGTTCTTGCTATAAAATGCAGTCAGTCTTTGAATGACGGAAATTCGTGAATATTTTTGGTACTGTTCTGTTATTAAGACCGGAGTCGTTGCCAGGCGTTTTGCTAAATTCGCAAAGAGATTTCTTCATATGAAGTCGCCAATGTTTAAAGTCCTTACAATGTTTATTTTCTTTAAAGCAAAAGAATGCCTCTTTTAAAATTGGAAATGAGAAAACAAATTCTAAACATATAACGATCACTTGTGTTTTTTATTATTATTGTGTTCAGAAAAATTAGGGACTTAACTAATGATGCAACATATTCCATACAATTTTTTCAGGAATGAGGAAATATTGTCTCTGCAAGAAAGTACAAGGAAAAACCATAAAATGAAACTCTACTTCAAATCAAAGGAAGCACCGAAATGGAGATGAGAAGATATGACATGCCGAGCACAAAAAGGATTATGTAAAATTGGTTTGAGTGATCGAGAATCAGTTTCTCAACGGCAGTTTGTTTGAATTACGTATGGTTGTTAGAATTAAATTAACATTAAATTTTGTCAGTATCGACTTGATATGGATCACTGCACTATTGCTTATTGGAACAGTTATGTAAGGGAAATCTGTGGCCATGCATTAACGTGTAGACTGTCAGTTAAGATGGGAGGTAGTGATACTATTGTCGAAGTGCACGAAAGTCTGCTTTCGCGTCGAAAAAAAGCGTTGGTCATATCCCGTTTCGTCTCAGTGGGTGTGTGGAGAGACTTGTCGAGACACAAAAGAATGTTTCTTAACTGTTGTGCCTACCCAGTGTGCCAAAACTTTCCCTAAAGTTATTGAAGAAAATATTATTGATGGCACTATAATATAATCAGACTATTCGACAGGACATAACATTGAAGAATAATGGCAGGCCTGATTTGAACATTTCTGCGTTAACCGTAAATACGATTGTATCGACAACGATAAAAATTTAATTCGTTAATTAATCTTAATTCGCTAATTGACTTTTTTCGGATTTCTTTAGCAAATTATTCAATTTACATTAAAAATTTCTAATTCTACGAATATCTGTTATGTTATTTTTTTCCCTTGGATTTTTCTTCAACTTAACCGTATTGTAAATATTTTCGTGATTATTTTTATGCTTCGAATTTTTCGCCAGATCGCCCGCTTTTGACGATATCTGAATCCGGCCCTGATAACAGAAAACAGTACACATTTTTTTCAAGTTCGATGCCCTGGCGAGGAAACTAGCTATGTGGTAGATTTCAAACTTTCATATTGTGTAACATAAAAACAATCGAATGGGTTATTAATCTAACCAGGGAGGTAGCTCTGATGATCTTTGCTATAGCTGGATGCCATCCGTAGAAATAATTGATTTTCCAACTGAAATATGTTACAGTTTTCAGAATAACTTTTCAATATACTGAGAAATTATTTTAACACTTTTGCATTATTAGCAAAAGGATGCAGACGGAAATGTCAGTAAATAATAACTATAATGAAATAAAAAGAAAAATTTATCAGTGCGTGTTAAATAGAAGTAAATGGAATTTTTTCCTGTAGCATCTTATCGTTTAAAGGAAAACCACAATTTCTGTCTTTCATCTCGCAATTTCTTGTCAATAGCTAAAAATGACATAAGAAAACCTCTGTTTTTTTGAAAAAAAATTCTAAGTTGAAAATAATGTAGAAATTATAAGAGTAAGTTATTGCTGAGGTAAATGTATTGCGTGACCAATCTAATTCCAAGCACGACATGAAGTTTGCAACTATCAAATCAGAATGTGAAACGTGTCTTTGGGGTTGACTTGGGTGCTTTGCTATAATTCTAATTGTTGTTTATTGAAAAAATATTAATATTGTATTCATTAACTGCTCTATTTTGATTGTTGCACCTGCTACTTTTAATCTTAATGTCAAAGTACTAATATAGTTTAATGTTACTGCTTTTGTAACTGATGCTTGTTTAAAAGCATTAGAAAGAATAATAACAGGAATTTTAATGTTTTGATAATTGAGTTGTATGAGATCTACTTATTGTATTTTAAGTAATTTTTTATGAGCAATGTTATTTTAAACTATTCAATTTCAATGAGTTGTTGTTGGTGCAAACTAGTATGTATATGTTATTTATGAATCAAATTTTCAAGTTTCATAAAACCAACCTTTTTCTTCTATAAACGCTTGTTGCAGAATTCCAGTTCTTGCATCAAAACCTTCCTCTTAGAAAGCCATTTTTGAAAATTCAGAACTTCAGTAATCAGTTCTTTTTGTACGCACCATACTATTATTTAAACTAGAGGCATCTTTCAATATTATTATCATATGTATGTATATGTCCTAAATTATTATTTTTAATAAATACTGGACGTAGAGTGTAGTAAGATTGCACGATGTACTATAACAGATAAAGTCTAGATCCTTTGGAAAGCTTCAAATGCTTATTTTCTCAATGTTCCTTTCGAGTTGTTAAAAAGACTACATTTTTTGCAGGTTTAGTCAGAATAGAAAGGCATTACCAGTCGACACAAGATGCATCACTGGTGTCCCCCATACGTCTACCTGTATCTATCTATACCTGTCTTCTAAATCAAACACATTTGCCAGGATGGTTACTAGAATACTATCACTAAATACAAGTACCCTCGCATTTAAAATGAAACTTTTGGTGGCAGAATTAGAAAATGCAAAAATCAGTTTGCATAAAAATCATGTGTTTGTTAAAATAAACTTTGCAGGTTTTTAGGTTCAGAAATTGCAATTCCAGAGTTCTACAGAGCATTCAGCACCATTGGGTTTTCAAATAAATAAGCTTCCTGTAATATCAATTTTATTTTATAAAAGGAAATTGCGTAAACTGCAAAAAAGCTCTTGTGAAGTCTAAAGCAAGTGATTTCAGTCCATGGTAACGTTAAATATAGGAGGTATTTACACATTTCGATAAAAAATAGGAAAAGCAAATGCTTTTCAATAATTATTTCTAGCAACAGTTTACTGTTTGAAATAAGACATATCGTCTGCTACTTTTAAATTTATTCTTCTTTCAAAATGTCGCATGTCAACAAGCTCCGGATTGAAGGAAATTTTTCAACAATTTTCGAACAGAAATATGCTTATTCCATACTTCGAAAACGTCGTGAAATGCATGGTGATAAAATTTCAAAGTGCGAAATAACCAAGATTATTATCGGGAATCGAAATACCATGAAGTCATTATTTCTATATGAAGAGAAAACTTCAAACGAATAACAGAAAAAGATACTAAGATGTTTCTAATGTTTCTTAAAAAGTTCTTTAAAGTTAAATCTTTGCTAACAAGAGAAAATCCGCCGACCCGGAAAAGAATTTCAAAGTCTTTAAATATATCTGCAACAAGATTAAATAAAATAATAAAGCAAGTTCAACAATTTATAATAAAATGAAAAACATAATGTTCACCAACTTTTGCCGATACATGCGGCTCAAAGCAGAACAGTTTATAGAACCCTGTGTGAAAACTAGTATTTAATGTATGTAAACTAGTATGAAACTGGTACCCATGGATTATTGTGTCTTGATCTCTTGAGCAGAGCTCTTTCTAAGCGCAAACCCTTTCCAATTGACGGATTCTAAAAAGTAGTGGAAAAGGAATGTTAGTCAATAAACTTGGAAACTTTAAGAAAAGCTCTTTTGTCACTGAAATACGATGCAGAGTTATAATCCAGAAAAAGGGCTGTCAGAATTAACATTTAAAAAAATAATCTTTCCATTTTAAACATCAATTTAACTGCTCCGAAATGGTTCTAAAGGTGTGTAAATACTCTTTGTACGTAGCGTATTCGGAAACTAAGTATCGTTTCATTCTAGCGCCGTCGCAGCGCTGTGGTAGGCGTCTCGCGCATGCGCACTAGTCTTTCTTGTTCACTGACTTTCAATTGTCGCCATTTTGGTTGCTCTATGTTGTGTTTTCAGTTTGCTGTGCACATTCAAAATATTTAAGACAATTAGTTCTCCCGCTGACTGTGAGATTCGTGCCGTGATTAAATTTTTGAACGCGAGGAATGTTAAACCGGCCGAAATTTATCGTCAAGTGACAGAAGTTTACGGTGAATACGCGATAAGTGATGGAATGGTGAGAAAGTGGGTAAGAATGTTTAATGCAGGTCGAACAAATGTCCACGCCGAGGCTCGGAGTGGTCGGCCTTCTGTTGTCACCGATGATTTGGTAAGGAAAGTTGATGAAGCAATTCATGAGAACAGACGCTTCACAATGACAACTCTTTCAGAGGCATTTCCACAAATTTCACGTACTGTTTTGTTCGAAATTGTGTCTGACCGCTTGAATTATCGCAAACTGTGTTCCTGATGGGTTCCAAAAATGCTCACTGATGTTCACAAAACAAAGCGACTTGGTAGTGCCCTGACATTTCTCACGCGGTACAGTGATGAGGGAGAAAACTTTTTAAATCAAATTGTGACAGGTGATGAAACTTGAGGGTGCCATTTCACACCAGAATCGAAACAAAAATCGATGGAGTGGAGACACACTCATTCACCGAGAAAACAAAAGTTCAAAGTGACAATGTCATCACAAAAAATCATGTGCACTGTCTTCTGGGATAGGAAAGGCGTTTTGCTTACTGAATTTCTTCCCAAAGGGGAAACCATTAATGCGGCACGATATTGTGAGACTTTAACAAAACTAAGGCGTGCTATTCAAAACAAACGAAGAGGAATGCTCAGTGAAGGAATTGTGTTGCTCCATGACAATGCTCGGTCCCATACTGCTGGTGTCACTCAATCGTTAATTCGACAGTTTCATTGGGAGCAGTTCGATCACCCGCCGTACAGCCCGGACTTGGCGCCGTCCGACTATCACTTGTTCCTTCCCATGAAGCGCGAGCTTGGTGGCAAGCGCTTTGGATCTGACGATGACACGAAAAATGCTGTGGAGTCGTGGTTATCGAAACTGGCGGGAAGTTTCTTTGACGATGGTATACAAAAACTGGTCACCCGCTATGACAAGTGTTTGATCATTGGCGGAAACTATGTTGAAAAATAGTTTTTTTTTCTTTTTTTTTTTTTTTTTTTTCAAAACGGTACTTAGTTTCCGAATACGCCTCGTATATCAGTTATTTGAACACCAATATTTTGCAAAGGACATCCTTTGACTAGTTGTTCTTTTAGTTTTGGGCTTCAGCTATTGTCCTTAACATATACTAATAAGTTGGCTTCTCAAAAGAACGAACTACTTGCGAATGATTTCTTTTATTATGATCTATGGCAGGAATTGGTGAAAACATTCTCTGTATATACTACTAAATGATGGGTGTTACTGGATTTCGTCATAAGATTGGTCATAAGATTGGATTTGATTCTGGTAAAGCACTCGAAGGTTATCTGCCTAAAGGAAGAGATACTTTCTTGGAAGTCTTCCTAAGGGAAACTGGCTCGCATACACGTGACACATGCGAGAAAACGGCGAAAACGCTCATGCAGCCAGCCCGTTCGCGGAATTCGAACCTCGGACCGAACTACCAGTGCTCAACGATTTTACCGCTCGGCCGCTGGTAGACTTTTCATTAAAAAAATACAAAATTTTGCTCACGTGCTGGGATATGTATGTATTCTCAAAGTTTTTATTTGAATTAAAAGGGCTAGTCAGTTTTTATTTAAATTAAAAGAGCATCTTTACTTTCCATAAACTATCCTCAAGTGCGCAAGCTCAAAATTTTGTAACGCTTTGTTATGTTTTAGACTGCATGTACGAATAATGATGTAAAGTAATTCCTAAGAATATTTATTTATTTCTCCAACATGTACTTTAGTTTTCCTTAACGCCCTCGGAGCACTTGAGTTTTAAATTTCGAGCCAGACAATTTTTTAATGCATTTCAGCCGAATTCCTACATTTAATGATTTATTTCATTAATTGCCCGAAAAGAGTTTTTTTCTGCTGTTGCATTCTCTCTGCTGCATTTTTAGAGAGAATTGAACCATTGACTCTGGGGACTTTATATACATGAACCTTTTCTTGCTATTTACATCTTTACTGTAAAAACTCTTATGCGTTGCTTTTTCCTTCGTTTTATTAATAGTTACACATAAATCATTTTAAATTAATTTCTCTTTAAAATGTTACAATTATTCAAGCTTAGAATGCTCTCCAAAGGTTGAAAATATCATTATATCAAAATCTTCTACTTTTCTTACCCTTTTCTTATTATTTTTTAAAAACTTTCTGTTGGTATTTCAGATTCTCATTCTATTTAATTTAGTTAAAAGCACTTTTCTTCTCTGGTATTATTACAGACGAAATAAGAGAGAATTTTATTGAGTGATGAATTTCACATTGTGAAATAATTCAGATTAAGATCTTCATTTAGACAACGATGATTGTTTTATTTTGATCTTTTATTGACCAATTGTTGTATCTTTTTAGTTATTTATTTTTTATAGCGTCAACTTTAATGACATGTCCCCGGTCTACAGCTTGAAAAACTTTTGTTTCCTATTAAGACAGACTTTCTACCTTTCTTTCTCAAAATGAGTAGAATTTTTCCTTTGACACCAGCTTAAATTTAAGGATTAATTTTGCTTTAATTTAAATTTCAAATCAGTGCTTCTATTTACTGCATATAATGGACGATGAGAAGTTCCGCTTCTTTTCAGATACATAATGTAATTTATATTTTTGTTAAGAAAAAACGCTCCTGTTTATTGAAAATAATTGCGGTCTCGTTGAAATGTGTACAAAATTATACATCATTGTTATTTGTATTATAGATAAGGAAACTAAATGGAATTTAAAAATTTTCCGCGGCATCGGCTGCATTTTGCATCCATTAGCAGCCTTCAAGGGTCATACGTGGTCCAGAAAGCTTCCATATAGCCTATATTTCCATGCACATAGCGAGAAATTTTAGCAAATGTCTTGCTATTTTAAGTCTGAGAATCGGTTTATATACGAGTTCAAAGTGATTGCAAGTAATTCAATTACAGAAAGTGGTACTAAATGATTGAAAAAATATTGTTTACTCTTTCTTTAATCCTATTCATTAATTAAATCTATGGATATTTATATCCAACTTGAAATTTTCTAGCAATTCTTGGTCTCTCTGTACTAAAGGTAAAGGCCAGATGATTCCTATGCTTTCTATTTAGTCATTAATATCATTATGATACGTCTCGTGGCCAATATCATCTTCCTTTCCGTTCGTAATAATGGTCAGCAAAGATAACAACTTTTAATTTAAAACTAGTAGATTGTGTCTTTTTTCTGCCAGGCGTTTTTCATTATATAATAGAAATGAAGAAATGTATTTACTCGTAAAAACGACAGCGTAGGTGAATATTAGAAAATCATGTGACTGGTAGAGAATAGTTGCTACTAACGTGAACCAAACTAAAATTCGCTATGTTAACTGCCAATGCGCCAAATGACGCGCATACCTTAACCCAGTGATTCTCAACCCCTGGGCAGGGGCATTTTTGTGTGCCGCCAAATTTTAGAAATGTATATAGTAAAAATTGTAGTGTGTTTAACCCCAGTATACGGTACGCATGAGAATTGAATGGGAGAAATTCGGTCGCGCCAAATTTATGGTATCCAAGACGATTTGGGTGCTCTGGAGGAGAGCACATTTTGGAGCATTTTTGTTATTTTTAGTAGCATAAATTCAAGTATGCAAGAGCAGAAAGAAAATATATTGAACTCAACAGATAAACTGGTGGAATTCCAAAAACAAATAACTTTATGGAAGAATAAAGCTCAGGAAGGCAATTTGGAAAAGTTTGAATCAGTTCCAAAAGATTTCAATAAAACTATATATAAAATTGTTACTAACCATTTGACAACATTAGAGGAGAGAATTATTCATTATTTTCGAAATTTAGATATAAAAAATTTGATTGGGTTCGTAATCCATTTGTGATAAAGAATACTTATGTAGTTGAATTAATTTTGAACGAAGAGGAAGAACTAATTACGTTTTCTAATAATCGAGATTTAATTTTAAAATATTCGGAAGAATCGATTAATTTATTTTAGATTAACATTAGATGCGATTATCCCATGATGGCCAAAAAAGGCTTTAAAACATTATTACAATTTTCTACATCTTATTTATGTGAATTCGGATTTTCAGTATTAAACAAGATAAAAACGAATAAAAGATCGAGACTGTTAAATGTAAAAGACGATATGAGAGTAGCATTGTCCTTTTAACGACCAAATATAAATGAAATTATCAAAAAATATCAAGCGCAAATTTCTCATTGAAAATATTCTTACTATTAACTTGTAATTAATCCCTTAATAAACGTACTGCTGTTTTTGTAGTACGTATTATTTTATTTCACATTCAAAATTACTATCATAAACTATTTTACACAGTGTATTTAAAGGTAAGTAAACAACTTTTAAACTTATCGTTTTCTTTGTGTGCCGCGAAATTTTGAAATCGTTAAAAGTGTGCCGCGATAAAAAAAAGGTTGAGAATCACTGCCTTAAACTTTGGACAACTGAGAAATTTTTAGTTAAATATGTCCTGTTATCCTACAATGTTCTACTTTTTGTAATGGGAGCCGAAATTACACTGGCATTCATCTTAAGCTCGCTGGTAGGTCTTCAAGGTTTTTTTTTAAATTTTTTACCAATTATTCGCATATTTGGCGACGTATTGTGTATAGTTGGATTTGTAAGGCGATTTTAAATTCTGCTGATACTCACATTTTAAATTTTGGCTAATTTTTGCAAAATCTTACGCCTTCGCTTATACACGAATAGGCTAATATTTGGAACTTAGAATCGCTAATTACCAAATTTCAGCCATAAAATTTAGCATACTTTTGTAAAATTAAATTTATAAAAATTTTAATAACTTAAAGGAGTTCTGTAATTTTAAATATATTTAAGTTTACAGAAATAATTAAATTATAAATTAATTAATGTGTTCGTAAAATATTATACGTATTTTCTACAGGAACTTTACTAAATAAGATATAAAAACTTTTCAATAAATAAGTTATATAAACCTTTTACCAAATAAGTTAAAAAAACCGTTTTCAACAAACAATGAATTATTTAGCCTAAAGGAGCGTCAGTCCAGAAGGGCTATGTCCCGAAATGGCATTTTGCGTTGAATCGTTTTAAATGTTTGAATCACTTTTCAAAATGCTGCCACCAAATATTATTGCTTTATATTATATTTAAACAAATTAAATAATGAAGAACCTGCATGAATGAATGAATGTATGTATGTTCAAGGTTGTAAACTGTATGTTTGAAAGGTTACACGCTAACAGCTACAAAATGGCGGCAAGTACATCTGTTTCCGGAGCTCTCAACTGACTGATGAATATCTAAACACAAAACGTACAGGATGATGTAAATTATGCTACAATTTTATTCTGTGAAGTTAGTTCTGTTTCGGTGGCTGTTTGAAAAAAATGACAGTATACTGATTTGAGGGCATGAAAGATTATAGTATTTCTCTTTCATCTCTTCTCAAATAAAGCATTTTTCTTTTCTCGGAATTTCCTGCAAATTTCCTTGGAAATTCTACAACATCAATGATTCTAAGAATTGTATAAATTTAGAAATGCTAGTTGCTTACATAGTTAAAAGATAGACCCTTTATTCGGAGCAAAAACGAATAGAAAATTATTAGTCCAAAGGGATTTAGTCCCGAAGGACTATTACTTTCGTTTTGCGATTTTGCGTCGGAAACACAAAAACGGCGTATCACTTTTCAAATTGTTGCCACTAAATGTTATCGCTCTGCATTAAATTTTAAAAAATGAAAAATCTGCATAAATGTATGCATGTTTTTTTTTTTTTTTTTTGACGTAGCTTTCTCTTCAAAAATCGTCTGCGTTGCACGGGAAAATAAAAAGGAATTTTAATTACAATTCTAAATAAATAGCCAAATAAATGTGAAATTCGTAACAATATTCTCTAAAACTTTAACGAATTTTTCATTAACAAACTCAAAGATTTCAAAGCCAGCAATACCAACGTTGTACAGAAAAACATTTTTATCTCCGGCGCGTGAGAGTGTGTACCGAAATTTCTAAAGATATGCTCAATTTAAAATTAGTTTGCGATATTGCTCTTGAAATCAATTTTATGGTTTAAGTGCGAAGAACATGGTATTTAATAAATAAAGGTAACACACAAAATGTTAAATAAACGCCCCTTTGGACGTAATTAAAATCTGAAACCTTCCAGATTTTTTTTTATATTTCTATATTTGCATTATTTAAAAAATTTATGAAAGAACATAACAAACAACATGATTGCAGAAATTTCTTATTATACTTCAATAGAGGAGTTATCCTTTATAACAACATTCCGTCATAAAAGTGCCCTCATCCTTATGCAGATCGACCGGAATCTGAAACCTTCATAAGCAAAACCAAGACATAAAGATGTGCGAACCCTTTTGAAGATCAACTTCTAACTCGAAAAAAAGCGACCGTCGTTATTGTACATGATCTGACATACCGGGGCAAGTCCGATTTTTGTTTGCAGTAAGTTTAAAGTTTGCAAACGGAAATAGGTGTTGCAACTTTTATGGTATAGAGGGCGCTGTTACGCCAAACGAATATTGTGTTTACATTATGTAATTGTTCGTTCGACGTTTCGATGCTGCTGTATTACAGTATATCTTGTTGGTGTTTTTTATTAAAATATAAACCAAAAATGTCGTCATCAATTTTGTGTACCAAACAGGATCAATTAACCACCGATGTGTAAACTCGTCGAAACAAAAGTAGCATTCGTATCAGAATCGTCAATTGTTGTCTTCGCCTTTGGAATTTCGCATTTCGTTTTCGTAGTTCATTCGTAACATGTGGTGACATCGTCCGGGAACGTCGCTTGGTGGGGTGAGTAAATAGTTTTGTTGAAAATTTGTTTGAATAGAATATTTTGTAATTGTTGAAGTTTTGAAGTAGAAAAGCTATTTGATGTCGTTGATCTTGTTTTGGTAAAAATTTGAGACTTTCGTTTTCGAATACTGAATGTTTGCATTTATGTTTAGAAAGTTCGAATGTATTTACAAGTAAGAATCTGTTGTATTTTCTTAGAATTTGGTGTTAATGCTGAAAGTGTGATTTGTTGTTGAAAATTACAATTTGTTTTAGAATTCTATAATTAGAATTTATTGTTAAAGTATTCGAAGGGTAAAATTTGTTGCTAGAAATTGTGAAAATGGCTAAATTGTTAAAGCTGTGAACTAAGCGTGACACACATCGAGAACAAACTCTAAAGATAGTAGAAAAAATAAACAAATATTTGAATGAATCGGATATCGACATAGATGTATGTGATTCATATTTAGAACAGTTGAATAGTAAAATCGAAATTGTTAACATACTAAATAGTGACATTGATGAATTGTTGAAGGAAGAAAGCGAAATTAAGGATGAAATTAGTTCGGTAGATGATTATAACGAAAAAATAATACCAGGTCATTGGTAGCTGTAAAACTGAACTTGGATGGTCCTTGCAAGGAAATTGTGATGATCTGAGTAAGACTGCTGCTGTAAACGTAGTGTTGGGTGATCAAAGCACTGTATCAGCCGAACTCAGGCGTTTCTGGGAACTAGAAAGTTTAGGTATTATAAACAAAGAAACGGAGTGTTTGACTTTAGTGGAACAAGAAATACTTGAGGAATTTAATAACTCTGTTGGGTTCGTAGATGGAAGATATTGTGTAAAGTTGCCGTGGAAACCAGGTATGCAGGAGAAATTGGCGAATAATAGGGAAGTGGCTCGGAAACGTTTCGAAGGTCTGGTTAGGAGATTTAGAAATGATATAGCTTTTTTTTAGGATTATAAAAGGGTAATTGATGATTATCGTAAGGAAGGTATCATTGAGAACTCATCGTCAGCTATTAAATTGTCATGTTCTGAGCAGTCATTCTACTTACCCCACCATGGAGTCATTCGCGAGGACAAATCTACTAGTCGACTTAAAATCGTGTTTGATGGTTCTTCTCATGAAGGAGGACAATTTTCGATTAATGACTGTTTATTCAAAGGACTAAATTTATATCCAAATCTATTTGAAATCATCTTAAAACTTCGGCAAAATACAATCGCCTTCAAAGCCGATATAAAGCAAGCATATCTGCAAATTTTGATCGATCCTAATGACAAAAAATTGACTAGGTTCTTCTGGACTGATGATATCGGTTCTAATGCATATCAAGAAATTAACTTTGTAGAGTTTTATTTGGGCTGAAACCAAGTCCATATTTATTAGCTGCAACTCTGAAATATCATTTTGATAAATGTAAACAGGAATTTCCCGATACTTGCAAATTATTGTCAGAATGTTTTTATGTCGATGATTTGGTTGGAGGTGGAAAAGACTTGCAAGCGGCTTTGAAGATTTGAAAGTGTGGAAATTCTCAAAAGAGGTAGCATGATATTACGAAAGTGGAAAATCAATTCTCTGAAACTTCGTGAGCTGTGGGAGGATGCTGAGGTCGACATCGATCAGGAGAAGAGCTCAGTTACGGAACTTAACTCACCATCCAAGGTGTTGGGTCTAGTTTGGGACCCAGATGCGGACAGTATATCTTTCAACGTGAAAGAACTATCAAAGTTTATCAAGAACGGAACTGCTTCGAAAAGGTTTATTCTTCGAGTAGTGGGCCATATTTATGATCCTATCGGATTTTTAGGGCCTTTCATCATAAAGCTGAAGTGCATTCTACAAGAACTATGGACTCATGATATGGACTGGGACGACAAACTTCCATCGTCACTGGATCACAAGTGGCAGTTGTGGTGCAGTGAAGTCGAACACTTAGAAGATGTCATGATTCCTAGATGTTATTTGTCAAATTTGAACTGTAAATTTATATCATTTGAAATTCATTCTTTTTCAGATTCTTCTCTTTTAGCCTATGGAACAGTGCTGTATTTAAGAGCTATAGCAGAAGATGGAAGGATAAATATTAGTTTTACTTGTTCTAAAAGTCGTGTAGCTCCTCTGAAAGGTCTTACCTTACCAAGACTAGAATTAATGGGAGCTTTGTTATCCGCAAGATTAGCCCGTCAAGTAAGTAGATGTTTAAAATCTATTACATCTAGTTATTTTTGAACCGACTCGATGATTACGTTATGTTGGATTAAGGGACAATCTAGTAAATTCAAAACTTTTGTAAAAAATAGAATAGAAGAAATTCAATCTTTATCAGATATCAACAATTGGGCTCATTACCCTGGATAAGATAATCCTGCAGATATCCTGTCCAGAGGAATTTCTGCAGCAAATTTAGCTTCGAACCAGCTTTGGTGGCACGGTCCACCTGGTTCAGTCAGTCATCTGAATACTGGCCTACTGAAAGGGAGAACTTAAAATCTACAGACGTAGACTTAGAGCTAAAAACGGAATTTGAAAAAACAGTGCAAAATAAATGTTTGGTAGAAAATTCTGAATTTATTTTAGATTTAAGGAAATATAGTTGTTTGTTAAAAGTACTAAGAGTAACTGCACTTGTTAAACGGTTTGTTAATAAACTTCAAAAACGACAAACAGTTGCAGGTCCCCTCACAGCTGAAGAACTTCAAAATGCAGAACTAGACTGGATAAAACATAAGCAAAACATTGAGTTTAACCTAGAATTACAGAACATTAAAAACGGTAAGTCGATTCCTAAAGAATCTCCACTTTCGAACTTAGCCCCATTTCTCGACAGTTGTGGTGTATTGCGCATAAAAGGAAGATTAGAAGAAGGAGAATTTACAAAGGATGAGGCTCACCCTGTGCTTCTTCCTAAGCAATCTAGATTTACAGAATTAATTATTATTCGAGAGCATAATAAAATTTTTCATGGTGGAGTGACATTTACGCTCCCCAAAATTAGGTCTAGATTTTGGATTCCACGAGGTAGACAGATTGTAAAAAGAGTGTTAGGTAACTGCTTAATTTGTCGAAAATATAAGTTGAAACCAGCTAAACAAATAACTAGTCAACTACCAAAAAATAGAATTACTGAAAACCCTCCTTTTACTGTAACAGGAATAGATTTCACCGGCCCAGTTTTAATAAAATCTGGAAATGATACGCCTCAAAAGGCTTACATAACATTATTTACATGCAGTGTAACTAGAGCTGTGCACATTGAATTAATCACAAATATGTCAACAAAAAATTTTATTTTGTCATTAAGGAGATTTTTAGCTAGGAGAGGAAATTGTAAAGTTATCATTTCCGACAATGCTAAGAGCTTCAGAGCCACTAATGAAATTCTGAAAGAATTTGCAAAAATTATAATCGATTCAAAATTAAAAGATTTCATTTCAATAAACGGCATAACTTGGCAATATATTGCGCCTCACGCGCCTTGGTGGGGTGGATTTTATGAAAGGCTTATGAAAAGCATCAAAGAACCTTTAAGAAAGGTTCTCGGAAAGGCTCTTCTTAACTTTGAAGAAATGATGACTATTCTGTCAGAAATTGAATTAATTCTAAATCACAGACCTCTTACTTATGTCCACAATGAAATAAAAGAGCCACAAGCTCTCACACCTGCCCATTTCTTGTTTCCAGGGCAAGAAAATGTTTCTTATCCTGTACATTTCGCCGACCTTTTCAGGAATGAACCATTTAACAGGCAGACTTTGACTAGGAGAAAATTGTATCAAACTAACCTTTTGAAACAAATTTGGAAAAAATGGAAGGAGAATTATCTCCTTGAATTACGTTCTGCGCACACTTTTCTAAATCCATCTCCTGAAAGGAATCTTAAAAAGGGTGAGGTAGTATTGCTGGAGGGGTTGACGAAATCAAAATTATTATGGCCACTTGGAATTATAGAAGTTTATAAAGGTAGAGATGGGTATGTGCGTTCATGTTTGATTCGTACTTCCCAAGGACTTTATCGAAGACCCGTCCAACTGATCTATCCTTTTGAAGCTTAGCAGTTATGTATATTATGTGTTTGTGCCATATAGTATTAATTTGTAATATAATTTTCAGTATTGATTTGTGATTATGTCAACGCTTATTATTGATGTGTAAATTTAGTGTACTCTTAACAGAGTACAGGTGGGGTGTGTTGCAACTTTTATGGTATAGAGGGCGCTGTTACGCCAAACGAATATTGTGTTTACATTATGTAATTGTTCGTTCGCCGTTGCGATGCTGCTGTATTACAGTATATCTTGTTGGTGTTTTTTATTAAAATATAAACCAAAAATGTCGTCATCAATTTTGTGTACCAAACAGGATCAATTAACTACCGATGTGTAAACTCGTCGAAACAAAAGTAGCATTCGTATCAGAATCGTCAATTGTTGTCTTCGCCTTTGGAATTTCGCATTTCGTTTTCGTAGTTCGTTCGTAACAATAGGTGTACGCTCACCTTTATGGCCAGTGCACATTTATGAAGGTTTCTGTCTTTTCGAATTGAGGCCGACCTACCTTAGGGTATGAGCATCTTTTTAAAGAACTGCTCGTATGGAGCTGTCTACAGTGACACAGAAGGTGTAGATTTCAAGGAATCTGGTATATGCTTCACGCTGGAAGCATTAGTTTTCTCAAATATTATTTTTTCAAAACCGTGATTATGCAATGTTTGTGGTTTTTTAGAAAAATCTCTAGACGTTATGTTTGACTAAATTGGCATTTTTGATTTGTTTCTCATCTCCATTTACTGTTTGCAATGCACGATGCGACAACCGAAGCTTTGTCTTTAGTAGAAAGTTTGATTAATATTGTTTAGAAAGTTGAAAAGATATTTCTTTATTTTTGTAACAATAGAAGTCTGGGAATCAAATCAGAATTAATATAATTTTCATCTATCGATTTCTACAAGTAGATTTACTGAGATGAATTTTCGGACAACAAAGTACTTCAATTATTATAGAGAAAACAATCTAGTCAAACTTGAGATGTAATAGAAAGTGCATGTTTCACGCAATTAAAACAGTTAAAGATTTCGAACAGTCCTATTTTAAAAAAAGCTCTATTTATATTATGCTAATCTGTATTCTTTTTAGTTTAATAACAATAACCAGCATAAAAACATTGACAAATTAATCGTCGTAATAGATCTCTATAATCCTGAATCTTCTGCCCTTTTTCAAGAACTTTTCAAGTTCTACTTACATTAATTCATCATTACAAATGGTGTCAAAAACCATAGCATTGCAAATAGTCTTTTATTGAACCGTTAGAAATTATTCCATTGCTCAATTTAAAACAAAAATATTTCCAAGAAATTTTCTGGAGTAAAAATGATTTCGGAAATTGAAAAGCAATAAAGCATTTCTTTTCTCAGGAACATGGGATCTTGCATCCTCAGGAAAGGAACCACGGTTTAATACACAGGAGGACTTCTCCTTTCGTTGCTTTGGAATATGCACGCAAACTGACGCTAACTAATATGATGCCTATTAAATTGTTTCTATTTAAAATGGTTACAAACATGTAAGTCACGACAAATGTAATAAGTGAGTTTTTTTTTAATATTGCGACAATGAGAATACGTTCAGAACTGAATATATGGGAAGAAAACTGCATTTTGATGAGTTGCTTCTTTCACTTTTAAATCTTTCTTCTTGATTAAAATTGGTGCACTAAAAAAGTTCCCATATTTCTTACGCAAGAATTTCATCGACAATCTGCCTGCAAAAAAACTTCAGTGCTGACAAAAGTGAAAAGGATTTACTGACGGATTTACTGGAATAGGATCCAAGATCAGGCATCGCAAGAAATAAAATTTTGATAAAAGAAGGATTTTTCTTTGTCGAAGTTATTACTATTGAAGAAGGACAAGTCGATAAGCTCTTTACGATGGAAATTCACTTTTACTTTGTTCATTTTTCACACTTTCTTTTTCGCTGTACCCTAAATTGAATTGTTGGCATCTGAAGATTTCTAACAAGTCGCTTTTCCTGAGAAATTTTCGAGTCAGTAAAATTTCGAAAGGGCTTCATTAAATAAAAATGGGTGGAGAAAGGGGTTCGTCATATCAAACATTCGGAAAATGTTCCGTTTCTCAAACAAGACCTAAGTTCTTGAATGAGATATTGAGATTGCAAAGCTAGTTGAAAATCTTTTTAGCACTTCTCTTCGGTTACTGCACTGCGATTCCGTTGGGCTCCAAAAATTCGAATGAAATCGAAATATAAAGTTTATTTGGAAATTCATTTTCTTTTACTTCGGAAGTTTCTTCATATTGGAAGTTTTCTCATATCGAAAATCTGTGGTTTTGCCATTCTTCCAAAAATATCATTCATAGTTTCGTAAGCATGGTAATCTAATTGAGAACTAGGAAAGGAATATTGCTTTTGTGTTTTTCAAAAAACACAAATCTGAACTCTAAAATAAAGAAACAGGATAGGAGAAGAGGTTATATCATGTTTCTTTATAATTTTTGTATTTCGTATGAGAGTTGAAATAGCAGAAAATCGGGTAAAACTTATTTATTAGTTTGGTCAGTTTAAGCTGTGACATTTAATTTGCTAACAGCTTTATATGAACTTCCTTATGCCTTATGTCGTCACATACTCGCTCTGTTCAGAGGTCTATGCAAATTTTTACGACAATCGACGTAGGTTAAAGATAGGAAGTATGGTTTGATTTGTTTATTTATGGCAAAGCATTCCTGTTATCTGCTTAAAGGGAGAGATACCTTCGTGGAGGACTTTCTAAGGAAAACTGGCTCATATACACGTTACACATGGGAAAAACCACGAAAACACCCAATGCAGCCAGCTCCATTAGATGGGATTCGAACCCGACCGAGATACCAGTGCTCAGCGACCTTTACTGCTCAGCCGTTGGTGGGTCTAAAATTGGGGAGAAATCATAATTTATTACTCAGAGTAGAAATTTGGCCATTGATTGGTACTGCTTGCTTAGAGAACCACTTATTCGAACACTTTATGTTATATATTTAGTAAGTGTTGAACGTTAGTTGTGACTTTTCTTTTGGACTCAGACAATGTTGTAACTTCGTGCAAAAACTGTTAGACTTGTAACTCAGTCAGTGTACTAGATCAGGCGTCGGCATACTATGGCACGCGGAACGATTCTCAGTGGTGCTGTCCACCACTCTACAAAGTTACTCTGCGCTCTCAGTGATGTTCAGCTGCCAAAATTTCGTTACAGCGCTAATTTCTGTAATGAACACTGTTGTCAAAATATTTAATTTCGTAGTGGTTCATTCTTCATTGATACACAGGTAATTTAAGTCTCTTACAAAAGAAATGGAAAGCGAATATGTGAACTAAGGATTGCAAAAAAAGGGCCAAACAGTGCTTGAATCTTTTGACTATTGAAAAGACTTTGCTATAAAATTGTATGTATTTTCCCGTGATATTAATATTAGTACCTGTAAATACTTTCCAAATGTAAAACGCTTGCAAATACAACGATCTTAGACAAAGATGAATTTCAAACTTACGTTGAAGAACTTAAGGATGCATTTTAGAAAAGATGCAAAGACTTTGCGTGATTGCCTGTATTTTCTTTCCTAATAGTGCCAGATTTAATAGGCCCATTAATAATCCCATCTAATTTGTCAATGTTTGAGTGGATAGAAGTTGGTAATTTTGAAATGGAACTATTTGAACTAACATCTTCAGAATTATGGAAAGCAAAATTTATGGAATTGCGGAAAAGTCTAGAAAATAACTCTAGCGATAAATCGACAGCTATTTTAAATTGCTGGATGTCAATGCTTGAGAGATTTAATTGTTTGAAGAAAACCACATGTGCTCTGCTTTCCGCTTTCGATTTCACATTGCAGTGTGAATAAATCTTTTCTCATATGAAAAACATTTTCATATGAGATTGTGGATCGAAATTTGGTATTAGAATTATTACGCATTATTTAAAGGTTTGGCGTAAAACATAGTGACTAAAAATTCAGTGAACAATTTGAGTCCTCTTTGAGACAAATCAACTCATTAGCTGTGGCTTGCGAACAGCAAGAAGAGTGAAATCCAGTGGCGCACTCGCACAGATGTTTGAATGCGTAAGAGTATGCGCGCCACAGCATTGCTGGAGCCAGATAATGCCAGATGTCCATATTGAACTGAGCTATGAATTTAGATGCCTAAAAGAGTCCATTATTTTGTTTTTACGTACAGATGTTGTGCAAAAATATCGCTCAAATTGATTTGAGAGCGGTCAAAATGGATATTTTCGTTAAAATATGATACATGAAATTTTTCGCGATTACAAAACTTCCTTTACTTCATACAAGGAAGTAAAAATGTGCGAAATAATTTTCTTTGTTTCAAGTAATTAACTGCAATTTAAAATAATAAACCCAAATAATTAATATGGATTGCAAAGTTATTGAACCCTTGTTGCAGACTTCGATATCGCCTCTTAATTCAGCAAAATATGACGAGAATTCACTTCATTTAAAACCTCAGTTGGACCATTTTTCTTCCATCAACGAAATCAATATTTTTATTTTGCCAGAGTCATGAGTAAATCGATCTTCTAAGTAAAACTGTAGTTGTAACCTTTCTAATCATAAAGAGATCTATTCTTTAAGAATAAATATATGCTGAGAAATTCTTATTTAAGTGAAAAATGCCTTTTCTTTTTCACTCTAAAGAGAAATCAGTAAAACGGATATACAGGTTCCAAAACTCCTATTGTCACTCTAATAGCAAATCTTTTCTCTGTGAAAGCGTTTAAAAATTCTTCCATGGCACTTTTCTTTCACTTAAATTCTCTTCCAATTTGAAATTGCGGAGATTAATTTAAAATCACACTGGGAGAATAAATGAGTCCAGGATTCAAATCATCATTAATTTTAATACCTTGATTTTAGAGTAACACTTTCCTTTTCATTTATTAGAATTATTTTTTGGAATCTTAATACGAAACTTTCGGGTATAGAAAGACTGACACTTCTCGTTACAAATAGATAATTAAAGTGTTTGCTGAGTTCTTTTTGAAGCTAATGGAAAATTAAACATCCGCAGAAAATGATGTCTTTAAGGTCATTATATTTTCCTAAAGTTGGCAACTTGACATTTTAGAGCTCAAAGATAATAATTCCTTATAATTTTGCTCTTTTATCATCTGCGCTTATTGGCTGTACTATTTGTAAAAATGCATTCTTCGAATTATTTGCAGGAACTCATAAAAATATTCTTCTGAATTTAAGTATATATATATATATATATTTGATATCATATATGTGTATAATCATTAAAATTACCCAGTGTATTCAGTAAATGAATTACAAGTGGCTACAGAAATAAAATTGCAAGAAATACTTATGTAGCAGCCAGTTTTATTTTTCTACGTAACACCTACTGTGACTTTTATTCCATCGATGCATGAAAGTACCAACACTTACTGCATACATGTAATGCTGCCACAGTCTGTTGTTCAATGTCTAAACTGTCCTTCAGAAGTCTACCGCGAAAACGAGTTTTGACGGGACCAACCAAGAGAAAATTTCATGACGCTAAGTCAGGCTGTATGTAGACTGTTGCAGAGGTTGCTACCCGAATTCCGTGATATAATCACAGATTATTCGTGCTGTGAT
>KK122433.1:0-22086 GCA_000611955.2 Stegodyphus mimosarum | reverse complement strand
GAAATAGTAAGCTATAGTTGGTTAGGCCTGCCCGGTTTCGGTGAATTGTGATTCGAATTTCGGTGAATTGTGATATCGGTGGACATTGCATCACAGAATGATGCAATCCCATTCATTAATATCTCAAATGGTAATAGCATAATAAACGTATAATAGACCACTGTCTTTCGAACATACATACCTCCAGCAAGGCAGAAATTTCAAACCTCCTTGAAATGCTCTCAAAAATGCTGGAGTCGTTCTTTAACTCAATAACGATTTTGTTGCTACCTGGTAAACACACATTAGGAGCAACTTATGACTTTTTGTTATCTCGTAACAGTCTGCAGCTTATTTCTTGACTTTTTATTAGAAACGAAAATATCACATTGGGTATTTTGAGACTTTCTCCTGGCTATCATATTATTACCATTTTGAAAATTTCCCAAATTTTGATAATTATTGATTTTTGAAGGTAACTAACCCTTGACTAAATAACGATTTTAAGAAAGAGGCATCCCGAAAGAATATAATATGTGTGTCTTCTCTTCTACAGAAAAACTGGTTTCATAATTGACATTATTGCTAGTTTCATCAGCTAGAATAGGAAAGGAATGCTTACGTGACGCTCTCTTTTCAGTAAAGAAAAGGAGTAAAAGGAAAAGGAACAAAATTGACAATTAAGTTTAAAATGCTTTTAAATGTTTTAAGAAACATGGATTTGAATTAAAAATCATTAAATATTTTAATGAATAGGAGAAATTTAAAAGCATTTAATTCACTATTTGAAAAAAAAAATAGCGCAAAACGTCAAATCGAGAAAGTCCTAGTTAATTAACAACAGACGATTTGTTAATTTCTCCTTTCTCGATACATGACTCGTGCTTTGTAATGCAATACGTCAATTAGAAGCAAATTGTACCCCTTGAAGAAGGGGTGCAAATGGCACTCGATCGGTATCGAAAGAACTTTACATAAAATCTAAGCCAGTACTTTTTCCTCCTTTTCCTCCTCTTTTTCTTTTTTCGTTGTACAATTTTATGTTTTATTTTTATTTTACTTTATTTTATTATTGAAGGATTGTTACAGAATCAACAATGCAGGAAATATGAATTACTTGTCTCATATCCGATCACTGACAAATCCGATCTTGTCACCATTTAATATAATGAGGCTCCTAACAATGCAGGGTGAAATATTTTGATTAAAAGTTCTATTATTTAGATTAAAATAACACGTCAAATAATGATTAGTGGAGAAGTGAAACAACAAGAATAAATTCTCTTGTTCTTAGCAACTGCTTGACAGCTAAAATGCTGAGTAATTTTTCTATGGGAGAAGGGGGAATGCCAAATTTGACAGACTATCTTAGAAATTCCGAGCAAATTTCATTTTAAACATTGTATTTTAATCTATTCAGTAGTGTAAAGATTAAAATTCTGCAATGCTCGCTTTGATTAAAACAATGGATATGAGAAAAATTCAACACGAAATAAAAAAAATCAATATCGAATTTTTTAAAAAGAATTTGTAGTGGAATATGATATCGTCCTCACATGTGAAATATGTGTGTCGGAGGTTTGAAGAAAATCGAGCAGCTGAAAGGAAGTCTCAAATTAATTTTAAGTTCTGAATCATGCAAGGAAACAAACCAATTTTAATATAACCGTGTAATTGTAGACGAGATAACAAAAACTTTAAGTAAACCTCCAAAGATTTGGAATTAACAGTTCTTTTTCTGATATATTTCCACGAATTTTGATTGCGCTTACGTCGAAATGTTTCTCACGCCGATGTTATCTATACCGAATCAATTTTAAGAAGGCGTAATTGGTTACACCTCAGAACCCAGAAATATTTGCTTTACAAGGGATGCTTTCCTGGATGGTCTGCAAAGAGAAATTCGTATTAAATATGGAGAAAATACAAAAACCGATTAACGTCAACTTTTTCTCCAAAAACGAGCCTGGAAATTATTTTCAGTGTTTAATAATCTTATCTGCTGAGACACATTAGGGTCGTTTGCGAAAGGAAACTTTGCGATCACGTTTAAAAAAATGATATAATTTGTTCAGTTGAAGTCCATTGAAGGGATGTATCTGATGAACAAAGTAAGATTTCGTACCAAGACTCAAATCTGTCTCTTACTTTAATCTGAATTAAAAAACTGAAATAAAATTGCTGATTTCTGCATGTCATTATAAAATTCAGTTGAAGTTTTAATGTGAAGTCTTACAATAGAGTTTATTCAGATTTCTTTCTTCATTATAACTTATCACTTCTTTGTAAAATACAATTTCAAAATCGCCATAACGCTTCCGGACATCCCTTATTATATTAACGTTGCCATAGAGTAATATACACTTTTTAACCTTTCGATTTGGAGAATGACGTTAATTTGCATCTGTCGCATTAAAAATGTTTTTCAACTAACGTATTATGAAAAGAGAAGTTATGAAACAGAAAGAGAGAAATTATTCTAGATATCAAACAATTTAAATTAATTAAATGGTGTTACTGAAATGAAAATATTCGTTTAATTATTTCAAATATCATTCATTTTCATTTCGTAAACTAGCTATATGAAATTAATTATACTGTTTCTATCGCGCAATTTCTTTCCTTTTGGCTATGATTACTTCTTAGCACATTTTGAACATAAAATTAATTTGTTTAAAATATATCACTATTATATGACAGTTTTATATTACATGATTTTTTTAACTAAAATGGTTTTCAGCAACCTTAAATGTTGAGTTACCTTTTATCCAGAGTGGATAACAAGCACTACCGCCTTCTTTTAGAAGACTTCATCTATTTTAATATGTAAAGTATTTTCAGTTGCCTCACAAGAAAACTTTTCTATCAATAACATTTGAATTCTTATTTTCTGTGTGACTGCCATTCTTCGAAGGACCTTTTACCTTCAATCTTTAGAAGTGAGGCTTTCAGAAATTTGCATCAAAAAGTGCATCCAGTATCCTATATTTTAGTCGCATTTTCTGTATTGTAGAGTTAGAAATATCCATCAGAGACTTTCAGAGCAAGCGATTTAAAATATTTCTTGTACTTAACATTACTTCTCTCATTCAAAGATATATGTGTGTCCTGAATTCCATTTTCAATGATTTTCTTGTAGGGAGACGTCTAATAAAAGCAAAAGATGGCTGGAAAGAGAAAGATCTGCAGTTGCCTTTTATAATTTGGTAGCTATCGAAATTCATTTCCTTATTTATTGCATATTTATGATACTGAATAGAAGCTTTATAACGCGATTTATGTGCTTTATAACGCCTTAACAATATGGTGGATAATGAAAGCCTAGAAACAGCAGGTACTTGCCCTTGGGTCCAACGGTTGAGTCTAGAGCAGAGCATGGAACATTAATGACTGCAGTGCTTACAAAATGAGGGATAAATAATCTGGTGATCTGAAAGTCGTTTCGAGAATTTGGAGGTAGACAGAAATGAATAAGAGGCTCGTAGATTCCATCCCTTTCTGGTGGTGGTGTTCGAAACAGGGGCCGAGTTAAACCTACAACTCCTATGCTTCAAATAAACAATCCAATTCAACCATATTTTGTGAAAAATCCGTGATAGATCTATTTTTACAGTCTGAGAAACGGCTCAAATGAGATATGCCATTAGATTACTAAAGTTTTGGTTACCTTTTTATAAAAATGCACGTAATTTAATTTTTTACGTGGGATAACGTATAGAGAAGGTGTCCTAGAAAAATTCTCAGGCTATCAAGATTATTCGAATTGTCTTTTATTTTTATGGGTCGAACATGAATATTCGGAAATTTACTTACTCAAGCTACATGGAAGTACGCTTCCGAATACCAATTCGGATACCATGTTACACAAGCATAGATATACAGGGTGTTTATAAAATCCAGGACCCATTTTGATGTTTAATAACTCAAAAAATAACAAAGATACATTAAAATTAATGACGTAAATGGTTAGATAGACTGAAAACGTTTCATGACCCTTGTCAATGAACTTCCACGTGTGCCTCCTTCGTCGCACGGAGAATATCAAGTCGATATTCAATTTCACACCAGAGGCTATTGCGGTTGTAATTCTGGCTTTTAGCTCATCAATGTTCGACACTCTCCTCCTGTAAACGTTGTCCTTTACAAATCCCCAAAGGAAAAAGTCCAGCGGCGTTATATCAGATGATCTGGGTGGCCAAGGAATTGGACCTCCTCGCCCAATGCATCTTCCTGTAAAATGGTCATTCAAAGAACTACGGACGATGGTACCCCACTGCACCATCTTGTTGCAAAAAGACATGTGGCTGAAGCTCTTCTAGTTGTGGAAATATGAAGTTTTCCAACATGTCTAAGTATACGACTGATGAGACCGTCTTTTCTGTAAAAAAGAAAGGCCCAATGACTCTGTCGTGCATTAGTTCACACCACACATTAACCTTTGGGGAATCCCTTTGTGCCTCATGGTATTCATGAGGGTTTTCAGATTCCATCATTGCAATATTTGCCAAAAACAAAAGAGAGAAAAATGCAATTAATAAGCAGACGATATTTAGAAAAGTACAGCTATTTTGACTGGAAAATGAAATTATCTGAAATTAACCACACGCGCAGACGATATTTACAAAAGTAAATATATTCAAACCTAATAAAGGAAAATATATAAGTTATCCCATCAATAAATGCCATAAGTTTGTTTATATCTTCATTATTTTATGAGTTATTAAACATCAAACATGGGTCCGGGACCTTTATAAACACCCTGTATTTAAATACAGGTTTCGAATTTCCATTCGCAAAAATTTTAAAACTCGAATTTATTTTTAATCTAGAAAAATCAAGATTTTTACGGCGTTTAAAATTGATGTAAATACTGTTTGCATTCAACAGAAAAAATTTTTTCAATTTTATTAATAGTTTAAAAAATATTATGACTTATGATGGTTTCTCCTGGAGCCACTGTTATAATACATTTATAATACTTTTTTTAAAAGAAACTTCGAAGGAGACTTGATCTGAAGTGTTTATTGTTTTTATAAATTATTTAACACATTGGTAAGATCAGAACTGTCATTTCGGGGAAATATTTGTTACACACGTTATGTACAAGCGATTCAGTGAAATAAATGCACAGCTAAGAATTGAATACTAGAGTCTTTTTTGCATTTAATAACAGCGCAAGTCTTCAACTGTCTTAATTTACAATCAGATAAAACCAAAGCAGTTTTTCCTACCATCTGGTGTTGCCGTTTTTAAACGTTTTTTCTAACTTTTAAGATTTTAGGATCTATATCTTTAATTTTTGTCAAATTAATTCTTACACTGGTAGGCCTATACTTGCTAAAAAGCTTAAAATTGCTTTAGATGTTAAACTGAAATTTGCATAAAGGTTAGATTTCAGTTTTGTTGTACATTTACGGCTTTTAAATATTAAGGATATTTTTCAGGTTAAAAAAAATGTTTTATATTTGAAATTTTAAGAATTATTGGCTGTAATTCGACAAATTTCAACACAAGTTTCAGATTAAAATTTTTAACTACCTTATCTTACAATTCTAGCAATAGCATTGCATTTTTGACAGCAAGTTGATTCTATACTACACAGCAAGTCTTAACTAAGGTAAATTAAAAATTCTGTTTCATAATTTATAATCATGTAGTAGATAAATATATACAGAGGGTGTTCACACATTTTTGTAACGATTTCGCAAAGATTTATATATAAACAAACTTAGAATTTTATTAGCCCAAAGGGGCAATTTGTCTAGAAGGGCTATTAATTTTGTTTTCGCATTTTGTGTCGGTTCACTATAAACGGCGGTCCAATTTTCAAATTGTTGCCACCAAATATTACAGCCCTGCATTATATTTAAAGACATTAAATGGTGAAGAATCTGCATGAAAGTATGCACGTTTTTCGCATTATAAAAAAGCAATGGTACCTAGAGACATCAAATTTTGAATAATGTAGTGCTCCATTCGAATATGGGCATCTGGAATCCCAAATATGGAATTTCTTTTATTATCTATTTCATATTTTGGAAAATATTAAAGAATGTTTGATTAACAAACTCAACGATTTCAAAACAAGCAATGGCATCACTGTACGGAAAAAAAAATATCTCTAGCACGCGAGACTGCGTATCGGAAATTTTAAAGTTATGTTCTTTTAAATATATTGTGATATTGCTGTTGAATTGAATTTTATGATTAAGTGCGAAGAACATGATATTTAATAAGTTTATTAATAAGTTCATGTTAAGGTAACACACAAAATGTTAAGGATACTTAACATTTTGTTTGTCCCTTTTGGACGTAATATAAAATCTGAAACCTTTTAGAATTTTTTTTATTATGTTAAGTCTGATAGCCCTTATGTTGAACTATCATATTACATCTTCCCAAGATAAAAGTCCTTATTCATAGTCATATTGCATCTTGAACAATCATATTACATCTTGATTACCAAGATAAAATTCCTTTTCTTTAAATATCAAGTTTGCTTTTATTCCTTTCCCCCTTCACAATTTTCCAGAGTTCATCCACTGTTTTGCGATGTCGTGTATAAACAACTTGTTTTAAAAGTGCAAATGCACAGTAATCTATAAGAGACACATCAGGGGACTAGGGTGGGATGCATTTAAAGGGAATATTTTCAATTCTGGTTTCATTTCTCATTTTTTCAAAAAATAGAGCGGTAGATTTAGAGATATGGCTTGGAACCTTATCCTGATGGAACTTGAACATCAGGTTGATGGAACACAGTGAATATTGTTTGAATAAAGAGATGGAATTTCTTCTTTAAAAATAGGTATTAAAACATATTCCTGATAGTAATCCGAATTAATGTTGGCATTTTTTCTTTCCTTATATTAAGTTTTCCGTTATAAGGGAATCCAGTAACAACCATAAAACCTTCAGAAAATCTTTACTTGCTTTCTCTGAACCAACATATTAAGTATTTTTCTCTTCTTTTTTCGGTAGTAAATCGATTTTTTTTCTATTGCAATCAGATAAGTATACCCCAGCCTCATCACTTGCATCTGTATTTCCATTTTACCTACCAAATAATTTTCATACAGCAATCTGTACATAGTCTTACGCTGAGAAACATGTTTCGACGTTATGCGAACATCATGTTTTTTTGTTTTGACTAGCTTTAAATGAGATTTTATAATTTTGTTCACGGTTCCTACAGCGATATTTAAAGATTTCGCAAAAGCTCTTTTGGGGTAGGATTTTACTTTAAAACATGAAATGCGACTTTACATTTAATGAAGGGGAGCTGTGCGTTTGTAAGTAGTGTGAAAGTGCCGGTTCAGCGACAGGAGGCGGATTGCGGATGAGCCCGGAAGCAGGTGAGGCGGTGCAAGTCGGGAGGCGGTGCAAGTTGGGAGACGGATTGAGGCGGTGCAAGTCAGGAGGCACAGTTTGAATTTAGCTGATAAGGTGTCGTCACACTTTGATAAGAGATTATCTTTTGTTGATTTTCCAGCAGTAATTTCTAATTTTAGGATTTTTTTTTTCCTTTGCATTTTTCTTCGTCTTTACTAGGCATATAATGATTATTTCCTATGTTCTCTAAACACCTGGAATTTAATGTTTGACAGGTAGATGTAAATTTTTAATTTTTGCGCTATATTTCAAGAATTATAATGTCCTATGCACTCTTAGTTTTAACGTATGCCTTACAATTTTTTATTTCATCAGAGCATATTCATTTTCCTTTATCCTAATTACATTACTCATTTTACACAGGACGTTCTTCATATCTTTTAACCATAAACTTGTAATTTTATTTCACTTATTAAATTTTAGGCGTGTAATTATTCAGATATACATTTTAATTTATCATATGATTTTAATTTTAGATCCAATTTTAACTTTTTCCCTTCTTTCTAACCTTCGTAATGTTTAATGTACTCCAATTTATAACTTATTTGCTATATTTTACGAGCGTAATTATTGAAATATATGTTTCTATTTATTATATCATTTAATTTTATATATAATTTCAATCTTTTTTTCATACTTTCTAACATTTGCGATCTTCAACATATTGTATATTTTAACTTATTTCTGATATTTTCTGATCGTTTACATGACCTTCACTTAATTTAGATGTAAAATTTTTAATTTATTTCGTAAATCTTAAGCTTATTTATTATATTATCACACTATACACACTGACTTTTATTTAATTTTAGATGTAATCTTTTAACCTTCTTTCCTATTTTTAATGTTTTTACTTCCCAACATACTCTAAAGTTTAACTAATTTGCTATATTTTCGCATAATATACATCCCATTTGTAACTACTTTCATACATTTTAACTTTCATAATTTCCAGTATAGTCCTAACTTTAACATAATTCGTATATTTTCCTATCATGTACCTAACTTTTATTTAATTTTAGATGTAATCTTTTAACCTTCTTTCCTATTTTTAATGTTTTTACTTCCCAACATACTATAAAGTTTAACTAATTTGCTATATTTTCGCATAATATACATCCCATAATATACATCCCACCATCTACTTTCATACATTTTAACTTTCATAATTTCCAGTATAGTACTAACTTTAACATAATTCGTATATTTTCCTATCATGTACTTAACTTTTATATAATTTTACATGTAAATTTTAACTTCTTTTCTATTTTTCGACGTTTTTAGTTCCCAACATACTCTGAATTTTAACTAATTTGCTATATTTTCACACTATGTACACGACTTTCATTTAATTTTTAACTACTTTGTACATGACTTTCATATAATTTTTAACTACTTTCATACGTTTTAACCTTAGTAATTTCAAACAGGCTCTTACGGTTAGCTTAATTCCTCTGTTTTTTATCATATATATGGACTTGTTTCCAGGATCATGTTTTCCAGGAAGATGCCAATCACCCTGAATCATCTAAGAATAAACAGATGGGATACTTCTTATCACTTCTGCTTATTCTATGATGATTCAGTGTGATTGGCATCTTCCTGGAAAACATGAGGTTATCAGAATAAATAACGTGATTATCGATTAGAAGAATGAAATCATAGCAGGATAGTGAATCAAATGGTCCTTTCTTATCAGTAAATGACTATATAAATAAGTTGTTTAGAAATATCCTATCTCACTATATTTCTCATTTCATTGCAAATCTTGGAAGATTGTACTTCGAAGCAGTTTTTCTTAACTCTTATAATACTCACGATGACCGAAATATTTGATGATCAGTTAATACTGTCCTATTTTAAAGATTTTCATGACAAAGAAAAAGCTGATTCTATATTTGCGGAACTGTGCACCTATCCTTTCCAACCCGTGAAACTGAATATTTACGGCCGTCAACATATTCCAGCTCGACTTTGTTGCGCCTTCGGGGATGAAGATGGACTCACCTACAGTTTTTCGGGGACATCAATTGCCGCCCAGCCCTGGACTCCTATGCTGCAGCAAATTAAAAGTGAAGTGGAAGCACTCACCCACGAAAAATATAATTACGTTCTACTCAATAAATACCCTACCGGAGATGCCAAGATATCCGCGCACAGAGACGATGAAAGCTCTCTGGACCCTTCCTACTGCATTCCCACACTGAGTTACGGTGCGACGCGAGTGATGCATTTTACAAGAGAGAATTATATGACTCACATTCTGAGTCTTGAACATGGATCGCTTCTAGTGATGAAACCCCCCACTAATGTAATCTGGAAACACGGTATTCCATCCCAGCCCGAAGTGAAGACTATTCGAATAAGTTTGACGTTTAGAAAACTTATATCTCCACAAGTGAAGCGTTCTTCTGATGAAATGGACTTCGGTTATTATGACGATATAACCCCCAAACCGTATATGAATAAAAGGACTTTTCTGCATAAGAAATCACGTTTAGAAGATAATGAGATACTCGAGATACCTCAGGACGATTGGTTGAGTCGGCATTACCAGTCATCACGAAATTATGATGAAGTGATCAATTATTGGTCATTAGAACGGATGTGTCGTCTTTCCATCGTTGTGAGCAGGAATAATAACGTTCGAATTCATATACAGAACTCTGCAGAAAAGAATAATTTCAACTGTGGATCTTCCCTTGAGGGTGTGAGTATGACTCCTGCGACGTGGTATGATTTTATGAAAAAATTATCAAACTTTAATTTCAAGTATTCGGAAGCATCCTTCATAGCCAATAATCAGTTGGCGGTGTTTTGTACAAACGCGCAATGTGTTCTTCAACGAATTTTTAAAAGCTCCTGCGGTGGTTTCCGTCTCGTAGCAGATTGTTTTGAATTAGAGTCATATCAGACCGATAAACTTTTAGATTTATACAGTGAAGTAACACAGACTATCCAAACTGCTCTATTTCAAAATGTGTTACCGGATGAGATACGAAAACGGCGATCAAAATGCCAGCAGCTGGAACATTTAACTAGTGAGCAATGCATGCAGAAAGTTAATAATATTATTTACGAGGAGTACTTAACCAGTCTCAACGAGGTATTTATCTGTGAGGGATGTGCAGTCGATCATCCAAGTCAGCGCCGCCACCCCTGTATAATGGAGACGACTCGGGAAAAAGCTATGAATTATACTGACAAAGCTATGTTGTCAATGAACTTTAAAAGACTTGCTCAAAAACTGTATGTAGACACATGCTGTTGTATTTATGACAGCGATGACTTTTTAAAGAATATTTCGTTGTCAACTTTACGTGATAGAATAGAAAATTTGTGAGAAAAAATTATTTTAGTAAGTATGTATTTTAATAAAAAATGTTTTATTTATATTGAAATGTATCGTTATTTAGCTGTCAACTGTTTCATATTATGTTTTAATGAATATCTCTTTACCTTTCTCTTACTGCTTAAGTCTTAATAAGGTATCATAAGAATACTCTTTTTATCCGTATACTGCTTATTGGAAATAATTTGTTAGTCAGGTTTTATACTAAAATACAAGATTTCACATTTCGTGGAAATATGCATAAAGTTTTACTTTTCGTATTGTTCTTAGTGGGCATGTGGGTCTTGGGTATTTAATTGTATTTTCCACTAATAATGCTTGTGACTAATCTAATAATATGTATCATAAATCCGCTTATCTTTTAAAATTTCTAATTTAAATTTAATTAAAGTTAGTTGAATCAATATTGACTGTATCTAAAATGTTGATTGTACTTCACAATGATTCGTGGTTCTTATGTGTATAGTGACAAGGCTAGATAAAGTGAACATCAGGTTTTTCCGACTGATAGCAAATCTGAAGCCGATAAGAATATCCTAAGACTCATTTTTAGGTAAATAAGTTGTTCTTTGTTGGAATTCTGGGAAAAAAAAGCTTAAATTTGGTAAAGTTTCTATCTTCATTTTGGATAAAATAGTAAATAATCTACAGTGGAGCATGCTTATTTTGTATTAAGTTCTTAAAATTAGGAAAATAGTTCTAAGATAGTTATTCTGTACTGAGGAAATAATGCAGGAAAAGTTGGATGATTTAGATAGCCTTTGGAGTTTTTCTCTTGGAAAACAGCAATATTTAGCAACAATAATTAAATTACATTTCTCAAAAATGCATAGAAAGTTCCTATAATGCGAACATATACGTACAAATATAAGAAAATATTATAATTATTTGGGTGTAATTTTGCATTGAAAGGGGATTATTCCTCATTAAATGTGTCTTAGTAAAGAATAGTTAACTTACATGATGAGAATTTTATGAAGAAATTTCTGTATTCGGGGCAGATGGAGGTAAAAATATTCAGAAATATAGCGGAGACTTGGGTAAAGTGTCTCTTACTGTTTCTTTCTTTGGTTCCTTGCGTAACTATATGTATATTGGTAAGGATATATGATGTGTAAAAGTATGGCAGGTGTTTCATAAGATTTCTTTCATAAGAAAATAACTTGGTAAATAAATTAATGAAAACTGACATTTCGCTAATTTTACTTGAAAGTTGTCTATGAAGGCAGAAATACTCGTACTTGGTGCAGAAAAAAGGTGATAAATTTAGCATAGTCGGGGCATTTAAAGTGATGTAGGATGCAATGAATTAGCAAAAACATACCGAATTAAAAGGTATGAAACGTCTAAAACAATATGAAAGATTTCTGTATGTATATATGAAGCAGTGAAAAAGGTTCTGAAATTATAGATGAAAATTGGGAATTCATTCTAAAAATTCGCAATCTATCAAGTTAGCTTAATAGCAATCTAGGTTCAAAACTGAACATTGGTAATACTGAAGAGCTTAAATGCATGTATTCAGATATAAATGATGTAAAAACTTTAAGGAAATACATGAATACTCAGGAAAGGTTAAAGTCTGAAAATGCGAATGAAGAAAAATATTAGAATCAGTCATGGTAAGACTGCTATAAAACAAGAAATTGTACAGTTGGCAAATTAAAACAGTACTATAAAATATAGAGTAAGTAAAGGCTATTCAATGAATTGGGTACAAATAGCAGTTAAAGGTTGTAAAATAAAATGTTTAATTGAAAACTATCTCTATATTTAAGACATTTAAACGTGTATATTTAGCTGAAATAGTAAAATCAAAAGCGTGATTACAACCGAAAATTATAAAAATGGGTTAAAATTTAGAGTATGTTGGGAACTAGAAAGAAACAAAGTGTCAGAAAAGTATAAAAATTACATCTAAAATAATTAAAGTTCATGTATATGGTAAGAAAATATAATAAACAAGTTCAAAATTAGAGTACTTTAAAAATTACGAAGGTTTGAAATGTACGAGTTACATAAGATGTAAGTAAAAAATAGCATCTAAAATTAAATAAAGTCCATATATATGATAAAAAACAGAGGAATTAAGCTAACCTTAAGAGCCTGTTTGAAATTACTAAGGTTAAAACGTATGAAAGTAGTTAAAAATTATATGAAAGTCATGTACAAAGTAGTTAAAAATTAAATGAAAGTCGTGTACATAGTGTGAAAATATAGCAAATTAGTTAAAATTCAGAGTATGTTGGGAACTAAAAACGTCGAAAAATAGAAAAGAAGTTAAAATTTACATGTAAAATTATATAAAAGTTAGGTACATGATAGGAAAATATACGAATTATGTTAAAGTTAGGACTATACTGGAAATTATGAAAGTTAAAATGTATGAAAGTAGTTACAAATGGGATGTATATTATGCGAAAATATAGCAAATTAGTTAAACTTTAGAGTATGTTGGGAAGTAAAAACATTAAAAATAGGAAAGAAGGTTAAAAGATTAAATCTAAAATTAAATAAAAGTCAGTGTGTATAGTGTGATAATATAATAAATAAGCTTAAGATTTACGAAATAAATTAAAAATTTTACATCTAAATTAAGTGAAGGTCATGTAAACGATCAGAAAATATCAGAAATAAGTTAAAATATACAATATGTTGAAGATCGCAAATGTTAGAAAGTATGAAAAAAAGATTGAAATTATATATAAAATTAAATGATATAATAAATAGAAACATATATTTCAATAATTACGCTCGTAAAATATAGCAAATAAGTTATAAATTGGAGTACATTAAACATTACGAAGGTTATAAAGAAGGGAAAAAGTTAAAATTGGATCTAAAATTAAAATCATATGATAAATTAAAATGTATATCTGAATAATTACACTCCTAAAATTTAATAAGTGAAATAAAATTACGAGTATATGGGGAAAAGATATGAAGAACGTCCTGTGTAAAATGAGTAATGTAATTAAGATAAAGGAAAATGAATATGCTCTGATGAAATAAAAAATTGTAAGGCATACGTTAAAACTAAGAGTGCATAGGACATTATTTCTTGAAATATAGCGCAAAAATTAAAAATTTACATCTACCTGCCAAACATTAAATTCCAGGTGTTTAGAGAACATAGGAAATAATCATTATATGCCTAGTAAAGACGAAGAAAAATGCAAAGGAAAAAAAAAATCCTAAAATTAGAAATTACTGCTGGAAAATCAACAAAAGATAATCTCTTATCAAAGTGTGACGACACCTTATCAGCTAAATTCAAACTGTGCCTCCTGACTTGCACCGCCTCAATCCGTCTCCCAACTTGCACCGCCTCCCGACTTGCACCGCCTCACCTGCTTCCGGGCTCATCCGCAATCCGCCTCCTGTCGCTGAACCGGCACTTTCACACTACTTTTGTATGCATTTTTTGCCTTTTAGATGCCACTTAGATGTAAACTTTGACGCTCCCTTCCTTTCGTATTAAATATGTCACTTATTTTACGTGTAAAAATATTAAAAAATGCTTTTCACATAGTTTCTACTTCGCTGCACGAAGTAAAGGAAGTATTGTAATAACGAAGATTTCGGATAGCATATTTGAAACAAAATATCCATTTCAACCACTATCAAATGCAATTTAAGGCTGTTTTTGCGTGATATCTGTTCGTAAGGACAGAATAGAGGACTCTTTTTTCCCAAACGATTTATAAAACTGATTTAAAATGGATTCAGGAAAGATTTTTTTCGCCGCGTCTACGTTTTCGTGACATTTACGTACGTACGTATGTATGTATGTATTTCGCATAATTCAAAAACGAGGAGCCTCAGAACGATGAAATTTTGTATATAAGACTGCTATAACATGCAGTTATGCACCTCCCATTTTGGTTGCTATCGGCCGCACCAAAAGTATATATATATATGTATATATATACACCCACTCTGTTACTCAACGTATTCAGCTCAGCTAATTTTTACTCATATATGTTGGTAAATTATTCATTTTTTGCTTTAAAATGATTGAATTATGTTGTTCTTATGTTCCGGTTAAGGTTTTTATACCTTTAGCTACTCTGCATGCAGTATTTGTAGAATTATTAACAATTGTTTAAGTGCGGCTGAGCCTAATTTTTTTTCTACTATTGCAGTCACATTTGTTTACATCTGAAACTTAGAAGGTGCTGAAAGAGTTAATTCACTATTCAGCTGTGTCTTTTTGCCGAGTGGAATCAAAACGAAACTTTTAGTTTTGTGCACCGAAAAATCTGCCTTCTTGCCTGCTGGCCGAATTGCCTGTTTTTGCATAGAAACTGTAATCTTAATTGTAAAAATTGTTTCTTTAATTGTTTTAACTGTACTTGGTGTTTTATATTTTTCTATAGCTTTTCATTTTTAATGAAAATATTTTGAATTTTTATGTATTTGTGCCTTGCCGCGAAGTGAGAACTGAATTAATTGAATGAGAATATATCTCAAATGAAATTTCAGAAAATAAGTGTTTAGTATTAGACACAAATATTGTCGCCAGTCTTTCTCGGACAGAGGAGAATGTTTACGAATAGCGCGTGCACATTAGGTAAGCGGCGCTGAGTCGTCTGTGAAAAAGTGTTTCTTTTTTATTTGTTTAAATTTTTTTATACATCGTTTTAGATTAATTATAGTATTTTAATAGAACATGTGGCAACGATTCCATAATTTTTCAGGTAATATAATTTTTGAGCATTTTGAGTTATAAATTAATGAGATGTAACGCTGTTAAGTGAAACCTAACGCCAGAGTGTCGCTATGGTAAACAAATATAGTGAATTTTAAAGAGTGCATTTATTCTGTTGTGGTTTATGCGCTATCGACGAAGTAGATTTAATTCAATTCAATAAGCGTAAATGAAATTCAGGAAAAAATGTGTGCAATTTACTAATATTCCGTACAAGGAAGGCATGTGGACAGCGCAAAAATACACTGGTGTGCAAAAATTAAGGAGAGACGTTTTTTCAATATAACTTTGTCCAAAAGCTTTCCAAATCAACACATTTAATACCGTAAGATCCCCAATACGTAAGGACATGAGTAATGTAAGCAACAATTACTAAAAGAGAAGTCAAAGGGATAAAAAGAAGCTTTATTGAAAAAGTAGCATGGAGCGCAATGCGACTGAAGGCCGAAACATCCCTGTGATGGGTGTCCAGCAAGAAATCCGGTCTTTAATAGGGGATATGATCTCCCCTGACTGCTAGGCAGGTTTCACATCATTTGTGCATGCTGGATATGTGGTTGTCAATGAGCTGTTGAGACACTGCTGCTCGTTCCTCTTGTAGCACCAATCGCAGTTTCGGAATCGTTACTGGCGATAAGTTACGTGCTGCCACGGGTCTCCCTAGTAAGTTCCGTACATGCTTGACGGGATTTAGATCCAGAGACCTTGCCGACCAATCCATGTGTTCAATATCTTCACTCTCCAACAGCTCTTCGACAGTACCTGTGCGATGAGGTGGAGCGTTGTCGTCCATGAAGATGAACTGAGGACCCATAGCCCTTGTGAAAAGACGCATGTAAGGAAGAAGAACCTCGTTACAAAAGCAGTCGCAAGTGACGAACCTCCTTGGGAGATATGAAGGTCGGTCCAGCTACCAAGCATTATGTCTGCTCGAACGAGAACTCCGCGACCTCCAAAACAGTCCGTTTTGATGATGTTGAAGGGGTTATTGCGTGTTCCCCTCTCTGTAAAGATGTGTATGTGTCTAGAATCGCCACTCAGACTAAATCTGCTCTCATCTGTGAAGAGTACTCGTCCCCATTCATTGTCTCTCGAATTCCGGTGTTCCCGGCACCACAGAGAACGCCTTCTCCGATGGACAGCCATTAGAGGTACACACCGTACAGGGCGTCGTGCAAACAGACCACCACCGCGCAGTCTTCTGGCCACGGTAAAACGCGATATCGGTCGTCCAGTAGCCCGTGTCGTGTATCTAGCGATTTTTTCCGCTGTCTGTCGCCTGTTTCTTCTGGCCTGTAAGGCAATATACCGGTCATCTGCGGGTGTGGTTCCTCGTGGACGACCACTACTAAACCCCCGGATAGCTGTTCCTGTAGTTTGAAATTGTCTCAAGTCGTGAAACGATGCTGTGAGCTATTCGGAACTCTGCAGCCACACTTGTCACACTGCGGCCTTCCTCCAACTTCCCAATGATTCGACCTCGGGTAAAAGCATCCAGATGTCGTCTAACAGATTGATTATTCGCCATTTCTCGCTGAGGCAGCAACTCGGTGTGATTTTAACTGCTATACGGCGTGCAATCTCTTTGCCAGAAATACTGATCTTACACCAACAACATGCTTTATACTACTCAGACACTCCCCCATTACGTCTACCTGCATATCTGCGCATGTGCTACCGTGCATCACCTTACTTAATCTCCTGATTGGTCTTTCTGTCCGCTCTGCCTCTTCGTTCAGCTGATATGCTAATTTTTCGACTTCGTCCTTAATTTTTGCACACCAGTGTATAGCCTTCGATCGATTGTTTATTTTTAAGCGAAATTTTAAAGAAAATAATGTTTTTAATGCTACGGACGGTAATTAACCTTATTCCAGTTTGATGCCAGTCACGTTTGTAATTAATTTAAAAATAAATATTTTATTTCAGGGAGAAAATGAAAATTGTAATAAAAACGTATAAACAATCTCTGCATCTATGTAATAACTATACAAATTAAAAAGCGTTCTTGACGCATTATAAATATAAACTGTGTTTATAAGAAAGCCTTTATGGAGCCTTTATTTTCTCAACGGTCGAAGATACATTCTTCCTAAATACATGATGACACTAATCAGCATTTCCGGAATTTTAAATTTAAAAAAAATTCAACTTTAAGAAAGTTACCGAGTTTTAACTTTTTATACCGTGCCCCCATTGCTATATCTATACATATAAATGTTTATACTCATTCTAAGAAGTAAAATACAAAATTGTTTGATTTCCGTACGGTCTAAGAAGGTCTAAGACTTCTAGAAATTTTACAGTGACAGAAAATCAAGTTATTGCGTCGGTTAACAAATAAATCAGAATAATTCCAGATTCCTTTTTAATATCATTGAATGAAATTAGTTTGAGATATATAAGTATGCAATCACATGCTGAAAGCACTTTCACATAAGTAATTTATAAATTTCAAATTCTAAAAATTTGTCAGCAATATTCACATGCACTTTTATTACTTTAGGATTGTAATCTAATAGACATATTTAAAATTAACTGGACTTGAAACATTTTTTTTATTTTTAGCCTTATTATTTTACCATAGCAGCCATATTTGTTTACATTTGAAACTTAGCAGATAAGTGGATTTGTTGCCAATTTAGAGAAACTAAGCTTCGTAACAACAAAGATAACGCCTTCTTTTATGCGAATTAAATCATGCTTAATCCATTCTGGAATTTATTCGAGGAAATAAGTGTTTATGATTCACTTCGTAATTTTTAATATAGATATTTTGAGTTTCTGTGTATTTTTGCTTTGACGCGAAGTGAGAACTGAATTCATTAAGTGAGAAGTACTGAATTCAGAATTTTTACTTATGCAAAAGATGTTACAAGCTGGATATTTGCCAATACTTGAACGCTGTCAATATTTTACAGAACTTGATTTCTAGAAGAGTCTATTAACAAGATCTCCTTAAAGAAAGATAGTGCATTGATAAAACATTTTCACGATAGTCTACATAGTAGTGCACATTACTAAATCTATTAACATTAAAAGTTGTTGCTAAACTGTTATTTCAGTTTAGTTAGATACACATTTACTGTTTTTCTCTTCAGTTTGTGCCCGGATCCTAAATATTCAGAAAGTTTGTTCTCACCAATAAACTAAAACATAAATATTTGCGTCATTTGAAACATTTTTGAAATTAAAATTATATCTTTATAACCAACGGCCTCGAAAATAAAAGCCGCGTAAGGATTTTCATGGGCACAGTGTGTAAAGTTTAGAAAATTTTCCCTTCATAAAAGAAAGTCTGCAAATTGTAGAAATTTATTATAAACTAACATTAAAGATATTTTCCGCTGTACCATTTAAACACTATCATTGTAACAGCAAATTTAAATACACAGTTTTATGCCCTATATCTCGAATTTCTGGGAAATAAATTCTAAAATTATTAAGTTAATCAAAACTGTTTCACATAAAATTATTTTAGGTATTAAACTGCAAAATCAGCATATTGTTATAATTTAGGATTCTACTGTGATATTTTGATTTTGTAAATTTCCTATTTTAAATGCTTTAATTAATTTTTACTTTTTTAAGTTTTAACAGTAATTTTTCAGTATTCTAGGTGGTTGAAATTAATTTTTTTAAGATGAGGTGATGTGACTAATATTGTCTTAATTTAATTTTTTTATTTAATTTATTTTTTGGAATAAGAATCATGAATCTGCACCCATACATTAAAAAAATATAGATACATTTGAATGATATTATTGGTATATTTGAATAATTTCTTCGGCAAACAATTTCTTGAGCTACTTTAGATCACAGAAGGCACATTGGGGCAATCTAGCAGAATTATTTGATATATTTTGAGAAAGTCCATGAACAACTTCGATGTAAATCAGTGTTTTCCAATGTGAGGCCCATGCCTCACAGGGGGGGGGTCAATTCGAAAATGGGCTCGTCCAGAGTTTGAGAGAATAAGGGACGCTCACTCATTTCTGTGATGCCATCTATAGAATGCTTGTATGAGCGTTTGAAAGCGATAATTGTGATAAAATAAAAATTTGGTTAATCATTTTGAAATTACAATTGTATATTTGCAGTTATGAAATTACAGTTGCATATAATCTTTCCTTTAATTAATTGAAATAAGAATGAAACATAAAATCGGAATTTTCTGAAATTTCACTTTTACTTCCATGTACGAAGTAAAGGAAGTATTGTAATTGCGAAAAATTTCGGGTATCATATTTCAACAAAAATATCCATTTTGACCACTATCGAATGCAATTTAATGATGTTTTTTCAGTAACATCTGTACATGATGACAGAATAAAGGACTCTTTTTCCCAAAACGGATTGCAAAAGGGATTTAAAATGGATTCAGAATAGATTTTTTTTCATTGCGTCTATACGTGCGTACGTACGTACGTACGTATTGCATAAACTGATAAATTGCACATAGCATAAATTTTGCATATAGGGCTGCTATAACATCTAGTGTTACACCTTCCTTTTTGGTTGCAATCGGCCGCACCAGAAGTATATAAATATATATATATACCCATTTGTTACTCAGCTCAGTGAGCTCAGTTTTTTTAAGTCTTATATGTTGGTAAATTGAGATTGAATTATGTTGTTCTTGTCTTCCGGTTAAGGTTTTTATGCCTTTAGTTAATCTGCACGCAATAGTTTTAGAATTATCGACAATTTAAAGGTTGCTTAAGTGCGGGTAAGCCTAATTTTTTTTACAGTTACAGCCATATTTCTTTATATTTGAAACTTAGCAGAATAGCGAATTAAGTCAGTTTCTGCACCTTCAGCGTCTTTTTGCTGACTGGGACCAAAAGTAAACTTTCAGTTTTGTGCTCCGAAAAATCTGCCTTTTTCCTGGTGGTCGAATTGCTTATCGGTAGAAATTCCAATTTTAATTGCAAATTTTTTTTAATTGCTTTAACTGTATTTACTGTCTTATATTTTTCTGTATTTTCAAAGTTTTTAATACAGATATTTTCAGGTTTTATGTATTTTTGCCTTGCTGAGAAGTGAGAACTAAATTGATTGAATGAGAAATATATCTAATGAAATTTGAGGAAATAAGTTTAAATGAAATGCAGCAAAAGATACTTATAATTTAATATTGCAATGCAACAAAATGTACGAGAGAACTATTGTTATCGCTTCCATCTTCATATTTAGCTGAATGCGGATTTCGTGCCGTAAATGATTTGCTGTTGAAAAAAAGAAATCGGTTGGATATAATAAACAAGGAAGACTTAAGACTGAAGTTAACTAAATTGGAACCTGATATAAAATGCCTTTGCAGCAACACATCAAGCGCAAGGCTCTCAGTAAATGTAAATAATAAATAATCACTAATACCTAGTATAATATAGAAAATCTTTCATTAAAATTATTTTGTGTTTGAATTTCAATTTTCCATTATATGTTTTGAAAGTTTACTTAACTGTGTTTGCGCACGAAATTTCCTAGTGATTTCTTCATAAAACCCATCATTCAAGTTCCTTTCTTGAACAATTCAATTTGTTAATATTAAAAATTAATTATGTATATGCTGAGGGAGCATAAGAAATTTAGAGAGGATTAGGTGGGGCATAGCACAAAAAAGGTTGCGAAACACTGAAGTAAACAAGTTTATTATTCAATTTTTTAAAAGCACATACTCAAATTTGAATAAATGGAAGCTAAAATAGTTCTAGTGTTAACGTAGTAAAATATTTTTTAAAATTTAACTATTACTTTGTTTGATTTAGAAATACATTTTACTGAAAACTTTTGTGTTTACATACGATAATGTACTCTTCTAAACATCATCCTTTCATCAAAGGCAAAACTGAAGAACATAAACAAAATATACGCATTCGTCTAGTTTTAGTTTCCAAATGCAAAGCTAATATTTACAGTAAAAGCTAATTTTCTTTAACAATACTTCTGAAATTCTGTATAACTAATTAATTGAATTTTTATTAATAAATCATCCGAGATATATATTAAGTATCGCCTTCTTTTAAAGAACATGTTTTCTCTGCATTTTAATTTTTTAAGTTTAAAATATTAATATAGTAATACATTTATAAAAATTTAAAAGTTTTAAGCTTTTGGCATCATGTATATATCCTTTTTTTACGAAATATAAAAATATGATGAAATATAACAATGAACTTAACGAAGGAGACAAAATTCCTGTTATCTATTTCTTTCTGTCCAAACAGATTAAAGTAGTTATTTTTTGTTTGCCTTAATGAATTCATTAATTTAATTAATATTAAAAATTGTACTTCAATTGTTAATTTCAGTTGTTAATTGTACTTCAGTTGTTAAATTGTAAGCACTAAAATGCGGAAAATATTGTAATATTTGTATTTGATCTTTTCAATGATTAAAAGCTATAATTTTTAAAAAGATCAGATTAACCTTGGATTCCAGCCTTTTTTTTGGAGGGGTGTGTGGAAACAGAAAAAACTGCAGCTAATGCGCCACATTAAGAAAGAATGATATCGGTGAAAATTAGCTGATAAATGTTTCTGAATCATTCAGAAAATATACTGCTCGACATTGAAAATGCAACACCAAGAAATTTATGCAAATTTTAGAGTAGACGCACGTCACTGAGTTATGCGAATGATGTGAAATG
>KK122432.1:565298-587433 GCA_000611955.2 Stegodyphus mimosarum | reverse complement strand
TATATATATATATATATATATTATATATATATATATATATATATATATATATGTGTGTGTGTGTGTGTAGTCAGCGAATAGCCAGTAAGGTGTGGCGTCATCTATCGCCAGCGCAGCACAGCTCGCAGAGAAGTGAACGCAACACCCAGATGCAGACGACTCCAAGATGTGGAAGGGGACAAACACGTTCCCTCAAGATAGGCAGATAGATGGTTTGTAGAGGATGAATATTGGAATGTTTTAATCCTCGACTAATTTTCGAGAAACTGCAATTCAGTCATGCGCTCGTAACTGATAGTTCTGTGAAACTTAATCATTATGTGAATTGTGACTGTTCAATGACTAAACCAAATCGTGAGGTTACAGTTCTTTATGTCAATTTCATCTATCACCAGTTATATGTTCATTTCCGTTTTTATCATCTTTTCATAACATCTCAGTAAATTCACGATAAATTAGTTTAGTTATTCTTATCTCGTGCTATGTATATTATTATATTCAAATAGATATACATTATACATATATATATATTTTCCAAGCCAGGGAAGTAAAGAAATTTGCAATGCCCTCGCCGAGGTGCGAATTCCGTACTTTCTGGCAGCTATCCGGATATGTTTTATAGTTACACAATGAAGGCACATCGTAAGGAGGGAGGAAAGAAAAGGTGCAAATGTGTGTGATATTCATACGTGTATCGTAAAAGTAACATGTGTATTAACGAAGATGCAGTTTTATTCTTAAAATGACAGTTTTCTTTTCGCATGTTTATGAAAAGAAGTATGAATAACCATGATATACTTAAACTACGGCAATATTAAAAAATAATCTGAACATTGCCATTGTTTTGATAAGTTTCGAAATTTAATTTCAAAATGTGCATATTCGATGATATATGAGTATTAAAAAAAACAATTGCTCAGGATCAAAACATATCAGGTTTTTTCCCTTCTTAATTTAGTGTTCAGCTATATAGCTTACTTCACGTAAAATATTTCAGGAGAATATCGTGTAAGTTCAAAAATATACCAATTAATGTAGTAAGTTATATTTCAGTTAATTTCTGGTTAGCCGGAAGAGATTTTTTACAAATTATCTATTTCTTAATTTATCGGATACCCTTTTGTTGCTATTGAATTTTTGCAATGTTGTGTAAATTAGTTAAAGCATGTGATATGATGACTATGCTATCCAAGTGCTATATATTATACAAGTGATGGAAAAACGTACTAGAGCATAAAACACATGCTTTATTTCAGATTGTTCAAACATTAAATTAAGAAAATGATAAGTAAGAAAATGAAAATTACACGTCATTTCCTGTTTTCTATAATATAGGATAATTAAAAATACCTTTTTTTCTAAACTATTCTATTGCTGGTCCCCTGATCGTACTCGTGACTGATCCATTCAACACGTGAATTTTTATATGACCAAAGAAATTTCTTTACAAACTATACCAGCTACGTCAACAGATTTTTTAATGCTCGCAACTTATTATAAAATTTCATTCAGTTCTATTCCCTGTTCATTAATGGCGAACAGTCTACTTACCATTTTGTTTCTAAAATCAGAGATTTATTGCGTATAAAACATAAAATACTGCCCTGAAAACAAATGAACGCTAATATTGATTAAAAATGCTTTTATAGCCAGAAATTAATTTTCTTAAAATTCTCAGAAATCGATACTAATTAAAATATTTAGGTAAATAAATTTGATTCATTTCCTATATAAAAAAATTAAGTTAAGAAAAAGAAGTGTTTTATACATAGTAAAATTAATTCTTAGACCTAGGTTAGGATATTTATTTTGCAAATCATGCGTAATTAAGTATCTTTACAACTAATCAATGTTTTTTTTTAATTACTTGATGCATCAAATGTATTTTTGGATTACTAAAATTTTCTAAAATTTCCATCCCGAAATTGATCTTAGATGTTTTTGGTTTCAACAAGCGAAAGATAAAAAGTTTTACCTTGGCAAATCGGGAAGTGATTGACATTCGATTAAGCATAAATATTTACATTTACATCATCAAAATGCTTTGGTTATAAAGGTAGTCAAATGAATAATTTTAAACTAGCTGAAGCTTTTAACAATATTTTGCCAATATTTTAAATATTTTACCACTATTTTAATTAATGAGAGATCATTCGAGTTCTGTAGCTGTATGTGCTTCGATCACAGTACTTCTAATTCCTTTTCCTCCGTCCATTCCAGTTTGAGTCAGAAGATAAAATCTGGTGGTAATGTTAAAATTTTGCTGTGATATATACGTTGCTCTCATGCATATACTTATTTCAGTTTTAATCCAATGGTGACGTATTTTAGTAATATTTTTATTTGTTTTCTTTAGTCATTTTAAATCCAAAAATCGTACTGAGAAATATGTTGGTGGACAAAAGTAAGAGATGGAAGACATTTTTCAATATTCCGCCTAAAATACTAAACAAAATCTGGACAGCTGGTGGACATATAATATCACTGTGACACTGGTGTCGCTGAGATGAGTTTATGTGTTCCTGCGTGCCTCTTTATGCCAGCAGGCGGTATAAATATCCGCGTCAAGCAGCTCATTTCATTCCGGTCTGCATCACAGTAGTGATTTTTATTATCTTTCTTGGATAATCTTGCTATTTTTTGCAGTTTTTTAGCTGACATGAGTACACATCATCACTTAGACAAAGGTACGAGATGAAAAATCGTGGGTAGGCTTGAGGCAGTATAATCCCAAGCTCAGATTGAAAGAGAATTGGATGTAACACCATCTCTAATCTGTGGAATCAGTTTAAAGTCAACGGAACAGTGTAGAAAAGACCAGAGCAAGGTCCCCTGAGAACCCTAACGACCAATGAAGACCGGTATTTGGCACGTTCTGCCAAGTGCCAGAGGACGTCTACAGCCACACAACTGTTTTGTGACCTCGCCACTGCCACAGGAACAAAGAAGGCAGTTGCCAGAAGCCTCCATGAGACAGGACTGTGGGACAGAAGGCCCAGTATTTGCATCCCACTTACTCCCTTCCACAAAAGAGAGGGTTTACACTGGTGCATACAACACCAATACAGGACACAGCTTCTGTGGGCTAATGTTTTCTTCATGTACGAGTCCATATTCAGTCTAGAACCTGATTCTCGGAGGGAACCTGAGACCTGGCACTGTTCTAGCAACATCATGGAAAGGGACCATTATGGTGGTGGAGGAGTGAGGATCTGGGTAGGGATCATGCAAATACCCCCACACCGCTTCATGTGTTTGACACTGGTTTCTTGAATGCCCCGATGTACAGGCAGGAGAATCTAGAGCCATATGTGCAACTCTTCAAAGGAGCTGTTGGCCCTGAGTTCATTTTTATGGACAACAATACCCGACCACATAGGTCCCACCCAGTTGATGAGTATCTGGAAAGCGAGGCTATTCACCGAAATAGTTGGCCAGCCAAATCTCCTGACCTTAATCCTATTGAACATGAATGGGATGCTCCTGAGAGGACTATTGCAATACGCCAACCCCCACCCAGAATAATTCAGGAATTAAAAACTGTTGTGGTGGAGGAGTGGGTGCGACTTGCACAAGCACTCCTGAACTCTCTTGTCAATAGCATGGCTACGCTTTGTGCATCTGTATGCTGTCGGTTAAGGTGATCACACACTATATTAGCCAAATTTTCACAGCCATCTTTCAACCACAAGTTTGGATAACATTGGACTCTTCGTCATAACTCATGCTAATGAATGGTATTTTCATTGTTGTTTTGTACACATTTGTGATATACAATAAGCTATACTCATGCTAAATTTCATTTATTTCTACCCAGTATTTCTTGAGATATTTGTCAAAAAGACTTACCTGATTGCAACAAGTGGTGTTATTTTTATTCCAGAACAACACTATTCTATGATTTCCAGATGTTCTGTATTAAAAAAAACTTTTAATACGTGAAATTCGGAATCCTTAGATTATTTAATGTATCATTAGTAATCTATAAGTACTTATTTATGATTATAAAAAGTAAATTAGAAGGTAAATACACAAGCAATAAAAATATTCTATTTCAGCATTTTCAGTTTTTTTGTACGCATGTTGGAGCAGATATTTCTTATCATTAAGAAAGGTTAATTGCCGTGTATTCCCGCGTATAACGCGCACAGGTGTATAACGTGTACCTATAATTCCAAACTATATATTTTTTTTAGTTTTTAAGTATATTCGCCGTATAAAGCAACGCATATATTATTCGCAATTATATAGAAATCTAACTTTTTATACCCATACGTTCCTTGTTTTTAAATCTATCCTTTTTATATCTGACGTATAACGCTCAGCTGTAAATTTCGATCTTATATTTTGTATTAAAAGTGCGCGTTATACGCGGAATATACTGTATTTATCAACTTCCGCATTTTACACTGCAAAGAAAAGTTTACATTAGTCTTCAAGTATTCAACTGGACTCTTATTGAAAGTAAGGTAGTTAACAATTTATATTTTTAACTTTTTCTTTCAGAGAATACAGCTTATCACTTAAGTCAGAAATTTTAAAATGATAAGCAAACAGCAACGGAAACAAAGCAAAGATGCCTACCAGTATGCATATTATCTTCAAAGGAACACAAAAAAATGGTCACGGATGACAATTTACGGCACTATGTTAAATTCCCAACGATAGTAATGAATAGAAAGTACACAAATATGCTTATATAACCATTCGTTTTCAATACTTCTGTGTTAAACACGTATCTGGTCCTGATAGGGAATATACGAATACGTACATAAATTTATATTCAATTTATCTTACCTTAAACTTCAGGAAACTTAAGTATAACAAGCCATGAGTAACTTACCTAAAACATAAAAGAAAAGAAAATTAGTTCATAGATCAGCACTTAAGAATAACACGGCATTTCTATATAATAAAATATTACTCAAGCGTTTAAAAACTGTAAAATGCAATTCTCTTGAAATTGTGGCTGTAGGTATATTGTACCATTTTAAATAATGAATCAAATAAAGTATGTAATCTTACAAATAATTCATCTGTAGGTGAAGAACGTTATCGAGAAGCTTTTCGGACGGCTTAAAAATTAACATATATATATATAATATAGAGTAAAGTACGAAATCCAAACGCCCAGTATTCGGAATGACCTATTATTCGGATCTCTGAATCACGAGCAAACTTTTTTTTTCATTTACGTTTGTTTTACGTTTTACGCTTATTGTTTTCATAATAAAACATATGGAGAATCCCATCTCTTAATTTCACTTCGGCACTGACGCCAAATTTACGAATTATTATTTATTATCTTTTGTTTTCTTCGCCGGGTGACTATCAACACAGTGTAGCTTGAGAAATTACACGCGCAGCGACGTCTAAACATTTATTTTTTAATATTAGTAACCGAATATCAAGAAGTCAGGTAAACATTTTATGTTGACATTACGCTCGGCAGTGATTACAGACCTCAGCTAACTCCGTTTCCAACTGTTGAGCGTGTTGACAGAAATTTCTTTTCAAGTGCAAGAAGTATATTTTGTAAATGATGCTCAGAGGCCAAAAGATTATATTTAGCGCTGTTAACTGATTTATTACATTATATTTAGAGTTGTTTGAAATGAGAATAATTGATTAATTATCCCAAGATCGGAGCCTGAACTGAGAACGGCCCCACCCGGGGCAAAATTTAGCGAAAGCAAAAATTTTAGAATTTAGGGAAACTCCAAGCAACAAAATTAAGCAAAGACAAAATTTTTAGAATTTGGGGGAGGGGTGCTTGCCAGAAGAAATTCGGACCTGCAGAGATTGCACCCGGCCGCAAAATGTCTAGCCCGGGCCTGGATAAGCCTTAAGTGTATGTTGGAATTTATTTATTCGAGACGCCTTAGCATATGCAAGAAGCAGGCATAAATATAAAAAATAAGTAATCAAATCGTTAGCGTGCGATAGAAGTAAGATAAAATTTAGCAGAACATATCTTTGGTAACCAGTGTTATGATATATCTCTAATAACTTGTGGGGTTCCACCCTTTTATTTCACAGTTCACTGTGAGGAACCTTTGACACCGATAAGCCAATAATCGCTTGAGTGTGTGAATAGAGATATAAGACTCAAGAAGGGTTAATTACCCTTTATTTCTTAAAATAAGGGTAAACACAGTCGGCTTTTATCTCAGAAAGTAGAGCACAGCCTCCACTTGGACTTGAATTCAAATTAATAAGAATTAAAACTTAACTAATGCTTAACTAAAAGATACAGCCGAAGGTATCAGCATTCTAAGTAGTTGGCTCCTAATCTCAATAAAGTGGGCGAAGCTATCAAGGGCCTGAAGTACGGCCGAGCGTAGTAATAGCTTAGAGAGAGAGGTAGCCAAAGGCAAACGCGCGCTAGTTAGTAACTCTGGCTCTCTAACGAAGTCAGTGAAACATCGACTTAAGTACTACTCTTGCTCATTTGCATTAAACGCGTTTCTGAAAATACATTCTGGTAGGAAATTGTAAGCTGAAGCTAGAAGAGAAAGGAAAGGGGCATAAACTTAAAATAACTGTCATAAAATTAGGACAAACCTTACAAGCTTAAAAATCTGCGTAGACGCTAGCTAAGCTTTATTATGACTGCCGCGAATTTGAATGTTTTGAGATATCGTAAAGAAGAAGCAAAATTTGCCAGTTAATCGAATTTTTAAAGAAATACGGAGAAGTGGTATAAATGAAGATGATATAGCAGACGTTTTCCATTGAGATGTTAATGCCCCGATCATTAATCTGTTAACGAATATCGAAATCTGTAATACGGTTTTAAACACAGAAAATGTTACTACCGATAGCGAAGAAAGTGACAGTGAGGCTGCTAAGAACAAAAAAATTTCAATTGACAATTTAAAGGGAATTGTCCATGAGGGCTTGAATAATGGAACTTTGTAGTAACTGAACAAGAAATAATTTCTATTTTAAGGTTAAAAGTAAATTAAAGAAAATTAAATTAAAGGACATTAAAAGGATCTATATTAAAGAAAAATTATCAACACAAAAAGAAGCAAATTAAACAACAGGCATATTGAGTGAAATGTTTAAGAAAACAGACAAATAAATTCTGAGGGTCTTTGTAAATTTAGATTTCTTTAAGATCCTAAATGCTTATTTCATAATTACTATTTCATTGTTTGAATTTTGTAATTCCTACATGTCATCTTATTATATTTAAAATGATAAACCAGAACAATCCTAAATCTGGAAACGCAAAAGTCTCGACGGTTCTGGATCTCGTGCTGTAATTACGCATATTAAGTATGCAAATACAGATATCTAATGGATATTTTGATACTTAATTAACTGGTTACGTACATTAAGTATTCAAATATAGATTTCTAAAGATATACATAATAAAAAGAGAAAAGTAAGGGTGATATGTTTAGGTTGAGCGTCAAGTAAAAACGAACAGCTTATAATTTATTCTCCAATTTCTTTCCCTCCCCTAACATAAAAAGAAAATGTTCCTTAAAAGTTAACGTATTTAACAAATGTAACTAAATTACATGCAGTGTTATGTAATATATGTGCAAGTGTTGAAAATTGCAAATTTGAAAGAGCAATAAAACTAACTTGTGTAAAGTTATACTAATGAAACCTAAGTTTACCAAAATAATTTTGTAATTAAAAATTTAACACAATGCATTAATTAAACAAGAGTAAACTAGAATTGTTCATAATTGAGAAAAACTAAGATAACGTGTTTTTGAAAGGCTCAGAAAAATATATAGAAGACAATGTGTTTGATTTTTTTAACATCAGTTAATGATTTTCTTTCTTGCTGAATTTTAAATTTGACGCAGCAGCGTTGCTGACTGGTACAAAAACGTTAGCGTTTTAGAGGACGCCTTTTTGTTTTTTTAAATCACAGTTGTCATATATAGAATCTTGTTTCTCCTTGAAAAGAAAGTATTTTCTTAAAATCTATATTTGAAATATGTGCATTTTCTTACAAAATAATAGAAATTCTTTGTATGGCTATTCTATTTTAAGTGTATTTTGTAATTTTAATTATGCACAGATAATGTAACTATAATGTGCAACTACAAATAAAAAAAATTCAATTATTATCTTGAAAGTTGCTCTCTCTTTAGAAATGTAAACTTTCGTTATAATTTAATAAAACAATGCTGATCTCTATAAATTATTTATAAAATAAATAATAATAAATAATAAAACAATGCTGCATTATAGGAAAATGCATATTTTTTCTGATTTCCATTTTACTTATTTTCTGTGTTAGTATTACAACCAAGAATATATGCCTGTATAGTTGTTTGTTTGTTTGTTTTCAAACAGCTCATGTGAAGGAATGAAACTCATATTTTAAGATGCCCTTTACATATCTGAGACATTCATGTCATTGATGAAAAACTGTTTTCATAAGAATGATAGCATTCCTTAGGTCGTGTAGCAAAAGGTGTACGATTTCTTAGAAAACAATCATCATACTTCTGTGAAAGCTAACTAGCGCCCACAAGATTCATATTTAATGGGAATCGTAAATTAGACTAAAAATGCTTTCACCATTCAACGACAGACATGTATCAAGGGAAAATTGTTATTTTATGAATTGATTCAATTCAATTTCGGGCCCACCAGCGGCCGAGCAGTAACGTCGCTAAACACTGGTAGTAAAAAGGTGTCTCGAATCCTGGCGAACAGGTTAGCTGCTGGACGTCTTCATGCTTTCCCCATGTGTAACGCTTATACGAGGCAGTTTCCCTAAGAAAGTATTCCAAGGAGGTATCCCTCCCATTAGGCACTAGCCCTGGTGTATGTTGCCGTAATCAGATAAACCAAACCAATTCAGTTTTATTAACATCAATACAAAAAATCTGATGTGTACACCACATGACTTCCTTGAACGAAATAATAAAATATACGCATTTTTTTGCATTTCATTTAAACTTATTTCCTCGAATTTCATTAGATATACATTTCTCATTTAATTAATTCAATTCTTACTTCTCGACAAGGCAAAAATACATAAAACCTAAAATTAATTTTATTAAAAATTGAAAAATATAGAAAAATATAAAATACCAAATATAGTTAAAAATATTTTTGCAATTAAAATTAGTTTCTACGCAAAAACAAGCAATTCGACGAGCGAGAGAGAAGGCAGATTTTACGGTGCAAAAAACTGAAAGTTTACTTTTGGTTTTTACTCGGCAAAAGGACACTGAAGGTGCAAAGCACATAATTCACTATTCTGCTAAGTTCAAAGGTAAACAAATATGGTTGCTATGGTTAATTAGGCTTAGACGCCCTTAAACAACATTTAAACTGTTGATAATACTACAACTATTGCATGCAGATTAGCTAAAGCCATAAAAATCTTAACCTGCAGATAAGAATAACATAATTCAATAATTTTAAAAGCAAACAATGCACAATTTACCAACATATATCAATTAAAAAAACTGAACTCACGGAGTCGAGTAACGGAGTGGGTATATATATGTGTATATATATTATGCATATATATTTATATAATTTTGGTACGGCCGATTGCAGCCAAAAAGGGAGGTGCACAACTGCATGTTATAGTAGTGCTATATATAAAGCTTCAACATTTAACGTTCTGAGGATACTCATTTTTGAGTTATGCGGGATAAATATATACATACATAGGTACGTACAGACATCACGAAAAAAATCCCTTCTGAATCAATTCTAAATCTTTTTTTGCAACCTGTCTTGGGAAAAATAGTTCTTTATTCTGTCCTTACGTACAGATTTCGGTAGTGGTCAAAATGGATATTTTCGTTGAAATATGATATCCGAAAATTTTCGCGCTTACAATACTTCTGTTAATTCGTAAAATGAATAAAGAAGGAAGTATAAGGGAAAAAATCTGATGTGTACACCACATAACTCCCTTGTACAGAATATTAAATTATACGCATTTTGCGTTTCATTTAAAGTTATTGGATTGAATTAAATCTACTTTTTCTGTAGGGCATAAACGACATTAAAATAAATGCACTTAACAGCGTTTACATCTCATTCATTTTAGAACTCAGAATGCACAAAAATTATGTATATCATCTGAAGAATTACTTAATCGTTGCTACAAGTTCTATTCAAATATTATAATAAATCTAAAATGATGTGTAAAATAAATTAAACAAGCAAAAAAATAGAAACAGGTTTTCACAGACGATTCAGTATTTCTGGCGAGCGGTAAAGACGCTGAACACTGGTAGTTCAGTCCGAGATTCGAATCTCGCGAACGGGCTGGCTGCATGGGTGTTTTCGGGGTTTTCCCCATGTGTAACGTGTATACGAGTCAGTTTCCCGTAGAAAGTACTCATACGAAGGCCTCCCTCCCTTTAGGCAGATAGCCCTCGTGTGCTTTGCCATAATCAAATAACCTAACCTAACCGATTCAGTATTTCTCATTCTGTTAATTCAGTTCTCTTTTCGCAACAAGGCAAAAGTACATAAAAACTCAAAATATCTGTTAAAAATTACGAAGTAAATCTTAAAGTGTTAGTTCTTGGAATAAATTCCAGACTGGATTAAGCCTGATTTAATTCGCAGTAATAAAAGAAGGCGTTATCTTTGTTGTTGCGAAGCTTAGTTTTTCTAGATTGGCAACAAATCCACTATTCCGCTAAGTTTTAAATGTAAACATAGATGGATGTTATGTTAATAATAATTAGGATTAGCCGCACTTAAAGAACTTTTAAATTGTTGATAATTCTACAAGTATTGCTTGCAGATTTACTAAAGGCATAAAACTGTTAACCGGAAGATAGGAACAATGTAATTCAATCATTTTTAAAGGGAACAAAAGCACAATTTACAAACATATGAAAATAAAGAACCTGAAATCATTGAGCCAGAGTGTATAGATACTATATATATATATATAATTTTGATGTGACCGATTGCAGCTAAAATAAGATGTGCACATCTACATGTTATAGCAGTCCTATATACAAAATTTCAGCGTTCTGGGACCACTCGTTTTTGAGTTATGAGAGGTACATACGTACGTAGGTACGTGTGTACCCACAGACGTCAGAGTTCTTTATTCTGTCCTTACGTACGGATGTCATGCAAAAACATCGTTAAATTGCATCCGATAGCCGTCAAAATGGATATTTTCGTTGAAATATGACACCCGACATTTTTCGCGATTACAGTACTTCCTTTTTACGTTGTACAAGGAAGTACAAACCAATTGAACGCAAACTAAAAAATAATTTGTTGTTGAGTACTACCGAATGCTAGCATGTCTTACCAAAAATTTATGAAATATTAAGTTCGTCAATACGGGATAGAAGCATGGGTTTTAAATACACATCTTCAAAAATGCTAAAATTCGAAATTTCTTTTCTCAGCGAAATTTAGCTTGCTTTTAAATTGATGTTCTTTAATCAGAAGAATCTCAAATAATTTATTTTTTTTTCAAAATCAGTTTCGTATGATACAGAACTTTATGTCTTAAATAACAATTAATACGGTAAAGAGCAACTTGTTATTACCATATTAATTACATAGCGCCGGTACACAAATTTAAATTCTGCGCAGTTTTAATAAAAGGCACTACTAACTACAAATTTTGCTTTCGAGACCCATTTCTTAAACCAAAAACATGCTTCTGCAACTAATGTTTCAGAGGCATTTCTTCAGGTAATTAATTTTTTTGAAATATTTTTCAAAATTAGTATATCAAGTATTCGTGTTTTTATTATATAGTTACATTAGCATAACAATCCTCTCAGCAGCTTTAGCCATATGTATTTATTCATTATTTTTCGTTACGTTAAGTTGATTATATTTTGATTTAGTGTACAAGACATTCGTATCAAGATTTATTCTGCTGCTACTGGCCTCACATAAAAAGTACAAAAAATATTTAATGATTTTATCTAAAATACTAAATTAATAATAAATGAAGTAATAGTAATTAATAACTAGTAACAATATTAAAGTAATTCTAAATTAATAATTAAAGTACTAAATTAATAAATTAAATAAGAATTAAAACGTGGAACTTTTAAATAAATTCAAGATTTTCATAAATTAATGAAGAAGCTTTCATTACGCTGAGGAAATAAATTACAACATGTTACAACATTGCATATAAGGAATAAAAACATGTTACTATTATAAAATTTATAAATAATTTATAAATGCATTAAAATAAATATAAATTAAATTGATAATTAAAAGTATTATAAATTAAATAAATAGATCAACAGCTTAAAGATGCGCTATTAGTTTTGTTTAATAATTGAACGAAATTAAACAGAAGTTCTGTTACCTAAACTAGTATTTTCGAAAAACAACAATTTTTTTAACTTTATGCTCTTAATTTTTTTTTAATTTAAATATGCATAGGTATTCAAACACCTTGAAATTTATTAAAATTCGACTCAAAGACTGAAGCAATTGGCTAACATTTCCCTCTTTTTATATCACTGCCTAACCGCATATATTGCCATTCAGGTTGATATTCTGCTAAAGCATCATGATCTTTCGGTAAGGTTTAACTAGAACGAACTTTGAAGAAGTAATCTGAAAAACACATGAAATTAGATTTTGTTTGCATACTTGTTCTGTGTTTTTTAAATTATACATAGCTTATAAACTTCTTAGAAAACAAGAAAAGTTTTCTTTGCAGAGGAAAGACGCTAATACATAGAAAATATCTGCAATTTTAATTTTTTTCCTACAAACATTCTGAATTGCTGTTTTGCAAGAATAAACACTGTTAAAAACCTTTTGAAGTTTTCTTTTCATAGAAATAAAATTTATATTTTTCTTTTAAATAAAATTTGAAAAATAAGAAAAAGAAAAATCTGAAAGGTTTCCGATTTTAAATTATGTCTAAAGGGACGTTTTCTTAACATTTTGTGTGTTACCTTTGTTTATTAAATATCGCGTTCTTCTCACTTATACCATAAAATCCGCAACCCAGTCTCACGTGCTAGAGATATTTTTTTACTACGTTGTCATTGCTCGTTTTAAAATCGTTGAGTTTCTTAATTACAAACTTAAAAATGCTTTACAAAATAGAAAATCCATAATAAAACAAATTTCAAATTCCCAATTTGGGCTTCTACATGCCATAGTTTTGGGAAGAACAACGTTATTTAAAATTTGATGGCTCTAGGTACCGTTGTGTTATTCTCAATGCGAGAAACATAAATACAGTTATGCAGATTCTTCTTCATTTAATTTTTTTTAATATAACACAGGGTTCTAATATTTGGTGGCAATAATGTAAGAAGTGATTCGCCGTTTATAGCGAATCAACGCAAAATGCCAAAAGGAAATTACTAGCCCTTCTGGGTAAATTTCCCCTTTGGGCTAAAAATGAACTTAATATTTAGTACAATAATATTTATTTAGTACAATAATATTTATTTAGTACAATAATATTTATTTAGTACATTAATATTTAGTACAATAATAATTACGTACTTGAAAACGCCAGATCGCTAATGTAACAACTGTCAATATTTCAGCCTTACTTCATTTTCTAGATACGTCATGAATGCAATAGTGTATGACGGAGTTTGGTAAAAAGATAAGTAAGAAGTGAAGAAAAAAGGTTCATCCAAGATCTAGGACAATATTAGCGCTGATAACAAGGGTGGAAGTGATGTATTATTTTATGAAAAGGTCGCAGTAAAATCTAGGCTGTCCTTATATAATTTAGTTTTCCTTTGGCAAACTGTGCACTGATTCTTTAATTTAGTCCCATTTTGCAACCGCCAGAATTGTCCCTTCTTGGCTAAATTCACATGCTACGCTATCAGAAGGACCAATCCTGGGTATAATTATATTTACTTTGCGGCGTTTTACTTGATCTGATAATTAATCTAACAACGCATTAGAATCTAACAACGCAACAGATAGATCTGTTGCGTTGTTAGATTCTGTTGCGTTGTCTGACTTAACTACACGCCTAGAGAAGTTTTAAATGGCCTCTTTACTTAAACAAAACTTGTAAGATAAACGCAGTTTCCTGTGTTAAGAATATAAATCTCGTGGTGATGAAATTATAGGAACTGTCGAATTCAAATTAAAGGTGGTCAGTACTCAAAGATTGCACAAGTTAGTATTACACGGAGCTGGCTCAGGACGTCTACCGAGCGTCAAAATCAATTTATCGGCAGCGATATAACGCAAAGCTGAATAATTGCAGCTACCAGAGCTTTCAGGAAACTAACATATGGCCTGCAAGCGCAGCCATTAACATGCTCTATCTTAAAACTCCAAAAGATTCAGATTAAATACTGGCTAAATCATTTGCATTCGGGTGAGGAAGCGGAAAGGAAAAATTATAGGAAAGCCAGAAATTATAAATAACTGCTTAATTTAAATAATTAATTTATAACTTCTAACGCGAGTTATTTCTTATGCCTTGTTGCATTGAAACGTAATGTAGTTTCATAGTGAAACATATTATGGTTAAAGTTTCGATTAATGTTCCTTTTTAATTTTAGAAATCTTAGTTTCACTCTCTTTGAATTTAAAAAAAAACTACTAAAATTTCCCCGTCAACTTTCCTAATTCAGGTAGTTGATAGACATTATTTAAAGTAGCCCTTTTTTCAGATTTTGAGTAGATCGTTATTACTGCTACTAAGTGAGAGGATTAAGTTTTAAAAATCATTTGTATCAGCAAGGAAGTATATATTACTGTTAAATATTTATTCCGTGCACAAGCTTCTGATTTGTTTTTTGAATGTAGTGACCATAACAAAAATTTAGCACAATAAATATTTCAAAATAAAAGCGCTTGATAATTAAACATTTCCTAGCAGATTAATCACTTGCAGAGCATGGTATACTATGCAGATTACAAATATGTAGATGTATTATGTAGAATACAAATGTGTAGATTAAACGAAAACGATATTCAATAGATACAAATGATGTTCCTAAAAGGGACTTGCCGAAAGGAACTAATTCTTTCTCTCTTTGTGTGTATTTGTATATATATATTTGTATAGTTTTCTGAAACAATCCCATTTTACTTTCTGATACCTATACAAATGCAAATGAATGGGAAAGATGAAACACATCAAATAAATCTCAGAACAAAGAATAGAATAGATCAAAATTATTTATTGTCAGTTTTTTTTCAGCTGAAAAGGAAAATCGAGTTCTGTGGCTGAAATTGCTTCTACTGATCAAAGTTCTGGCGTAAACTTCTTTTGTTTTATTAGAAATTAATTCCATTAATTCCAAAACAAAAAAAGTAAAAAATAATAGACAGAAAATGAACTAACCTAATGAAAATAAAATGCAGAAAAAGTGAAGCGCTAAAATTCTGATTGTAACGGATTTCGTCAATCAAACGGTTAGTGAAGGAAACCTCATAAAATTTCAAAATCATCATGAAAGCTCATAAATTTTGACAGAAAGAAAAAACTGTTACTTCTTGAAAAATTATTAAAAGCAATCTGTGCAAATCGTTTTTTATTGTAATGACAGTTGTCTTAAAATGTTGAATTTATATTCAAATTTTCCAAATTTAAAAATGATGGTAAAATTATCTTTGCTGTTTTATCACAAATATTTCTTTAATATGGTGTATGATCATCTATGACAGAAATACGAGCTTCAGATCTTGATTTCATAAAATTTGAAAACATTTTTAGCGAATCTGCGTGTCACTCTTTTGAAATTGCACTTTTCAGCTAATAGAGAGTCTGAATCCGCATAAAGTGCACTATAATGCGGAAGCCTAAGACATCAACAGCTCCTATGATATAACTGGGTTCAAATCTGGAACATAAGCTGCCGAGGCAATCGAGTTATATCTTCTGTTTCCAAGTGTTCTGACGCCAGAATTGCTCTATGCTGTTTAGCATTGCCATCCATCAGCTACTAAGCCAACAGCACTATTAAACAGATTTACATGGTTTTCCAAGTTTTCATTAATATATCTGTGATCATTTACAGACTTTTAACAAAGATATATAGCTGGCTTGGGCCATTTTTACTATATGAACCTGCTTCCATCGAAATGGGAATTTCCATGAACAAAGGAAGAGAAGTTACACATTCCTGTCTTCCTCCAGATCAAAACACGTAGAATCATGTTTCATGGGTTGCACTTGTCAGTAAAACGTAAATGATTCCATTCATGTTATCCTAATTGAGCATCACGATGATGCTAGCTTAAGAAGATGGGCTTCTTCGCAAGACGAAGCGAGTGGTCAGCTTTCTGGCATATAAGTTTAACTTCGTGAAACCATCGTGCAGCAATAAATGGCTGATTCAAATTTCTGCCGACGCCTCTAGAGTTGACACGAACACTTTTGAAGTCGCCTCCCTTCATTGTTCTGACAGTGACATAAAACTATCTTTTGATACAATTGGTGCTTTTTGCTGGCCTTAATCAAGCTGCCTTAAACTCAAGATGCCTTAAACCACTTGAATATTCAGATTTTGACGACCTCCATGTGTGTTTGTTTCCTCTCGAGTCTAACTAACCACTACTTTTCTTTTAATCTTAATGATATCTTTTAATCACAACTAATGGATTACTCTCAGGGACCACATTAAGCACCTTTAAATTACAAACAATTACAATTAGTTTAAAATTTTAATAAGTGAGAATATTTTTCGACATTATCATATAATTTTATCAAAGAGTACTGAAAATTGCATTTTTTTCAATGTGTCATAAAAACCGCCAGTAAATGATGTATAAATGGAAAGACATCAAACATTATTGAAATACAATAAAACACTTTAAAAGTGCACAAGTTTCAAACTCAAAATAGTATTTATTCTAAAGAATCCCTTATGCATTTCGAAAGAACTTAACACAAGTTTTCCTTCTGCAAATAGTGTATATATGAAGGATGTTTCTTAAGTAAGGGCCGTTTGAAAATAAAAACCAAACGAAAGAAAAGTTTCAATCACCAAATTTATTTTCAAATTCTACACGCCTTTCTCTTTCATACATAGTTGCCAAGTTTGTTTAAATACTTATTATACCTTAGATTTTGAATACCGTCGTCACAGAAACTTAGCGCCTACTCCGATAACCAAGAGGTCACGGCCGTTTTCACGTCTTCGTCATCGTTGTAGTGGTTGCCGCAGAGATGATGTTTGAAATAGCGGAAAAGATGAAAATCACTCTGCGCAAGGTCTAGGCTGTAGGGGGGGATGGTTCAAAACTTAGCAGACAAAAGTGTCCAATAAAGCTCGGGTCTGAGCTGCGGTGTGAGGCCTTGCACTATCATGGAGTAGCAAAATTCCCTCTGTCAGTATGCCGCGCCTTTTGTTTTGAATCGCCTTGCGTAGTTTTCGCATGGATTGGCAGTAGGCTACCGCATTTATGGTGGTTCCGCGTTGCATGAAGTCGACCAACAAAACACCGTGCCTATCTAAAAACATGGACGCCATGATCTTTCGCTGGGACAGAGTGTCTTTGGCCTTGACCCTTACAGGGGAGTGTGTGTGTCGTTTCTATTCGGCCATGCTGTGTCGTTTCTATTCGGGCGTGACATGTGAAATCCACGTTTCGTCTTCCGTTACGATCCAGCTCAACATGGCGTCATCTTCACCGTTATAACGAGTCAAAAAATTTAGAGAACACTCAAATGTTTTGTTTTTGTGGTCCTCCGTTAGAATTTTAGGATCCCAAAGGGAGTACAAATTCTTAAATCTTAATTTTAGTATTGTACAGCACTGAATTAGAATATTCATGAAATTCATTTGAAGGAGCCCTTATGGTGAAGCGTCTGTTCTCAAGATATTTCATTTCAACTAGAGCCACCATATCGTTTGTGATCACAGATGGGCGACCGAAGAGGGACTCATCACGGACGTTGTCGCGTCCAGCTTTGAAGCCTCTGACCTACTTTGCCTTCGCTCATGGCAGTAGCTTTGTAAACTTCACAAATCTTCCAGTGAATTTCTGCAGCAGGCAGGTTTCTTGCCGACAAAAATGTATTACTGACCGTACCTCGCATGTAGAGGGCGATTCGATAATTTTGAACATTTTAAAGACACAGAGCAAACCGTACGGGTTACCCACGCAGCTGCAACTGAGCACAGGTGTTTCAAAGAAATGCCGAGACACGACGCAAGTACTCGTCGCGGAACGCGAGCCACCTATTAGTGTATATGTTACTGTGAAAGACCGAAATTGGAGAATGTCGACTTTAACCGGAGAATATCAACATTCACCAAATACGTCGGTAAAAGATCGAATATAACATTGCGTTCTTGTACAATCGGACCCTCACCAATGTATGTCGACAATCACAGATATACTATGGTGTAGGTCGAAAAGAGAGGCGACTGGCTGTTTCCTATAAATGCAGTTATAAAAGCAAGGGCCTCTTGGGCAATTCAAAGTCGCATAATAGTTTAAGTTGTTGCAATTAATCAGATTTGAATCACATAATTTAGTAAGTTTTTTATTACTATTATTTTATTTTCTCATTTACTAAGTACTGTATAATTAAGTAATTTTTTTAACTTCTATTATTTTCCTTTCTCATTTTGAATGTATTGTGTGTTTTAAGTACTTGTGTGTTTTTTCGCTACTGAATTAAGAAAATATAATATTCTCATATATTCAACATTCACCATTAGTACATGGTGAATGTCGACATTCACTGGTGTAAGTCAGAAATAAGAGTATTTGGAAAATATTTCGGACATACACCAAACGACTATGTGAATGTTGACATTCACCGGTGAAAGTCGACATTCTCCAGATTTCGGTGTTTCACCGTAACATATACAACAAAACGGCTCTTACTTGAAAAAACACACTACGTATTTCACTCCTCTTTATCAGAACCAATGTAGGAATCAGCTTGAATTGCATTAAGAGAGAGAATCTTACAGTTAGTTGGACTACAAACAAGACAGATTGCAAAGTTCTCCAAATTTATTAGCTAGCCATCAATAGTATAGTATGATACTTATTTCCGTAGCATGATAAAAATAACTTGCAATGAATCCTGCAACTACCGGTGTTTTGATTTTACGATTAGAATAAAATAAAATAAAGCAAGGGGGGATAAATAAGGAAAAAGAAGTAGAAATTTTAATCAATTCTTTGTAATATATGCTTTTCTTAAAAAGAATGTTTCCCTGCGTTCTTCGATAAACATGAAACAAGTACGTACATTCGAGAAAAAGCAATCAGTAGTTGAAAATTAGATCTGAGAAGAATAAAATAAAAACAGCGAGCTTGAATAGAATGCATTTATTCATCTAGTGTATCTTATATTTGCATAATGAAATAAAAGGCGAGAGATATGAAGGAGAGACAACAGCTCGAGCTGTTATTACATTCCCGACTAAAATCGAGGAACAAAATTAGAGATGGAAATAACTAATTATTGAAACTAAATCCATTTCTCCTCCCATAAGTTTTCTAATAAATCCTTTTGAAGTGACATCGGATATGCAACTTATGTGAAAAGAAATATGATACATTTATTAAATTTTTCAGTAGTTTTTTTCAAATATTGTTATATATATATATATGTATATATTGATGAGAGAACTAACCCTAATGACTAATAAATATATAACCATTCAAAAACTGTTTGCGTAATTAGAATTTCACGAAACTAGGAAGCAGACCTACTTATGCGAATAATATTTTATTGCTTAACGTAACCATCTAATACACGCATGTAAAATTTAAAAAATATATTTTAATTACTTCTCATTTAACTCATCACTTTTCCGTTAAAAAATGTACATAGTGTTATTTCAAGGAATGGTATTGAAATTATTTAATTATCGTTCTTGAAACAGATGTTCAGTATATCAAGCGCATGTTTGAAGCCTAACGAAATGCATTATTTTTATACACCCTTTACATTCTTATTCCTGAATATGAATGAAACGTCCATATAATCAACTAGGAATTTTAGCAGGAGTGCAAAAAGAGATTAAGAAGAGAATTTATTACTTTGCAGATTCCTTCTGAATATTCAAACTGTGTCTGTGATTTCAAAAATTACGTGCTTTTAATAAGAAGTGACCTCGAACTTTCTTTATGTATATCAGAAGGCTACAAACAAACAACATACTCTGAAAGCTTTGCAGCAATATATACGATATCTCAATAAAATAACTTAGCCGAATCAGTAGTTAGTTGTAGTTTAGAAACGGATCCAATGTAATCTCCTGTAAAAGGAAGCTTTTTAACATTTTCAAAGAGTTTTCTCGAATCTATGGAATCGGTTTGTGAAATCTGGAAATGCTAGGTAGACACCAGGAGGAAGTCGCAAGTGAACCCACACTACAGTAAAATGAATAGGATTCAGTACTAATGGTCAGAAAAAATGACAGTTTGAACGTCAGTCTCTTATAAAAACACATTTTAAGGATTACTGAAACCAGTGTTGAAACTGTTTGAAACCGTCTCCGAACCGACATCTGTGTTCCAAACCTACGATTGCATTTCTTTAACCGCGTGGTGCTATCCGCAGAATTTGGGTGCAAAAACATTTCAGACAAAGACCAAAAGAATAGAACAATGTTCTCTTTTGACACGAATTCCGTTTTGGATTCCGACAATAGCCTCCTCATCATTTGGAGAGAATGCGACACTCTTGCTAATTTTGCATTTGCAAACTAAAGTACCGGATTTCAATGAAATGGAATGATCATTTAGTTCCATATTTCTATGAACGGCCATACTGTTCCGTATTTCTATAAACCACTATACTGCTCCTTGTTTCCATAAACCGCTATGTCATCAGAAATGGATCATTGAAGACTCATCAATCTAGGGATAAGGTTCTTAGAATTTTCTGGTACCTTAATCCGCATCAATTCAGGTTGAATTACTCTCATTAATCATAATGCCAAGCCACGATATACTCTCTAAGTGCATGACTTACATCAATGGAATTTTTCGAACTGGCTAACGAGCTGTTCCCCAGGTATAAACCCAACAGAACATGTTTGAGATATTATAGGGAGAAGAGTGACTGAAGTTTAACCGTGTCAAACGCAGCTTTGGCTGGAATTCTGCCAAAATATTTAGAATCATCCAGTAGGGTGTTAATTACGTGCCGCAGGTTGAGGAGGTCACGTGCGATTTCGTTGTTTACCTGAAAGAGAGAATAGTCACCCGAGGAAGAAAATAGAGATCACCCGAGGAAATTCCGTTTCCTCGGGTGATCCTGGCGTCTTTAGCACCTCTATTTCAGAATCGCATAAATACACCCTAAGATTCGCATTGACGTGCAATGTTGAAAATAAAAAATGTTGAAAAACAATTTTCATACCATATACAGTTTACGTGAACAGTGCATATTTCATTGCTTACTTTTAAAAATAAGATCCCTGAAAAAATGGATCTATATTTTAGTGGAAGTATTCTTTTTGTAGTTTAAAAATGAAAACACAGCCAACAGGTTTCCACCCCCTTTCAACAGGCTCTCTCCTGATCATCGATGATTTAACGTAACATTTGACAATATTGCTTTCACACAAGAAGCAAGAATAATTTTTGTTCATTTTTTTTCTAAAATAAATTTGGTTCCCCTAGCTTCAGTTATGTGTAATAGTGCATACAGAGTGTAGCCCTAAAATCAAAAATAAATATAATAATTGTTTATTATAATATAGTTATTATAATTAGATAAATAACTATAATAATAACTTTTCATAGAGTAATTATTATAACTAATTATTAAGAAATTTCTTTTCTTCAGTATATCGTAACGTACATATGTTTAATTCAAAGATAAAAAGATATGTAATAATTAATGATTATAACATTATTATAATAATTATTTATTATCCTAAAATTATTATTATCAGTTATGATAATTATATTAGATTTCATTTTAATGAAAATACACAATAAAATGTAATAATTAAGTAATTATAACAACAATTCTTATACCATAATAATTATTTATTACACTTTATCTGGAAATTATATATATACACTCACGTTTGTGAAAATTGCAACACCAAGAAGGAATCGTCATAATTGAATGCAATTTAATACACAGTTGAGTGGTAGTGGTACAAATAAATGATTAAATGTTCAAAGCAAACAAACAAGAACAAGAGATCAGAATCAGTATTTTGTGTGGCCACCACGCGCCGCAATAAGTGCTGCACAAGACGTG
>KK122432.1:548592-560870 GCA_000611955.2 Stegodyphus mimosarum | reverse complement strand
GTTCTATCATTTAATTTACTATTGATTTAGTGATTATAAGTAATATAGATTTAATTTACTATTGATTTAGTGATTATAAGTAACAAGTTATAATTAATATTAAATAATATTAATTATAACTTGTTATAAAATTTGTGCAGAGGAAATGCGTAAAAAAGTATAGTTTATTCCTTTTTCGGATGTTCATAAGCAGGAAAATTCTGAAAAAATTCATAGATTTACATAAAGTAAAAACATAATAAATAAATAAATGATACTATAAAAGATTTAAACATTCCGAAAATAAAATAACTTTTTCCAATACTTTTTTTTCTAACCACTTAAACACTTTTTCATATTTTATTCGACAAAAGATTGTCTTAACGCTGCGAACATAGAAAACTGCATTACGAAGAAGAACTGAAAGCTTACGTACAATCTGATTCCACTATTTTGTGGCTAATTTCCATTTTATCATCAGAACTGAGATTCAGTCGTTCAGCCCCTGTAGCAGACAAACACGAGAAAATGTTGGGCTAAAGAATATTTCCTGCTGTTACTTCTTATAGATGACAGGTGACGAAGAGAACTTCTGAATCAATGACTTGCCACTGGCCTATACAGAAATTTGCAAAAATTCTACGCAGTGTAGTCTGTATACCGTTAGCCAATAAACAGGCTATATTGCATAAAATTAGCCAGCTGTCAGAACCAGCCTTTCAGCGGACAGGACCTGTGGACTTACTAAACGGGTAAATGTATTTCACTAAATGTATTTCACCTGTTTTCGGTTAAGTGTCTAGGAAGACCATTAATGCAATAATCCCAATGAATTCTTCACATCTTAAACACGGTAGAATAACATGCCTGCATGATTTTCCAATATGCCGTGTTATATATTACATAGACGAAGAATGGCATGCTGCTTTCGACAGAACTTGCAATTTGTAAACACGCTAAAGAAACAACTATTCTAATACCAACTTTGAGTAAGGAACCTACCTTGTCAATCACGTGTAACTGATATCCATGTATTTGGAGTCAGCTTACAGGTTGTTTTACAAAAAAAAAATACTATTAAATAATCTTTTGAATGGTTGATTTTAAAGCTGAGAATTTTATTTTAGAGTGAATCAAATGTGAAGCTTTCGGACTAGAGCAATTTTGGTCACTAGACATCTTACGATATGACATACGAAACGTTTGAAAGGCCACCTATGAAAAAACTTAGTGCCAAATTAGTGCCATGGTCCTTATTCTACCGAAACTATTTTAGAAGTAAATCGACTTCATATTATGCGAAGCTTTCTCTTCAAAAATTGTCAAAATTATATATTTTAACAATTTTCCTCCGTCGATGTAGAAGACCCCCAAAACGATAATTTAATGAGATAAAAACCTCGCATTTTAGAATTTCTATGGTAGAATACATGTACTCTTTATTTACATGTAAATGTTCATCAACTTCCAAAAGTAAATTTTATAAATTCTTTTTTGAAGACAGCATACATAGCTATCTTTAGCAAAATCTTTATACGATTCCAGTAAACTATAGTAAAATACGCCTTAGGTAATTACAATCACTTAAAGACAGATTACGTTTTTGGTTACTTCGGACATAAAACAAATTTTTTAATTAGCACATTTTTCCTTCGAGGTACATAAACAAATTTAAATTTCATATTTTTCCTAAATTGCTAAAAGCAAGAAAATTTTCAAAATATGCCAAATTATCTCATTTAATACATTTCTTCAACAGAAGCTAAAAGCTCTCTACCAGCTGTCTCATAAGTCTAGTTGACACAATCTGACATCTTATATATAACCGTAAACTTACAAAAGTATACATGTGCACAGTATTTACAGCATCCCGCAAGAAATTTTTCACATCAAAGAGAGTACATTTCAAAACTCTCCAAAAATATTTAACGTGAAATATAATTCCTTCGATCTAAAATATAATAAAAAAATGTTTTAAACCAACGACTATTGAAGATTCAAAGCCTAACGTTATTCTCCGAGCCATTTCAGAGTGTCAAAAGATTATATACAACTAGTAATGGTTTCGTAAATCGCTTCATCGATTTCTTTTGTTCGATGTCATCGTTCCTCCCCTAGGAGTATGGATTTCTCTTTATATATTGTTGAATGAGCTATATATTTTACTGCATTCATTTCATTCCTTAAATCGTTTGCAGAGAGTTTCAAAGCATTGTGCTCGTTGTATGATGCATTTTAGCGATCATGATCTTATCACTCTCTGGCTAAATAGACGCAAGACCTAAATAATGTGATGATGTTTTCCGGATAAACAATATAATAAGTTTCTCTTTTCAAAAGAGAGAAAGCAGTTATAGAATCGAATATTTCGTTTGTGTGCTTTATTTTTCTTCAGATTTGGAGCACCTTCTTGAAAACCGCAAAGCATCGAAAATGTAATACTTATATTTTGAATAGGGAGCATTGTAGAAATTGGCATAACTGCAAACAAATTTTCATTTCAATATACATATTTCCAAACATGTATAATTCATATGATAAACTACTTTAATTCTAATAATCTGCTAGAAACTCTTACAAAAATATCAGGAAATAAAAACAGAAGTTGATGTAGTGCTATCATTTAAATACTGACTTTTTAGTTTTACTTAAATGCAAAACTTAAATAAATATATTAATTTCTTTTCTATATTTTAATTTTTTCTAATGCATCTAATAATTTCCCTTCTTGAAACTTCTATTGTAATTTATCTTCTGTAGAAAATTTGTTCTGATTGAAAACTGCTATAATTCCCTTGTTTTCTTGATTTTAATTTTTTAAAATAGAAAAACTTAATTTTTAATTGCCAGGTTTATGCATTTAGTTTTTTTCTGCGATATTTCTGAAATTCTGATTCCGATGTTCTTTTATTTATAAACGCGAAGCAATAGAGGTCTATCTGCGTAAGGAAAAGACTGCCTTCGTAGAGGACTTTCCAAGAGAAACTGGCTCGTATAAAAGTTACACATGGAGAAAACACGAACAGTCAACGCGTTCCCTGGGATTCGAATCCCGGACCAAACTTCGATTTTACCACTCGGTCTCTGTTTTTTTTTTCTTTCTGAAAGGCAAAATAAATTTATGCTTCGCCACCTTATAAATTCAAATTTCCTGCCATTAGCAATTCATCGTGTATTATTAATACGCTGAAGACCATCGTTTCTATATTCGGGAAAGATATCACAACATACAGAGTAAATACTGGTATTAAAACATTTTTAATACTTCATAATTTGTCTACTTTTAAAAGCTAACGTTTTCAGAAGCTTATAATAATTACTTAAATCTTTTCCAAATAAATTTATAGAATAAAAGTTTTAGATCGCCCAGGAAGCTTCAGATAGGATGAAATTGTATAAAAAGTATGAAGACATTTTATTATAAATTTTTACGTGATCTTAGATAAATAAATTTCACAACATAATGACAAACCATTCTACTACGTATAAAGGAAAATAATATAAAAAATAATAGTAAATATTTAGTATTATATTAATTTTCAAATTTAATAGCGAAAATCTTCAACCTGTTTATGTTTAATTTTAACCTAAGATATCCAAATTAGTACAGTTCAGCTTTTACCATTTGAAAAAGAAACATCTTCTGGAAACAAGATCTATTATTATTACTGCTTATTTCAATTTCGGAGGAAGCCAAGAAAACGTTTGTGTTTCATAACTAAAGATTTCCGAATATTAACTGCTTATTTAAAGTTGCAAAGATCGCATTTTTGCAACGATGCAGATTATGAAAATACAGATACAGATTAGAAAGCATTTACATATTTTTGCAAAACACGCATCTCATCAGATCACGAAATTAAATAGTACGCATTAACCAACCGTATCATCAGATACAATCTCAGAATTCAGTCTTATGCAATAAATATCTGAACCGTGACAGAGAGGTCACGTTGCATAAGTTGTGCAATCACATCAACATCACAAGTTAAGTCTTTATAGTTATATCCTATACGAATATTGAAGAAAACGGGGAGCATTTTCCGCTATTAATGATATTTATTAGGATACGCTCAACTTCAGAAAAAAAGAAACGAAAAACTAACGCGAGCAGGTTACTTCTTAGATTATGAGATTCAATAACATTTGTAGACAAGGAGCCAGCCATGACTTCAGTCTGACTGAGAATTTTACTAACATACTTAAGGTTTCCCTCTACAGTTAACTGTTTCAGATGACCGACAATTACATAGATATCACATTGGGGATAAAATTTTCCTTCTTATTCATTCAAGAAAGTCATTAAAATAAAACTAAAAGTAGTTCCACCATTGAATATCAGGTTTTGTCCCAGTTTCAATTAGCCAAATGTCAATACAGAACTATAGTTTACCTCTTTTCACTTTATTTTATAATACATAGAATTTAATGAAATGAGATTTTGTCTGTCCAGTTTCAAGTGTATGCGTTCGAAAACTTGTTTTATTTTGATAATCTAGTTCCACAGTTTTCGTTTCTCTAAAGTGCAGTACGCTGCATGTAAATTTCGAAGTATATCATCCCTTCAGAATTAAACGATCTCAACAAATTGAATTGGGATAGGATACAGGAAGTTTTAGAACTTGGTGATCCCTAGATACTTCAAAATTCTTCATTTCACGAATACTTTATTAAATATTTCTAAATTATCATTACTTAACAGAGTATATCCCTTTGTAAGAATTTGCTGCAAGAAACACGAAATTTATTTACCGATTTGAATAGATAATTTACTTAAACTGAGTAGATAATTTACTTAAGGTAAAGCAGAAGAGGCCTTTATTCTAGGTTTGATTAATATAACCTGCAGGTACCAAAGCCAAGTATATCATACTCCTTTCTTCTCTATCAACAGTCTGAAAAGAACTAATAAGATTTCAGATTTTAAGTATTCCATTATGGATAGAAACTAATAATTCATAAACGTGCAACACATTTTCGGGAATCTAACCCGATTCCATCCATGTATCAGTTAGGTCTTAGTAATCTTAATACATCCAAAGCATCCTTTTTTTTAAACATAACAGTAAGAAGTATTATCTGTATTTTATAAATCATTAAACGTTTTGCACATTTGGATAATCCTGATAAGCAGCCTAACCTAAAGTACTAATTCGCATGGAAGAAAGACAATAAATTCAATGAAATTATAAAATGGAAACGACTAAAGGCACAGTCTATGTATCAGGTGCAAGAATATCGCATGCTTTTACAATTTGGAAAGAAAAAATTCGTACATTTCATTTATTTCCCCCGTGCATTTTCTAAATAATAATGTATGTTTACAAGTCGTGTATTTCGTTTACTCTTTTTAACATTTCAGCTGAAGAGTTCAGTACATACGTTTAAGATCTTCCATAGATGGCGTTGTTGTAGCCCTCTGTGACAAAAAGTTTCAGTTTGAAGCAGAGTTGGCCTGGTTTTAGAATGCAGTGTGATGAGTTGTGTAACGCATGTCTACTTTGTAATATAATGTATATAATTAAATGTGTTTATAATGTGGAGCAATTTGAAGGAGCGTATTTCACAACATAATACCCGAAACAGAACATACGACAGACACATGCATATTCATGTGCACATGGATATATATCTGCATGCATCTATAAACACCAAAAATTAGTTCATTAATCACGGTGATGTAAAACTTTAAGACGCAAATATAACAAAATGTAAATAAAACTATTTCAAATTCGTTTTAAGGCCTTTGTGCTTTCTTATTCACATATTACATTAATATATAGTTCCGTGTCCATATTAATTTTCATTATGAGGATGCTAATGTTTACACTGACTGCAAAAAATAAATTGAAATATTTACAAGCTTTTAAGTACATAAAAAAGTTAGATACATACGCACTTAACGAGAAAACTATTTTTATGCACGTCAGTGAGCTGATTGCGTGAAAAAAAAGCTACAATTAACATGTCAGTTAAGTAATTTAATACATAATACAGAAAACGGAATGTATAACAGCATTTTTATATATGCATTGATATGCCTATTTCCATGCGCGCATTTTTAAATATGCATGCATGTGTAACTAACTATATTTCATAAAAACTGCTAATTTTTAAATTACGCTATTTTCGCTGAATTCCGGCTCTTACTTTCGGGAAGATAACGAAACAAATAATATAAAAGTCCATGGTTTTATAGAACTTTTATCCGTCTAAGCATGTTATTTGATAATGCGTTTTTTATACAGACTTTAACGCTTGTAGTATACTGTTTCTTAGCTAGCTACATTACACTAGAGGCGCTCATTTCTTTGGCACATATTTGAAACAGCGGTTGATCAAACGACGGTATAATAGGTGAATACCGTACTTCACTTTTTGTCTAAGGTCTTCAAGAAATACTACATTTGTATAAGATTAATTAAAGTGAAGTTTTAACCGAATGTTAGTGCTGCTACTCGAGAAGAGCACTTGGAGAAAAAAGAATCTTTTTTAACATGAAAACGGTGTTATAGTTTTAAATATCTTTAACGAAGATGATTAAATTCATTACAAAGAAGGTCTAAACCTAGTAATTGCTTCACGCCATTCTTTCATTTGGGAAAACGTTTCTTTAAATTTAGTCTTTTAGTTGATTAAAACTCGGTAAAAGGTTTCATGGCATATTTTTTCCTCTCTCTGGCTCTCTCAGTGTCGACAAAGAGTTTCTGAATGAGTACAAATTAAATGAGTTTTCGGTGGATACCCAAAAGAATTCTTTCTTTTTCGAGACGAATCTTTACTTTGAAGACAATATGCACATGACTTGTTTGCAACGAATCTCAAATCAGAAATACAAATTAATGAAATACCTTTGTTATTTAACATTTATATTTAAATCTTCCTTAATCAGCTTTAAATTTTGCGGTACCTGTAACCTATAGTACAACTAAAACAAAAAAGGCTGAGTGATTTTTTTTTCAAATTGTCATCACGATTGAAAGATGAAATCTCGTGATTATTTATCAGGCCAATTTTTCTTTTTTCAAGACCTTTGCACATTAAATTGCTTTTTCGTTTTACTATATGAGGGCATTAATCCCTCCTGAGTTAATTAATATATTCTGTAGTGGATTTTTATGTTTTCTAAGAAATGTTTTACAAGCTCAGTGTGTTCGGACAAAGTTTCTTCTACTCTTACAGAAAAAGAACTTTTTCAAATTGATTGTAGGGACAATTTATATTAAATTTGTCTCTGTTATTTATTGAAAAAGAATAGAAATTCATTCTTTGCTACTTAATTGGAAAATTTTGCCCCAAGTTCGTAAATGATTATTCTATTCGTGCCAAGAGTTTACAGGTGAGAACATCGTGGATTAAAACGTCGCGGAGAAAAAAATGCAAGGGGAAAACATCGCCGTGCAAAACATCAAGGGAGAAAAGAAAGCAAGATGAAAACAACGCAATTCTAAAACGTAGTCGTACAAAATATCTTTGTCGAAAAAAATGTGGTTCAAAAGCTTAGCAGCTTAAGAACATCGTCGTAGAAAATATCGTAGTCAAAAATCTGATGGGTACACCGCATGACTTCCTTGTGCCGAATATTAAATTATACGCATTTTTAATTTCATTTAAACTTATTGGATTGAACTAAATCTACTTCATCGATAGCGCATAAGCTACAATAGAATAAATACACTCTTTAAAACTCACTATATTTGTTTACCATAGGGACACTCTGGCTCTAGATTGCGCTACATCTCATTCATTTTTTAACTAAGAATGCACAAAAGTTATATATATCATATGAAGAATTATCTAATCGTTGCCCCATGTTCTATTCAAATAGCATGATATATCTAAAATGATGTATAAAAGAAATTAAGCAAACAAAAAAAAAAAGAAACAGTTTTTCACAGCGAATTCAGTAATTCCCATTGAATTAATTCAGATCTCACTTGGCGACAAAGCAAATACATAAAAACTCAAAATATCTATATTAAAAATTACAAAGTAAATCTTAAACACTTATTTCCTCGAATAAATTTCTGAATGGATTAATCATGATTTAATTCGCAATAATAAAAGAAGGCGTTATCTTTGTTGTTGTGAAGCTCAGTTTATCTAGATTGGTAACAAATCCACTATTCTGCTAAGTTTACAATATAAACAAATATGTTGCTATGGTAAAAATAACTAGATTTAGCTGTATTTAAACAACTTTTAAATTGTTGATAAATCTGCATTTATGACATTCAGGTTAACTAAAGGCATAAAAACCTTAACCAAAAGATAAGAACAACATAATTCAATAATTTTTAAAGCAAAAAGTGCACAATAATCTATACATTTTTGGTGCGGCCGATTGCAACCATAATAGGAAAGGCATATCTGCATGTGATAGCAGTCCTGTGTACAAAATTACAACGTTCTGAAGCTACTCATTTTCGAGTTATGCGAGAGATATACATACGTACGTAACGTACGCACGTGCGTACGTTGCACAGGTGCCACGAAAAACTCTCTTCAGAATCCATTTTAATCAGTTTTATAATTTTTTGGGGAAAAAAGAGTCCTTTATTCTGTCCTTACGTTCGAATATCTTGCAAAATCATCGTTAAATTGCATTCGATTGCGGTCAAAATGGATATTTTCTTTGAAATATAATACACGAAATTTTTCGCGATTACAATATTTCCTTTTTACTTTGTACAAGGAGATAAAAACAAAGCAGCTAGAAATCATCGCATGACGATAACATCGCAAGCATGCGTTTTAAAGGTTTTAAAAGTTGTAAGCTCATATTCGCATGATGATTTGTGAGTGCAAGAAGGAAGAAGGAATATTTTCACTTTTATATTTCATATACTGAACCAATTAATAAATTTTTGCTGAAACGTTAGGCAGTAGAATTAAGCATTCAAAAACTTTAAATGATTAAAAGGTTAATGTTATTTATTTTCTCTAATATAATTTTAAATTTACGTAGTTAACTTATAAAGGTCACTAATTAATTAATCTCGTTTTGAAGTTTTATTGATAATGCTTCATGAAAATATTAGTCAAAAAGAGTTTAAAAATAAAGGAAAACGAGGATCTGCATAAGATTACTTCTATTAAAATTGTTTAAATAATTATCAGAATGTAAAATTTCCTTCTTTGACGGAAATTCTTTTGGCGAAAATGAAATGTTATTTTGTTTCCCTTTATTATTTTCCTTATTTTTCTTAATTGTCATCAATATTTCATGCACAAAGTGCAATTAATCATTTAGATTATTAGATATGACGAAACATGTCAACAAACTAATTTTCATAATTGCAATATTTATACAGTTTACAGTTTATGAACGCTTAAGATTCCTGCCTATTTTTTCAGCAAAAATGAATTATTTAGTTAAAAAAAAATATGAAACATGAAAGTAAAAATATTCCTCATTCTTTCTTGAGCTCACAAATATTTATGGGAATAAGAGTTTATAACTTTTAAAGGCTGAAAATCACATGCTAGCGATGTTATCGCATCCGATGATTTGCAGCTGCTTTATTTTCAACTACGATATTTTCGACGGTATGTTTATAAAGTGCGAAGTTTTTGAACAGCTTAATTTTCGGTGATGATGTTTTGTTGCACGATGTTTTAGAACTGCGAAGGTTTCTCCTTGCTTTCTTTCTTTCCTATGATATTTTGTACCACGACGTTTTCACCTTGCTTTGTTTTTCCGTGATGTTTTTTTCCGCAATGTTTTTGTCTCGATGTTTTCGGCGGACACCTGGCACAGCTGAAAATAGTTCCATCTTTTACAATATTTTATTTCATTCATAATTTCCGAATGTTAATTTCACCTATACACTCTAGAAGTGTTTCACGTATGCATGCAAGAGGTTAATGACCTGGCAGAAATCCTAAGAGTACAGTCGAAGTACGAAGTACAGTCGCAAAATAGGACAATCATGTGTACTGTAGAATGAACATCTCTAAACAAAGCTCTTCGGTTCTTTAACCTCTCCACTCTAAACGAACCTTAATTGACCTTTGGCGTTATTCCCCGTACTGAGGTATTGTTTCTGATTCAAAGCAGATATTTTGTGGTTGGCAGTTAGCGAAAATTGACATTTCTTTAGAAATGTGTCATACTGAATTCTGAGTTCGTTAGGGTAAATAACAGGCAGAGATTTACACAAATCTTACTTACTTTGATTGTATTTATGACGAGAAGCTATATTCCTTTCCAATGGTATCGATGATTATAATGTTTACAGAGAATGTTAATGAACGGTTTGACCGACAAGAACTGACGAGAAAATTTCTCAACTGCTGCGATATTTCAAGCCAATAAAAACCCTCAACTGCTTATTAAAATCATAAAAAAATTTAAATTGTGTTTTTTGTTTAATTGCACATTAGCATTCACTAAGTATTCGAAAAAATGCATTTTCCCCTGCTAGCAAATATACCATGAAAATTAGATCGAACTTAGTTGTTATAACACAATCCCCCATCAGAAGCATAGTACGTAATTTTTGAATTTCTCGTCACAACAGAGATGCTTATGCTTCCATAACATTGTGTAATTGTGTATTCAATAACACAACTTTGCCACATGTGAATTTGACATATTTTTCAATGGCAGATAGACACAAGGATAGCTCAATTCCTAACACGAAAGAGTTGCAAAATGCATCACTGATGCAAATAAGAAAAATCTCATAGATTGTTATACATAATTATTTTAAAACGTTTCAGATGCTGACAGATATATGCAGATGCGAAAATTCTTACTTTGAAGATGAAAGTATTTCTATGACATAATTCTAAGCTCTCAGGGAATTAGATTCCGAACTTAGCAATTATTAGATATATAAGGTATATCTCCCACATTCTTAGCGTGCCTTCGTGGTGTAATGGTCAGCACACTGAGCCGGTATTTCAGAGGTCCGTGGTTCGATCCCCGGCGAAGGCATTGCATATTTTTCATCTCTCTTGTTTCAAAAAAATACCTAATGTCTCTACAGTGGCGCCCGAACTAAAAGGATTGCGGATGATTGGCGCCCGGAAAATTCTTATTGCGAAGATGGACTCTCCACAACCACAAATTGGCGACTTGTTCGCCTAATACCTTGTCGCCCTATAAAATGTTGAGTATATAAGGTATATTTCCCACATTCTTAGCGTGCCTTCGTGGTGTAATGGTTAGCACACTGAGCCGGTATTTCAGAGGTCCGTGGTTCGATCCCCGGCGAAGGTATTGCATATTTTTCATCTCTCTTGTTCCAAAAAAAATACCTAATGTCTCTACAGATATAGTATCTGTTAGCTGATTCTAAGCTCTCAGGAAATTAGATTCCGAGCTTAGCAATTATTAGATATAGTATCTGTTAGGTAGACAGTAACCTAGCTAAGAAAATACTAGTTGTATTTGAAGCAGCTGATTCCGAATTGCTCATTATCATCATTGGTTCAAAATTAGGAGACAAGGGACAAAATTAAGCAAGCATTTGTAATGGGATTGTTACAACTATAGAAACTGAAAGCAAAATTTCCAACAACCCATAATTTATAACCCTATTAAGCAGCGTTAAATATCCCTTCTATGATGCCCTTAAATTCCTCTCCTCTCTCTTTATACCTACAAGATATGCAGTAATACTTTATTGACAGATTTTGATATCAATTACAAAAATATTAAATAAGTAAATATGACTTTGTTATTACATCAACACGTTTAAACACATTTATTTACTCCATATATTTTGTAATAATAAATAATTGCATAACATAGAGAATATAATGTTTCAGGATACGTTTAAAATGTTAGACTCTCTGGTAAAAGTGGTTAGTAAGATTTTGAGCAGGTACTGCAAAGATGGTTATGTATTAAGGAAGAGCTCTAGGGATATGAAGTGCAGTGTGCTTTTAAAGTCATTAAATTCAAGCTTACGAGTTTAGTCCCAATCTACTTTTAAATTCTTTCGATGTAGGATCTGGAGAAAAGAATTTAAGAACATTGCTTAGTGGAGAGAAGAGTTTAAGAACATTGCTTAAAGTTTCGAATCAAATTTATATAGAAATGTAATGCAAAATAAAATTACCATCATGCACATGTTGACTGTGTACATATATTGCACTGCATATAATCTTCTATCTAGAAAATTTAAACAGGAAAATGAAGAAACACTTCGTCTGCTTAAAAGATCTCAAATATCCAATTTCAGTGATGAAGAAGAAAGAATAAGAAAACTTCTCCAACTTCAAATCATCCAGAGCAAGAAGTTTACTTCCTTTTTTTTACCAATATCAATTTATTTCATGCCCTCTTT
>KK122432.1:472777-548509 GCA_000611955.2 Stegodyphus mimosarum | reverse complement strand
TTTCCCTAACTGGTACATATATATCCAATCCCAGTCAGTAAAGCAATTGCAAGAAGGCCTTCAACATCTTAAAACGGAGAAACTCTCGCAGGGAAAGGCTATGGGGGGGCTGAAATCAATCAATGCGTATCGGAACTACTTTAAAGAGGAAAAATCGTTGATGGCATCGCAGGCTCGGTCTCAACTATTTATCGGACCACTGACTTTGATGACACTTTTTATGGGCAAGCCGATTACAAACGTTTGACCTTTCATGTCTCAAGAATTCAATAATTCTCATATACATTGAGGCAGAAAAAAATATTTCGTTCCCATTATCATTGACGAACTGCCAACTTAACAATTAATATAATGCTCGTGTAATTTCAGGGCACTTTGTATATCATTTTCTTTGTAATTAATTATATGAATTGTAAAACATTTGTAAATTGTGTCATCATTACCCCTGTCTTCATTTTTAGGCGGATTCTAAGTCATTCATATTTACCACTTCAGTCTAAAATAAGACTTACCAATTCTAGTCTGCCTAAAAGAATTCGTCTTTGACATTAAAAAAGAAACAACCATGTGAAGCTGAGAGCATGGAGGAATATTAACAAGAGACAAGATTTACGTGCAGTCTAGAAACATCTGCTTTAAACATTTTGACCGCATAATCTTTAATAGATAAGAAGAAAATGAAACTCGTTACTGGCTGCTGATAGAGATGCAGATGATCCATTGAAAAATTTTTGTGTTTCTCTTTCTTCTTTAGTAAGGCGTAGCCCATGCTTTTCTGCATTTTGCATTCCAGTAAGAATATTCGACTAAATAATGACGCACTTGACGATCTCATTTACCAGTTCCTTATGCTAAAATTAATTCAAAAGAAAAAATACTTGGTTATATGAACAATTCTATTTCCTTGAAAGCTTTCATAAAAATAAATATCTTTATCTCTCGGTTAATGCCTTGCTTCAAGACGTAAGACTCTGAGCTCCGGTCTCTGAAATCTCGCACTTTACTATGTGGCCCTTCTCGCCCCATCGGCTAAAAATTATTATAACAGTAACTGTATCTTGTGTAAAGCAAGCAACAGCTGCCTGGTACGATAGTCCGCAATCCCGCTAAGCTATAAGTTCCTGTGATTGAACTGTGAGAAATACAGGTACGAATTTCATATTCTTACATGAGGTATAACACACAAAACACACAGAAACAATGAAGAGCAGAAAATGGCGCAGAAAGCAATGAAAAAATACTCACAGGAAAACAGTGAAAAGCGTTCGACTGAAAACGGCATTCCAGTTTGCCTTTTCATACTGCTTTGAAGTGTCGTGAATCCTACCTATTTCTATCATGAAATAATACATATTTGCAGCTCACAACTAGCTTTATGCCAATTTTAGGCTCGTTGAACGCTTTATGGATGGTGTAGTGCAACAATGCATACATAATTAATTTTTAAATGACGATGGGACGTAGGAAGAAGATCACGGATTTTTCATCCTAAAAAGCCATAGTCTGCACTTCCTTGCGAAACCTCTTTATTTCAGATACACTTATCATTACCTAAAATTATTATTAAAATAGTCTAATAACATACTACGTATATGAATTTCCAAGCAATGTATTTCAACTGCAGGTATATAGTTTTTCAATGGGATGCGACTAATTTGTATCTACATTAATTACCAAGATTTATTAGCATTAAGGCTTTATTTTCAAATTTTTCAACACCTATAGCCATAATTAGCTCAACTGTGTTTAGTAAAAAACTCCTTTTTTATTTTTTACCTCTTCTAACCTTTCCATTCATTTTGCAAACATGTAAACTGCTGTCTACTCTCTTCACCGTTCTGAATGGACATAGTAATTAGCGCTCCTGGCTGCTGTATCACTGAGTCCGAATTCAAATTCCGGAGAAGGCTTGGGTGTCTGTGCGGCATAGCCCAAAATCCTCTCGTGTGGTTTGATTTCAGTTAAAGAGTGGCGGGAGATCCTCGGAACATTTTCTCGGGATAGGACCAACAGAGTATTTCTGGTGTCTCTTTTCACTTATACCAACACCTTTTCTGTCCATCTTTTGCCGCTTCGATCAGTATAACGATTGGAGACGCTGGCTGCCTTACAGATAGGCCCAGTTTCGGATTCTGATAAAGGCACGGATGCTTACCTGTAAAATGTTATCTGTGCAGCAGTCGTCAGATGTCTACTTTCCTGTCTACATTCTGTGTTGTTAGATAAAGATGTGAAATGTATGCCCGAAAATTCGAAGCAACGGGTGTGCATGCTATCTTCTGTGATTACAGCTTATTGCGCTACTGTTTATTGTGTTTAAATTGCGTCAAATAAGCCAAAACTACGACTTCCGTTTTTCATCGAAGTTATATTTTGCCTGAATTTGAGAAATAATTTTTTTAAAATGTATACGGCTACTAGTGACGAAGACAAAATGGCAATGCGTCGGTTTTCATCATCTATTTACGCACACCGTCATATAAAAATTTATTAGGCAAATTTAAATCTCTGTCTCTCTCCCTCTCTTACATATTTATTCAAATATCATTTACGAATCAGCAATTTATGATTATATTCTGCTTTAGATATCTGACTGTATGATAATTATAAATTTTCAATTGCCTTTAAAAGCGTAAAATTTCTTCATTTACCTTAGCTATAAATCTCTTAAATATCAACGATGTTATTCATGTTTTAAACGTGCTTCAGCTTATAACGTACGAGGAATTATATTTAATCTTTCGGACAGATAAAAATGAAATCTTGAGCTATTTGCTTGCTTTTGAGCATATATGTGCAGTCATCGTAAAATATGCGAAAACCGTAATACAAATTTATAGTATTCCCTTTCCTTGATGTTGCTACTGGTATGTTAGAATTTCTTCCAATGTAAAAGATGTCAATTCAAGCGTAAACTACTCTACGCCAGTAGAAAAATGTACAAATTCACCTGACTGGACAACGATAAACGTATATGCACAATATCGAATAATGTGTTCATTTTCTTTTTCCGATAAAAGGCGTATTGTTTTATGAATTTATTTACATGGTCACTGGAGTATCGAGAAAATATGAGTTTTATACGAATTCCAAAGAACCTTAGCAGTGAAAAATCCGATGTTGCGTTATGTACTGTTTGTTCAATTGTGGGCCTTTATAAATTTGAATATTTTTGCTAAATCCTATTTTATGTTGAATTCCGAATATTTGCTTTATATTATTTTAGCTTTTGGTTTTCCTTAAATATCGATTTTATGAAAGCTGTGTCATGTTTACCATTTCACAAGAATTCGAAATTTATCAACTATGGAATTCCTTTTATTTATCTTTAGGTAAGTCAAGTGAATCGTTAGATCAGGAAAAATATTGAAGTTTACGGTTTTATTTTTATCTGGTTAAACAGTCATACACTCTGAGTGAGACAACAATATTTTAGAGTCGTATCATGTCCTTCTAGCCTAAATCCCAGTTTTGTTTAACTTTTATAAATATACTATATCAAAAAATAAAAATGGTATGATTAAGTCCTTCTAGAATCGAGCAGTAATGTGGGTAGTGTTCATCTTCAATAATTTAAAACTTCTTATGCAACGTTTAGTACAATAGAACGTAATGAAAGTTCCTTTTAAAACCTATTATGAAATCCTCCACCCAGTAAATGCCCTTATCTGTATAAATAATGTCTTGGGGGACAGAAAAATTAAAGTACGCTATAACGGGTGTTAATCGAAGTACAAGAAAACCCTTGCAGGTGCTCGGCAAGGTTCTGTTTTGAGCCCCCTTCTCTTTCTGTTATATGTGAACGACATTCACACAAACCTTGACAAAGACACTAAATTCGCCTGCCACGCAGATGACATCACGATTTGGCACCCCAGCAAAGATATTCATGAATCTGAAACAGAGCTCCAGAAATCCTTAAATGGCTCCGTAAGGTGGACGCACAGTTTGAACTCAAGATGAGTGCTTAAAAGACTGATGTCTCTTTATTTTCAACAGATGGGAAGAATAGAGATTTTATGAATAAAAAATTATACATCGAAGGCAAATGCATAGTGAAGACATCATGTCCCAAATACTTGAGAATCAATCACCTTTGAAGCAAAATTGAGATTCACTGAGCAGGTCAAGGCGTATGCTGATAAAACTTTTAAAAGATTGAGAATCACTAAACGTCTTTGCGGAACAAAATGGGGAGCTTTTCCCGGACACTTAGAACAACATGCACCTCACTAATTAACCCAATCATAGAGTATGCTTCTCCTATTTGGGCTCATGCTTCCAGGATTGCCTTGGGAAAATCAGAAAGTGTCCAGATAAAGGCCGCAAAATTCATTACCGGTGCAGTGTCTTTCACCAATAATTTAAAAGTAATTCAGGAATGTGGCATCAGAAGCTTTTGGAAACAAAGACAATAAAATGTAATGAAATTTAACAAACACGTCGAGAAGTCGTATACCAGAACACATAGCTGGGAAAACCTTTGAAAACTATAATGGCAGCACCAGACGTAAGCCATCTCCTATGGAATTTAATGAAGATATTAGAGCAGATCTCGGCCTCGATCGCAACAATATTTCCATCGTCCAAGTGCCAACAATTCCTTTCTGGCTTCCTATGAACTCTAAAATAAAACTCAATCTACTAGAGGCATGCAATAAAAAGGATTCATTGACATCATTAAAGTGAAAGGGGTCAGGACTGTTGAACACTATACAAAAGAGGACTTTGTACACGCTTATACAGATGGTTCATCTGAGGAGGCAATCACTAATACACTGCATAACACATGTTTGACTTGTTTCATTACGAGTAATAAGAATTTCATTTATCCTTTTTTATAAGCTTTTATTTAGTTCCTTCATGATGTTTCACTGCGGTTGGAATTTTGTCATCAATTTTTAACGCACTTTCTGATAAGCTGTCGAGTCCCACTGTTTGTCGAGGAAAATGCAATGTGGTAAAACGAATTCTTCAAAATTCGACATAGATCTTTCATGTTTAAATTATAGTTTTCGCATACTTAATTTAAAGAGCAAGCCAAAAATATCAGAATTTTACTGTTTGCATCATCGAATAGAACCGAAAAAGATATTTAATGAAAATTTTAAGAAACTTAATTTTGGGGGATTTTGGCGAACTCTCGAAAATCTCGAGATTTTATAGATAATTTGATGGTAGAGTATCGTTGGAAGTGAAAGCGTGATTTTTCATTGTTAAAAAAAAGATGTTTCAGCTCAATAATTTAATTGACAATGTATCACTGAGACAAAAAAAATGAAAATAAAATAAAGTAACAATGTTTTTATAATATATCCTTTTATTTAAAACTCACATAGTAAATAATATTTGTTTAAAACTCACAAAATAATTAACAAACCAAAAGAAGAGAAATACTTTACAGTGTCACGGAAACAATATATTACATATAATAATGCTCTTTAAAAAATTCATTTACAATTTTATATCACGAAGAAAAAAACCAAGAACATCTAAATAGCGAAGTCAAGTATTCGAATTGTATTTTCAAAAGTATAAATCGTTCATTAATTTTTTTGTGTATTTTAAATAAAAGGTTACTTTATAAAAGCATTTTTACCTTATTTTTTTAAACACTGCGCGTTGAAATGAAGTACTTCTTTTATGCTTGTTTTCACGAAACAAATACGTTCCAAAAATGCCAGGGCTGGAAAATAATTATTGCTACGCATTATAAAAGATATTTTGACTTCATGCATTTTGCGCCTGTGCTAATGAATTACGATCGCCCACTAGTTTCATAAAATATTCCCAGAAATTCAAGGTATCGAAAACAATATCAGGTACTTAAATCGAATTTTTCGAAATAATTATACAAAAATGATAGCGGAAGAAATGCTGTGATATGAAGTTAACGCCATAAGGAAACTTTTGCACTTGCTGATTAAAAAATATTGAATTATTCAAGACGCAGCTACGTACTTTTGTCAATGGGCCACCTACACACGAGACGTGGAACAAACATATTTATTTCACAAGTAAACTAGGTACAAGTTATATTTTGCCAGAACACATAAAATTCCCTTATTAAAAAGAGTAATTATGATTTATATGATGTTAAAATTCCTTAAGAAAAAAACTCTTGGAATCCGGAAATATCTACAGCTTGCCAGTTTCTGACCTGTTGCGTTACGGTATGTTACATTAGGCTGTAAAGGCATTTACTATATGTATGTTTTCGCAAATGTTAGACTCTCTAGAACATCTCTAATTTATCCTCCGAGAGAGTGGCAAATAACTAGTCTTCAGTGTTGTGATATTTGACGAAGCACAATGCTTTTAATTTATAATCAGATTAGAACTTTAATTGATTAACAGAGCGAAGGAGTTTAAAGTAATAGACGTGCTTGCTAATAATATGCAATTTTATTTTATGTTTTAATATTACATCTAAGGTATAACACGTTTAATTGATATTATATCAAATTAATAGCTTTTATGAACATCTGCACCATTATTGTAGCACTTCAAACAGAATAATCTCTTTCACCATTGCGTAACAATGAGTTTTTTTTCCCTTTACGAAATTAAATAAACTACTATCTTAGTAATGGCAACACGTACTTCATGAAAGATTTCCTCCGCAATATTCTGTTATTTCTCGTCTTTGCTTCGCCAAACATTGAGGTATCTTGTATCAATATCCTTGCTAAAATATTCAACATATATTGAAGACAAACCCTCCGCTATTGATCGGCCTTTTCATTCCCTTGAGCAACTCCCTGTTTATTTGCCTGCAGAGTTACGAATTCCCTAACCATAGAATTCCGAATGAATGAGTATCCTATAATTTATCACTCTCGTCTCTATCAGCACTGAGAATATTTGTCTTAATATTTCTTGCGTTTATAGACTAGTGGTTATATTTATTTTATCTCAAAGCCGAATACATAATACTTTGAGAATGTATATACAAAGTTCCAGTGTAATATTTAAATGAATTTTAAGTGTTGAATGGAATACTGTCAAAAAAAAAACTTCTGTAAATGAATATTATTATACCTGCTCTCGAAGCGTCGAAGAGAATGAATGCATATTATATTTAATGAAAATCTTAGACACAAGCGGCAACATAGCTACATTTATCTTAAATTCATTCCTACCTGGATCAAGACAGCTAGAAGTTGGTAACTATGGCTTTTTGTTACCGCTCTTTCATTTAAAACAACCTCTCGAAAGCACTTAGCAAAACGAAATGTTTTGTCTTTATTCAACTTAAACATAGCAAACGGAACGTCTAAAAATTACTCAGGTTTCTATTCTGGGGCCTTCGATTTAAGAGTTGCTTGCTTCGGCTAAACATTATACTGACAAGGTCGATAGCGATACTGACAAGGATGATGAATCTCAGGAGGAAGATATATTAACACTATCATCATTCAAAATGAATCTACCGGGGATCCATTTGAACTCCAGTCTTCCAGTTACTTGATATTCAAAACTCTAATTGTCTTCATCGCTTCTTTTTTCTTCCAGAGTTAAGTAAAATTATGCGTGTTTTTAATTTATTTAGAATAATTGTAAATTGTTTCGTTATTTAAATACTCTAAAACGGAAATATTTCTAAGATGCTAAATAAGATGAACATATTGTAGCATGCGTATAGGTTCTTTTTGGATTAAATGCACACGAAATCGATGATAGTTTTATAAAATTTATTTTAAAAACGAAAACTTGTCAGTTCTGGAACTTTCTACAAAATTCTTCGTACAGATCTTTTCAATATCACAGAGTACAAGAAGCAGTTACACATCAAACTACTAAAAGGCTAAACCCAGCTCAATGCAAAGCACATATAAAAAGGCGAAGTTCCTACGGAGATCTCTTAACACTCCGAACTCACACTGAACTAAACAACTAAGAACTGATGCTCTCTCCGGTCTTATATAGGTTTCCCTCAGCCCGCAAGGAATCTCTAGTAGCTCTCGAAATTACTGGAAGGCATATATTGTAAGACGTACTACATATAAGGATCAATTACAGTTATTCAATTACAATACCAATTACAGTTACACAGGGAACGAACCAAAATGTCTCCAAATGGTCGTCAATTTTATCAACTTTGGGCTGTTTGGGAGATATTTTGCCAATTTAGTGAGATAACTATTTACCTCAGTGTTAAATAGACTTGCACTGTAATCTTATTTTTCTGGCAGAGCTTCGTATCTTTCAAGCATTTCTTATTACATTTACAAAAGATACCACAATTTTAAACATAACTTCACTAAAATTATTTACATGTCTATAAAAATTCGTAACAATATTTTTTAAAAAATGTTAAAGTTATTGAATGCGGTATATTACATATTGTGTTTGGCAGATAAATATTTTCGGAATAACCATTGTTCGATAGATAATTAATTTTGGGTTATAACAATTAACAGAGAGGAAATTATTTACTTTACAATAGTTTGCTGTTTTCATTATTAATGAGTCATTGCTTAGCGGTAACACGTGTTTCGTTTTTAAATTAGGCTAAGAAAACATATTGATGTTATACAGCAGTGTCTAGTCCGTGAAAAGAATTTTTCTTTCACAATATGAACAGTAACTGCAGTTTATTACTTTTTATCTTTCCATTGGCCTGCAAGCTTACTTTATTTTTAATTGTGTGCGTGTGAATATTAATTGTCGTTTTTTATTTAACTGAATATAAAGGGAAACTTTGTATATTTTGTATATTTTTTTCACTTAGTTACCATTGTTTCACATTTTGTAACTGATAATCTTCACTACAGTGAACTTTGTGGAATAAATGAAAGCAAAAATTTAAAATTCAATACTTCTGTAAATACGTCTACAGAAGAAAGGCAAGTTTTTGACAATTTTTGATAATATCCGGATGTGTTATAGACTTAGTCAGTCAACATATTTGACATTCTACGAACTCGAATAAGCGTGATAAATAAATATAAAATGTAACTTAAGTCTATAATATGTACCAGTTATAAAATGAATGTATTTAGCTTTGCGTCATGTACCTTTACTATCAATGACGCTGCCTTTATATTTAAAATTAAACAAAAGGATAGCCTTATTTTGGTGTAGATCGTAAATAATAATCTATCAGTTTCGAGGGCTATCAGACACAGATCTTTCTTCTTCAAAAGCAAAATAAATTCAGCCGAATTTAGAATTTTATTGAAAAACCTAAGCCAAAATAAGTTTGCTGCTTTGATTAGTTTTAACATTTTCCTTGGCATGTTTCTTTTCCTATTTGATATTCGGTTTCTTGCGGTAAATTTGTGTTTCCAGCAAGAAAACCGTTACATCCATCTGGTAATCAGAGAAATATATTTTAGAAATTAAGAAAGCTTCATTTATAAAAGAGTGAGAAATTTGTGATGCAGCATTAAATATGTAATCATTCTGAACTTTATAGCTTTAGTTGTCGATATTCCAGGTACTCGAACTCCAGTTAATCCGATTAGTTATTCTTCGTAGAAGTCCAAACGAAAAATTAAAATTTTGCTATGATGCTTATGTATTTAATTTATACTTTAATTTAAATTATATAAATTACGTAATCAGTCAGTATCTAGAATGTGTAAATAATAAGACAATATTCAGAATTTGTGCGACCTGTAAAAAATATTAAATTAAATACCAGTTATCAAACATTGATTACCAGTATTAGATTTTTCATTGTTATTTTGATATTTTGCATGAATTCTATTTCAGTTGAATGCAAATATATGTGTTTTGTTTTAAATAAATTATTCTTTGTTTAGTACAGAAAAAACAAAACTAAATTAGGTCCTACAACTTAATTTTAGGTCCCACGAAAACACATATATAAACGTTAATTTCAATGATTTCTTTTAAAGCAGAAATGTTATTTTTTTCCTTCCTGAAGAAGCGGGACCTATGCCAGTTGCCCTCAAAACTGACTGAATTTTATTCAAACTCTACATCTATTTAAGGCTGCTTTTGTATCTAATTTTAATTTTTAATAATTTATATCCGGTCTGTTAAGAAATTCGAAGAAATCAGCCACTTAGTAGCAAGAATAGAACAAAGACGATCATTCATTGTAGAAGAAAAGATTCTACAGTTCACACAGGGAATGGATTGAGTTAAACAGTTAAGGGAGAAATAACATTCTAAAGCTTACATTTCCTGTAGTTAAGATATGCAAAGAAGGAGTTTCGATTTATTGTTAGATGAAAAGCGTCCGTTTACAATTCATGTAAGGCAAGATGTATGACTGCGCGACAAACAATAGCTCGAAGGCTTGATATTCCCCATTTCTACCACCAATCAAAACTGGCGACATGTGGTCTCGAATGGCACTGTACGATAAGACGCATTTCATTCTCAATGGACTGATTAATTAATTATAGCAAGCAGTCAAAATCTATCCGCCTTTGTTAAATGCTGCACATCTCAGAAATGCGAGATGTTGTGTAGTACCTCGTACCTTTCTGCCTTATAAGAAAGATTTCTAAAGAGTCGTATGCGTCCATTTACTACGAAATCAATTTTCGAGTGCAACCAGGAATACTTATTTATTTATATTTTGTCTTTGTTTTGTTTTTCAAAGAAGCAGTGCGTCGTGTTCTTATCCCGCACAAATAAGTGCGCGAAAAAAAATTGTCCTCTCGCAGCAAAAATCATAATGAAAATTCAAGTATTTACAAAGATGTCTAAAAACATGTTTTCTTGAAACACCGTCTACCTTAACATGTCTTTAAACAATAAGGCAAGTTGAAAATGTTTGTGAGGTTATCGATTTAGTCTTCAAAGTTTTGGTTTTTCTTGAAACTGAATGGAAAGACACACAAATCATCTTCACATGAAATGAATGATTTCAACAAACTTCCAGTTCACAAACTTCTCAGACAAGTTCTTAGTAACTCGCCACTTATCAGAGATATCATTTATCACGTTGAAATATTAACGTAAATTAGGTGGTTTTGAGGAACGCACATTACATATTTAGAATTAACTTGCTTAGAATAAGGGTTTTAAAATTTTTGACAGTCCTATACATTAACTAATTAATAAAAAAGTAATAGTATGTGTGGAAAAATAGTATCTTTTGAAGAAACGCATCGAAAAGGTTTCCTTCTCTGATTCTGAAAGCAAAACAAATAATTAGTCTTTCTTACCAATTTTTGCTGTATTGCTGTTTTTCTATGTACGTAGTAAATTTGTTCTAGAATATATTCATAATTTCAGATGCATATTTTTGCTCTGATGAACGAAATAATTTTGAGAACAATAAAAATGAAGCAATGATTGTTATGTTGATTGGGCTTTGGTTTGGATAATTAAGTACTTACAACAAAACTTAAAATGTTATAAATCTCAAAACTATAAAACTTAAAATGTTATAAATAAAATGCTTGCTTTTTCTTTCAATTTAAAAAAAATAATTAATTTGAATTTTGAAAACCATAGGTTCACAATATTGTGTTATCGTCTACAAACAGTATGCGTACAAAATTCGAACGTTATGGGTTACAAAAAAGTAACTTAAAAGTAGATGAAAATCTTTTGATCCTAGTTACAAACACCATAAGTGAACTAAGTAAAAGCTTATAAAACAGATAAGTATGGTACAAATGAGACATATATATAAACTAGCCGCTACGCGGCCAGCCTTCGTCTGGCTTTAAAATGTATCAGAAAAATGCCTAAAGGAAACACCAAACATTAAATTTAAAAACTGCACTGAATTTTACTATGCAGAACAACTTTATGAAAAAAATAAGCAATAACAAAAATCAATAAAAGTGTATTCCATATAAAAAAATTACAATGAAGTAATCAGTATCCTTTAATACAAATATTAATTACCTTAATACATTAATTAACCAACTTCCCGTTGTCTTCTCTCGAAAAACGTCCAGTATCCAAGAGGAACATTAAATTAAAAAATTGCACAGAATTATCACCCTCATTCTTCCGAGTGGCAACAGCGCTGATATCAGCAATAATGGCTGCGTGCCCTTGTTGTCGATATAATGAGAGAGAATTATCAATTTGATGCGATTTGCATCAAAAAACATAAAATAAAAAAATTCTGCTTCGAATTTCGAAAAAATCGTTTCGAGGTGCACTGACTCTTGTCTAGATGCACCTCTATACCAAATTTCACAGCCCTGGGTCTAATATCTTACGCGCAACACGAACGAAAGGCACACACACAGACTCTTTCTTTTATATATATAGATTATTTTAAACAAAAAGTATTTTATTTCTTTCGTCTAATTCAAATCATGATTAAAAAATTAAAAGGAAACATTTTACATTTATTTTATAAAAATGTACTTAAAAATATTATTATTGCTGAGGATGATGAACAGAACATTTCCGTTTATTTATCAAAATTAACCTGAGCATGGGCTCACCGTAAAGAGGCGCTATTCCACTCCATTTATTTCGAATTTTTAAAGAGATTCTGCTAAATTAAAGGATTATGAAGAATAGAGCTTTGTGATTATGAAGTGCTTAACAACTCAACGCACTACTTCTCCATGAGTATTCAATAAATGGAAAAACAATCAAATGCATGTCATTTGAATCGGATTAAAACATTCATATGCACAAACTGTAATTTGAATTAATTTGAAACCAATTAATATGTTGCTGTGTACTTTGAAATATTATACTACAACTAGCCGTTTTACTCCTTTTATATTACCTGTTTTACTGCTTAATTTTAGCATAGATCGAAATAGCGAGAAATCACTATAGTGCTTGAAACTTACAATTCTAATAGTGTCTTCTCAGCGTTTAACTTTGAAAATGTTACTATTTAAATTATCATGATTTACCAATACAGTATATTTCCAACATGTGTCTTTTCAGTCAAACATCTACCTACGCAAACAGCTATCGGTGACATCTGGTAAGGTCCCATTGTTTAAGAAGTCTTTAAACTTCTATTATCAAAAAAATGAGTGGGTGTTCAAAGAGGATTACGTGGTGCGTGGGGTTCCGCTGCGTTAAAATTAGCTCTTTAAATTTAGGTCACAGATGAGATGCTTGCATGCGCATGTGATAAGTGAGTAAATGTTGTATGAGAAAGCTGTCGACACGTGTTTTGCGGCTTTTCTTCTTATTAGTCCTCGACTAGAGGATTCATAACTGTCGACTAAATATAGGTGTATTGAGTTCAATGAACTAGAAGAATAACAATGTAAATAAATGGCCTCTAAAGTGGGATACGCGAAGTGATACTTGGGGGTAAGCCTAAGAAGTAGGCTCATGATCACTTGCGAGAATATGATTACGTATCACGTGAGTACGAAGTTCTGTCATAGGTCGCTGTGCCTGATTTCTCTGGAGTCTGAAGCGTCATTACAATATATTACAGTATATTATATGGGATTCAACTTATAATTAGTTTCATATTGGGATACGTCATCAAAAACGTTCGCAGATCGCTGATCCAAACAGCAGTTACTACAGTAAATATTATATAAAATACTGATTCGAAATTGATGTTTAAGAATAAGGAGCCTGATTTTTCAATTTTGTTTTGTATTTAAAGCTAAAATATAAAATGTATAGCATACTAAAAATAGATATACTGACTGGAAGATTTTAAAATAAACTATTTATTTATTCATGTATGTTATTTCGACTATGGTTCTAAGATAGAAAAAAAATTTATATTTATCAGGAATAACTCAATTTAAAACGAATTCAAAATAAAGTTGTAAAGAAAGAGAAGATTGTTTTTGTTAAATAACGAAATAAAGTTATGAAGAAAGAGAAGATTGTTTTTGGTAAATAACGAAATACAGTATCCAGAAGTAATATCGCAACACAAACGAACACTCATTATTTCCTAAACTGTGCTATGGAAACTACACAAAAGAATACCTCTGAATTGTACTATGAAAGCTACACAAAATTAACTTCATTTCAACTGATATGCTTTAAGTGAAGATGAAGCTTGTGCAGTTAAACAACTTTGGAATATATCTGTGGCTCATTTTCTCTTATAACCAATTTTTAACAAGAAGGTTCTTTAATTTTAGATTTACTTTATATAAGGTGCCATTCGTTGTCTACTGGTTATCTTTATGAATCATTTCCTTTTTAATTGCAATTCAATGAAATATTGTCAGAAAGCATAATATTGCGCAACATAAATTGTTTAAATTTTTGTCAAATGAACGGTCCTTCATGTAACCTGATATTTAAGTATATAAAATTATCATTAACGCTTTTTATTCCCTATATGGCTTATATAAGCTATGTAAGCTTATAGTTCATTATAGATGAAATACTGTTATGATGTAAAAGTTAAGTTATAAATTTATGCAGCTTGGAATCTACCAATATTTCGTAGAACAGACACTCAGGGAGGTTGCTGCCTTTTTGATTAAATGAGTATTAAATTCAGTAGTCTAAATTTACTTAAAAGAAATTACGAAATTATACTATAAACAGCCTCAATTCAGACCAGAAATGATGGCACCGAGAACAGATAAATTGTCAAATTCTTCCCTTTCTGAGTTTCGAAAGCGCCTAGCATTTGTTTACCTTTATAAATGACATTTTTTTATGTTTGCCTTAGAAATATCTTTAATGAGTCTTTCTAAATTCCGAGGCTGAACCATTTATCAACCGCAGTATTGTTAAGTATTGCCATTGCATGAGAATTATCACTGAATCTTTTCCATCGACTTAACTAGTACTAGCTAGTTTCCACAGTGCTTCATTCGATATCATATCAGATGTTTAATTGGTATTAAAAAACTATAACTTAATATAACAACCTATAAGGTATTTTCTCCATCCTCCCAGCATGCCTTCATGGTGTAACGGCAATTCACTTGAAGCTCATTCAAAATGTCCAGGGTTCGAGTCCCGGCGAAAGCGCTGCCTATTTTTCAAGTCTCCTGCTTAATAAAAAATATATATCCAAAACAACTCTACAGTGACACCCAAACTAAAAAGTAGCGGACAAGTATTCATCTTCAGTAGGCTTTGGCGGTTGGATCCCCTAATTATCTGTAACATTTAAAATGGATTTTCTCCCTTCTTCCAGCATGCATTCGTGGTGTAACGCTAGCACACTCGGCGCGTATTCTAGAGGTCAAGGTTCGAGTCCTGGCGAGGGCAGTGCACATTTCTCACATCTTCTGCTTCGAAATAACCTAATGACTCTACAAACCGACCACTCATTTAAAAGCAACACATGAACATTTTTATTTATTTTGTTTCATTTTTTATAAAACATAATGGCTATAATTTTAATACTGTTAATAATATGTCCAACTGATAATTAAAAGCATTTTAGCAATTACTGAAATTAATAGAGTTATTTGCAATATCACACATCACGCAGATTGGTACAGAATTATTTAGATAGCGTATATATAATACACTATTATTAACTTTTCAGTTTGTATCATAAATTTTACATGGTAATACGAAAGACGTTCGAGAGTAACTAAAATTTGGTAACACGAGAGTAAACATTATCATTTAATTTTGGAAGGCTTTTAAATGGTGTTAGCCAGTGAGGTCTATTGATATTAAAAATGGTAAACATATTTCGGTGATTGAGTTATGGAAAAAAGAAAGCACAAAACCAACATGACTCATAAACCCATAGCAACAGTATGTAATAATACAGTGCCTTCCTATGCCATCGTCAAAAGATGGGTTGCCATGCTTAGACTGAAGAAAGCGGCGTTCGAAAGTGATCTCAGACCAGATCGTAGCGGCAATGTGACCACAGAAGAAATGTTTACGAGTTGAGAAATGTGCGACTGAAAATAAACCGAGTGACAGTCTCTCAGATTGCTGTAGAATGAGCTTCATGTTTTGGCTAATGGAAGCAATTCTGCATGAAAATCGGATATGTCGAACGTTTACGCTAGATGGGATTACAGAATATAAACAATATGAAAGTCCGGAAATGAAGAAACATCATTCACAATAATTTCGAAGAATTGTTCCCTCTTCAAAAACGGCGATGAAAATTGTTCATGAGTAGTGACAGTATATGAAGTGCACTGTTACTAGTTGTAGGTTACATGGCTGTGAAATAACTGAGACTGCTAATTGGTTATAAGCTACATAACAGTACGATAATAGATATTTATTATGTTGACTTATTAACTCAACTCTGATGAAGCTATACGGATAAAGTGCCATGGCGAAGTCCATTCGACCTAGCCCCAAGTGATTTGTTTTTTTTAGTTTCAAAAACTGAAGCATCGTATGCATGAATCATGTTACAGCAATGGTACTGATTTAAAGAATGCCATTCAAGATAGAGCTGAAGGCTGTGCAATCGCTATTCCCATGAGCTTAACAGATCACAATGCTAAATGGATTAAATACAGAGGGAACTATGTACAAAACTGGGAGTTATTTTATGCATTTATGATCTGTAACGGTTTTAGGAAGTCAGATGTATGTACTGTTGAAGTTATTTGTTCTCCCCTATATTTACTTGCAGTTCATTTTCTTTCTTAAATGCGTTAAATGAGCGAAGAAATGAAGAAAAAACAAAATTATATTTCAAATAAGGGAAAAAAACCCGCAGTGTGGAGTAGTATATCACTAGCTTTTCCCTAGTTATAATATTTTAAAACTTATTTTACCTTTCAGATAAAAAACTACAAAACAATGTGAATAACAAGAATTATTATTCAAGGTATTCTAAAATATTATGAAGATGGCAGTAAAGCTTTAATAATTTCATTTTAGCAAACTATAGAATATACTATTTTCTGGAATTGTAGCCTGCTGATGCATTGTATTAATTTATAATGCCAAAAATGTCTGAAATACTGTTGATATTCTAAATATAAGATTAAAAATATTGTTATGAATATTTTATCTTCCAATAAAACTGCAGTACAAAAAAACGCCTGAATTTTACGAGAGAAGCAAATTTTAAAATAAGACCCAGCTTAAATATTTAACTTACTTCTGTTAGGTATGTCGCATCCTTGCTGAATAAAACGTATTGGAACATGTGAGTAAAAAACGAAACTTTCTTTGGGTCACAAAATGCATAAAATCTTTCCCCTGTATAGTTTACTTTATTTAGAAAGAAAGCAAGAAATAAAAGTTTCCTCTCTATCCATATTTTATATGCAAATGCTACTTTGGTTTTCAAAAAAGCAGGGAAAAATCGAATGAAGAAGTTTTTGCTTTTACACCAATACACGTAACAATAGAGTGCTCTCGCCGGAAAATTGAGGTACCAAAAAAGAAAAAAAAATACTAAAGCAGCAAGAATATCATTCTTTTATATACACTTAGTAGCGAAAAAAAGGGTCAGGACACATTAGAAATTGTTGATCAGTCGAATACAAAATAAGATAAAGGTTTGTTATTGCTGTTTTTGCTGTTGGAACCCATCTTGATTGCCTGCTATCAGAGTAAGCGCACGAAATTCACCATTGCAAGAAGGCAAGATTCCGTTTGTTGTTGGCAAGAGCCCTTGGGAACTATACAGGTAATAGTACGATTTTCCTCAGTTCCGCCCCCAAGTCTGATGGAGAGCACCACGGGAAGACGGTTCCGAAGATCTCCCACACCTCTTTCTCTACCACCAACCTCTCGAAAGGACATTCGGATCGCCGCATATTTTAAGTGCCCCCATGCCACACAGACAGTATACATTTACAAACATCCATGCCTTCTCCGGGATTCGAAACCGGGTTCTTCAGTACGGCAGTCAGAATCATTAACCACTATCTCGGTTGGGTGGCACGAACACTAAAGAAGTTTCTTAAGTTTTATTTAAATTAATACATATATTTAGGATAAAAATATGCGTAAGAAAAAACACTAACTTTAGTTTACAGTTTTCTATTAATTCTCTATTTTAATTTGTATATCTTCTTTTTTCATACTTTACATAACGTTAGTCACACAAGGATAATTTGTAAACTGAAACTTAGAAAACCAGATTAAAATTAAATTTCCAATAAAAAAATTGCAAACCATAACTTTGTTTTTAATTCCGAAGTAGGCTTCCTTGTGGGAGACGTCACATTTTGCTGCTGCTTCCCTTGCTAGCTAGATTTTCGCTCGGTCTGCCTTCAAAATAATATTTAAAAATAAGTAACAATTAGAATATCTTTTTTCCCAAACTGGAGCTAATGTGCCCATTTATTTTATTTGGATAATAAGAATTTTAGTAACGAGAATCTAAAGAAAATATTAAATTTAGCCAAGTCTGCAAGTTTCTACATCTTTGTGCTTCAATATCATGACTTCTGGATTTTCAAATCATTATATATATATATATGTGTGTGTGTGTGTGTGTGTGTAATAACAAAAACAAATTTATAAGTATAGCAGGAATTTTGATGTCGTAGAATGCTGAGATGCCGATTCACACTGAATAAGAATTTTGGCAATCGAGGCAGATTAAATCATCATTTTATTTTCAGTAAACATATTGCAGCCGCAAACAACTTGACACAATATTTGTGACTATTTCAAGAGGTTTACATTTTTGAAAACTTTACAGAAAGAAGAAAGCAGCAGACAGCATTCCAGCTAAGCCGAAGACTAGAGAGCAAGTGCATTACGTTCAGGATGAAATCTTAATTCACACAGTTAATACTTCTGGAAAATTATTATTGGTTGCTTCAGTTTTAGTTACATTTATATTATCAGAATTATGAAAGAGTCACATGACATGGATTAATCTGGAAATGACTCATGCATAAAGAGGTTACTATTTTTAGAAATTCAGAAGGGGAATTTACGTTGTTAATTTAATCTTTTACATATTCTTTATTTCTCTCTCTCTCTCTCTCTCACACACACACACACATATATATATATAACTTTTGCGATATTTCATAAAGAAATCAAATCCAAACTGATGGATGTAGTACTGTCAAACATTGAAACTAATCGCTGCACATTAAACCAACAAGATTTTATGACAATAAAATGCAGAAAAATTCCGATAGGCTAGCATTCAACAGAGCGGCACTCAGCCTAATTCAGCACCACTTTCACTGACATCTCGGCTCTTCAACATTTCGTTCGGCAATATTCAGAAAGTCTTCGCAACAGCCACACGTGTCTTTTTGAATTTCGAATTTGTTTTATTATCTTTTTCATATTTTTTAATCTTAAACTAATTTTTGATTAAGAAACTCAACGATTTCAAAGCAAACAGTGGCAACACACTATACGGAATAGAATACTTTTATCTCTAGTGCGCGAGACTGTCTCATGGAAATTCTATAGATATGCTGTTTTTAAATATTTCTTGCCCAAAGGGGCGTTAGCCGAAATTCTCTCGAAACGTGCATGCATGTGTAAATAAAAAAACGCCCCTTTGGGAGTAGTATAAATTTTGAATGCTTTCAGAAATTTTTTTTTCGCATTGCGCAGTTTAAATCTCTAATCAGAAAATATACTATACTTTAATGCAACAAGATGATGCTTTGAATGAATATTACTCTTCATAATTTTAATTTAATATAACTCTCCGTTTAACATTCTTCATAACTTAAAGTATCCGACTACATTCTAATCATCAATTTTGATGAAACTCTGTAGAGTCATTAGGTATTTTTGGAAACAGAAGAATGAAAAATGAGCAACGCCTTCACCGGGAATCGAACCACGGACCTCTCGGTTACGCGTCGAGTGTACTGACCACTACACCAAAAGGCATGCGAAGAAAACGAGAGAAATACCTTATAACATTTTAAAAGGTTTTTATTATTTTGCTTAAAGCTTATATATTAGGCTTCCCAAAACTACTTTGATTTTGTCTCTCTTTACGATAGAAGCAGAATTATGGCTGTTCTTGTCTTACGCCGTAAACCGGAAATTTCCGTTTAAGAACCCGGAAGTTGATGTCTAGCAGGACGCAGATTATTCTAAATAACTTTAAAATTAAGAATTTTCCTTTGAATACTTTTTCTAATGTTCAAAAGATGATTTTGAACTTTCTACGTACTAGAAAGCAAGATTAGTTTTGCAATTTAATTTTCCTACTTGGCAATATATTCTTTTCCGTCTGTTTATGTTAGCAATACATTATTTGAAGAACTTGAATTTTTCAAGTTTTCTGTTACCAAAAAAATATATATATAAAATATTACTATATAATTTTATGAAATTTGCAGAAATATTCTATGAAATACTGTGAGTTAAATGGACTAAAAATTTAGGTTTATGAGCATAATTAATTTTTTTGTCATATAATTTTGTAAATGAAATAAGAGAAATTTCTCCAAGACTAGCTAGTGCATGTACTCAGACAAGGATATTTAGTAGGCATTTTATGTTATCACTTAGCTTTTAATCTATTTAATTACTTATATCTTAATGAATATAAGGAGCAAAAGCAAAAAGTAAAATATTGATAAATATTTTTATGGGAACATATCTAGTAATCCTGAAATTTAACACATTTTGAAAGGAAAAAAACCAAAAATTACACTTTGAGTATATGTTTATTACCTGTGTCCATCATTTTAAGTAGTATTCTGCTAAATAACGCTAATAATATATTTGTTTATACTTTAGAGACATTTGTTGACTATTGAAGCAGGAGACACGAAGAATGACAATGACCTCACCGGACTCGAACCTGGACTTCTCGAATACGCGCCGAGTGAGCTACCTTTACACCGCGAAGGTATGCTGGAAGGAGGGAGAAAATGTAAGTCCCCTTTTAAAGGCCGACTGGGGATTAGGGGACCCAATCGCAAAGTACTAGTGGTGACGAATTATTGTCCACAACCTTTTAGTCCGGATGCCACTGTAGAGTTATTAGGTTTTTTTGAACAAGCAACGTGTAAATTATGCATTGCCCTCGCCGGGACTCGAACCTGAACCTTTCGAAAACGCGCTGAGCGTGTTAACATTATACCACTAAGGCATGCTGGAAGGAGGAAGAAAACACCTTATACTACTATATTCCAAATTTTGGGTGTTAAAAGTAGTCGGGTACCTAAATTCTTTGGTGCGACGTATGAATATGTTAAATAATTCAAATTTGCCCTATTTTTTCCATTTTACTGAAATCATTGAAGTGCTTTAGTTACTTAAATAAATCTAAGTACTAGCAAAATCTAAAATTTACAAATTATTTTGCTGCAGGGTTTAGTTATAGTTTAACGAACTACAAAATTTCTTATCCATTTTGTTTTTGCACTTTTGTCAGAATTAATTAATTAGAGCACCAAGGGTAAGATGGATGCAGTCATAATATAATTACGTTTTTATACAACAGTGCATTAATACAATAGCGGTTTGGCCCTCTTCTCTAGTTTTTCAATTCATTATACTACATCTCCTCAATGCAGGTAATTACGTTTACAAAAATAAATTAATTATTTTATGTCTCCCTTTCATTATTAGAAAAAAAAAAACGAAAATCATTTTACGGAAAAAAATTCCCCCTGACATACTTCATAGCTTTAAATTTTGCCTCTCAGATAAGCGCTTTTCATAAGTATCTAAAATGCAAAAACATTACTGCATCATTAATCATATTATCTTTCCTAAATAATTAAACATTTTTAAAACTGCCAGAAACAATTTTAATCGAAACTGAATAGTTAGTTACCTTAATTTAAAAATGTCTTCATGCATTATTTCCAGAAAAACTCCATTTCAATGCAGCTTTTAAAGTACTTAATGTTCAGTTTCCATTAATGGATAGCGGAATGTTTAGACAATCAAACAAAGTGCATTTTCTAATTCGCTAAACCGTAAGACGATTATATGGATCTAATTCATCTCCTGCAGCTATTGCAAGCTTTGATATTCAAATAAAATTTCAGAATCAAGACCATTTGTTAAGTACCGTATTACTGTATTATACATTTAAATGTTTGGAATAGGATTATGCTTTTTATATTAATTAAATAATGGTCTGTATCGTATAGTGTTTGAATTCAGATGCAGGAAGAATAAAATTTCATGTGTGGTTAAATGTGAAGGTTTTTGTATTATGTTACTTTTTTAAAATAATGTATGATATTCTAATGCTGATTTCGCAACCAAGGCACTAGTTGGCCACGCAAATTATTTTGCTTAATGGATTTCCTCATATATTCTTAGTAAACGAATTAGTAAGAATTATATTCTTAGTAAACGGATTACAATCAAAAGTAAAAACAGGGAAACATTTTCGAAATTCAGAAAAGATATAACATCATCTAGATAAATTATTAATTAAAAAGGCAAACAAAAAGATTGCAAAATATGAAAGCATTCAGATTTTAACGACGGCCCAAAAGGGTTTGTTAAGGTTTTTTCACGCTCTCGCTGAGCTCGCACTCTACCAGTCTTCTGTTGCACTGACCCCTGCTAACATATTTTTTTAGCTTTATTATTAAGCATCATTTTCCCCGCACATACGCCGTATACAATTCAAAGGCAAAACTACAAAAATTTTAAAAGCAGCATGTGTTTAGAATTCCCAGTGTGTTAAAGTTTAAGTATTGCGACGCATTTTTCTGTTTTATTCACTCTTTTCTCAGTTTATCACATTTTGTTCAGTTTTCTTACTAAGATCGCTTTACAAAACCTTTCTTTTTTCGTCTTTATATTATTAAGGCTTCGTGTGTTAAGATTATTTAATAAATATCTCAATTTTCGCACTTACGCCACATAAAATTCAGTTCAACAATAAAATCAAAAGATATTAAAAAACAACATAGCTTTAGAATTTTCGATAGACAGTCTCGCGAGATGGATACAAAAATGTTGTATTCCGTACAGTGTTGCCACTGCTGTATTTGAAACCGTTGAAATTTTTAATCACAAATTCATTAAAATTTTACAAAATATGAAGTAGATAATAAAACAAATTCGGAACTCGAAATTCGGGCTTCCAAGTGCCCATTTTCGGGTGGAGGGACATGGTATTCAATATTCGATGGCTGTAGGTACACCTGTTTTCTCACAGTGTGAGAAACATTCATACATTCATGCAGATTATTCATTATTTAATTTCTTTAATACAGAACGGTAATATTTGGTGACAACAATTTGAAAAATTATACGTCGTTTACAGTGATTCAACGCGAAATGCGGTTTCGAGTCTAATGTCTCATTCGGGACTAATGTGCCTTTTGGGCTGGGAGGAAAAAAATAATAAATCATAAAAAAAAGTTTGAAAGCTTTACATTTACGCTGAAACGGGCGATTGTTTTAGCGTATTGTGGTTTACCTTTATTTATTAAATATCATGTCTCACTTAAACCATAAAATTCAGTTCAACAGCAATATCGCAAAATAATTTTAAAATGAGCATATCTTTAGAATTTCCGATACACAATGTCGCACGCTGGAGATAATGTTTTTATTTATTATTTTTTCCCATACAGTGGTTGCCATTGCTCGCTTTGAAATCGTTGGGTTTGTGAATGAAAAATTTATTAAAGTGTTAAAAAATATGGACTCGATAATAAAAGAAATTTCAAATCCCAAATTATGGCTTCCAGAGGTCCATATTCAGTTCCAGATGTCCATATTCTATTCAGAATTTGATAGCTCTAGGTACCGTTGTTTTATCACAATGCGAGAAACATACATATACTTATGCAGAATCTCCATTATTTAATTTCTTTAAATATAATACAGGGCTCTAATAATTGGTAACAACAATTTGTAAAACGAACCGACATTTATAGTGTACCAACGCAAAATGCCAAAACAAAATTAATAGTCCTTCAGAGCAAATTGCCCCTTTGGACTAAAACCACGAATATTTCTCTTTCAGCGCATAAACCAAAACTGGAACGTGAGAATGAACTAAAATTTATAAAAACAATAGAAGAAACTTGTTAAAATACAAGAAAGCAATTTACAAAATGTCAGAGGCGGGGGGAGAGAAGGGCGCATTGAAACACAAATGATCCTTCACTAGGTACAGAATATATGGCGTGAGAAACAGATTTTAGTAACTATATAAATTACAACAAATTACGTATAAGGAACTTTATATTCATCCTAAGTAAACAGCTTGAAAGTTTTAATTAATATATAATGTAAAGTAACAATAGCCTAAACTAAATAGGCAAGAGAAATTGAGCCAAAAATATATAAGTAATCATACTGAAAGGTAAAAATTAAAAAATTATTTTGCTTTTATTAAAATTATAAAAATGAAAGATAAACATGGTAAAGCCAGTGAACAAAATACCAAAACAAATTTTAACAAAGAATAAATGAAGTGTAAATAAAAATACATATATAAAAAGCTGTATTATAATTCTTTCACTTTCAAAAGGTCAGTCATTGAGTGATAGCGGATCTTTTCCTTCAGAACCTTTTCTTGCTTCCTTACACTTAAAATTAAACAAAGTACCAAATAAATAAGTAGAAAATGCAGTAACTTATTACATATTTTAAGTTATTATTAAATTAAAAATGTAGTAACTTAATGTAACTTAGTACATCCGAAACGTAAATATATACAGGGTATTTCAGTAAATCAGATGCAAACTTTCGGGAGAGACAGAGTAATTCTAGACGATGAAAAATCAGCATCGTCGGAGACGCACGGTCGTGACGAGACGAAACACAAAAAAGGAACGACAGGAACAGTGTGACAAAATATATTTGGTTATCCTTAGTACAGCAGAAATCAATAAAAAAGAATAAAAACAGACAACGATCGTCATTAAAAAAGGTGTTTGAAATTACGAGACCCAGACAGTGATGCAGGCCTCATTATCTCTGGCGCATAGAGAGTCAGCATTAAACATGGCTTCGTGAATAAAGTTCATTTTCTCCGGCTCCTGGTCAAACCACAACCCAGTCTAGTGAAGTAGTCGGTTTCCGAACTTCACGTAGGTTGTCTAGCGTAGAGGCTTTTTTTACGTTCATAGAACGTTCGAGCTGCAAACAACAGGAATCCACCATTTTCATAGCGCACACGTTGGAAATGCAAGATGTCATTGAAAATGCATGACGCAGGGTTCCTGCATTATGGTCCGGGTCGTAATTTAGAACACCTTCTTTGATGACGATCGTCCGTTTGTGTTCTTATTTCTTGGTTTCCGCTGCACTAAGCATAATAAACATTATTCTCATCCTGTTCGTGTCGTTCCTTACATATCGTTATTATATCGTTATTATCGCTTCAGAAAAGCGTTTAAGACAGTGCATTGCTATGTGTTTTTCTATCGTCTAGGTGTACTCTATATCTCTTGAAAGTTTGCAACCGATTTGCTGTAACATCCTGTGCATGCAATTATATCATGTGGCAAAATTAATAAAATAATATTAAACTGAAGGTGAACTATCAAAGGATAGGTAACCAGTTACCATTTGTTTGACACCTATTTAATATCAGCATATATATCACAGGACAAGGCGGTGCAATAAACTTAGATAGCACTTAGGTGCACTAAACATACATAAATAAATTAAATTAGTCGAAGAACAGGAGTGCCTGTCAAGGTAATCAAAGCTCTTGATTTGGTCACGGAGATGAATATACGTGTCATCTATGGAAGCAGTGAATTAAACAGAGATAAATACTTATATTTAAATCACATCCCAGCACACGGGTTCCTGTCAATGCTGTTGGTCACCTGGTTCTAATTTATATATCACCAGAGTGTGATTCTGTACTAAATTTCAATTAATAGTTAAAAACTAAAATCGAAACCTACCAGCACGCGTCAGTGCTGTTGGTCGACCCCAGTTAACTACAGAATGATGGTCACTATAAGTAAAGAAAAACTGGTGTGATGTAACGGAGTAAAGTCAAATAAATTTTGCAATAAAATTCTAATAAAACTTATTAATGCCCCACCAAATCTGATTATTACTTACTACCTACGAACTGACGCTCAGCTCATTGGCCTGCAATGACGCAGTAAATTTAAGTACACTTGAAAATTAAAATTAAATCAAAGAACTCCTGGAACCTACTTTATTATCAGTTACCTGCAGCCAGACTTGGAGGCACTAAAATACTCATGAGCCGAAATTCCTCTCGCGTGCTTTGGCGGTAATCCCTAAGATGCAATCCCTCCCCATCAGAGTGTGCCAGGGTCACCAGTGTGGGACAGTGTAATAAATTTGAATATATATTTAATTAAAGTTAAATCAGACCTTTAAAAAGCCTACTAGCCCCCGGTGATCTATAGGTTGAGTTTCACTTAGGATTAATACATAAATCACCACTGCAGATGATGTTATAAAAACTGTTAGATATTTGAAGTAAATTTAAAATGAAACACATTAGTGGCCATCACGTCTGTCGGCGATCAAATAACTACAAAGTTACAGTCAGTGAATGTCAACCATAGATCACCAATATTACGCAGATTAGTAAATTTGAATAGCTATTAGAAATAAAATTAGAGAGACATTAGGCATTTAGAAGTAAGAGAGATGAAAAATGAGCAATCACCGGGTCTCGAACCACGCACCTCTCGAATACGCGCCGAGTATGTTGACCACTACACCACGAAGGCATGTCAAGAAGGCGTGAGAAATACCTTATAAAATAAATTAGAATGATACTGTTGTCCATTAAGAGCTGTCGATCATTGCTCACTTGGTTGGTCATTGGTTGTTTACACTACCCGTAAGACAAATTAGTTCATATTCATATCACACGAAAAAAGTCGCAAAAATATCACACAATCCCTCCGTTAGCCAAGATTTTAAAAAAGAGTCAAATGGCTTTCGTTCAGATGTCTTATCCAAGTTCCCATCAATAATATTAGAATGCTATTTGATTGAATAGAAGATACAGCCTTCTTATAATGATTTTAAAATACTATTCAGTAGAGTTGTAGAGTCATTAGGGGATTTTGAAACAGGAGTTATGAAAAATTAACAGTGTTTTTACCTGGACCTCTCGAATACGTGGCGAGTGTACTACTGTTACACCATAAAGGCATGCTGGGAAGAAGGATAAAATACCTTGTAGAGTAAACTAATTAATGTTTGCTTTACATTCTAATTATAACAGAAACTTTATAATTCTGTGACAGAAAGATAAAAAAGTACGAGGTATCACTAAAAATATATGTTCATGAAAACATATTTTATCGATTTATAAGAACAGATCTTCCAATAATTCAAAAATTTCTTAACTACAGCAAAAGCTTCATTAAGTTTTAAATCTCCCATTCAACAAAAATGCATCCACCAATAGCAAAGAAATGCCTTAAATTGTACTAATCAAGTGTAACTTAATAGTTTCCTTAAATTACAAAGATAAAGCTAGATAGAATTTTTATGTTAAAAGCTGTTAGTGAAAGAATACATGAGCTTTAGTAAAAAGTAAACATTTTAATAAAAAGCATAACAGTTACGGAAAAATAATAAACATCTTCGAGAATAATCATTACTGCATAATTTCTGAATAAAAATAAAATAACATTTAAAAAAAAGCAAAGATGTATTTCTATGTAATGAAAGCGGATCATTAATTAAAATTTTCCGTTTTGACAACCGACAAATAACGTAATTTCTATAACAGAAAAATTAATGAAAGAACTGAAAACTTATTTACTGTAGTAATCAGGCAAGAATCCTTCAGTCAAATCTTGGAAAATTTGTTTGCAAAAATTGAAAAAATTTAATTGATGGATTTGTCAAAATGAAAATAATCTTAGCATTTCTTTATTCAGATAGTAAACAGCATAAACATATTATTAGCTCGGATTTGTAAAAATATTATTATTTCCTCTTTTATCTGAAATTCGAGAATGCAAACGAAGTTTTCGAATTATGCAAATATTGAAATGAAATTTATTTATTATAAGATCAGGAAAAAATAAATAAATACTGCAAAAATTTTCAGTATTTATATTCCTTCATATGAGCAATAAAGTTGTTCTGGATATCGAATTTAGCGCGATTTAGGATATATATTAAATTTATATATAGCATTGTCGTAACATAGGTATTTTGACACAAAACTGGACCTTTTTCTGAAATAACATAAAATTCTTTTCCACGATTTTTTCTGCGATTAAAATTGTGCCAAGATTTTTAACATGATAGCAACATTTTGTAATTTTTTGTTAGGACATTATGGAGAAATTTAAAAATTTATCTTGGTGGATTTTTTCAGTTTGCGTAAAGAATAATTTATTTGGAGAACTTCCTTTCCTATTTTTCATTGTTCATGAGTTAAAAATAAGGTCATCGCTCACAATATCAGATAGTTTTAACAGAGTGCGTACGCCACATTTTCGTTATTATCGCTTATAATAAATACGCCAAATTTCAAAACATGACAAAATGTAAATTCACGTACATCATAGGAAATTTTGAATAAAAATCTAAATTTTTGCTTAGAAATATATCCACTTTAAGATGATGGCATGTATTTTATAGGATATAATTCACATTTTGTTTTCAAAAAATGTATAAAAATTATTTAAAAATACAAATTTAAAAAATAAATCATAAAAAATGGGCAAATTTTATTTGCAATGAAGCTAAATTTCGAAATGTGAAAGGAAGAATCAAATTAGTTTTATAAAAAAGAGTTAGTAATAAATAAATATGGAAATTATGCATATTATGTTAATTTAATATGGTATATAATGTTAATTTAATATGGTATATGTATTATATATATATACCATATTAAATTAACATTGAGGAACTAAAATGTTGAGAGCTAATTTTTAAAAACTACTCTTGCGATTTTACAAAACTTGGCAGTTTGGCATAATTTGAGTCTAAGAATCTGAGTATGGAAAAAAATTGGTATGCAATTTCAGAAAAAGTCCGATTTTGTGTCAAAATACTTACATTAGAATAAGGGTACATATAAATATAATACATATCCAAAGTCGCGTTTCGAGACACGAAAAACGCAAGCTGAATTTCGTCAATCGGCCGAGACAATAGGACAGGAGATATAGAACTGTCCCATTTTTTTCGCGCAGTGTACCAATTTATCATCAAAACTCCATTTGGGAAATACGACATTTGCGATTATCTTTGAATAATAATAAATAAACAAAAAAAAGTTTTACATAATCTGCATAAATGACATATTCCTCGACTTCATTTCAGAAATTCTGATTTCGTGCTTTCTTTACTTTCTTGATTTAGTGTTCTTGGAAATTAGTTAAAAATATCATAGGATCTCATAGAAGTAATTTATCTTTTAAACAGCATTAAGTGAAGGAGGTTTGCAAAGTCACTAGTCCGCAGTCACATACCTCGTCGAGTTATTTTCTATAAAATGTACTAGTATTGATATCTGCTAATATCCAGAATTGCCTGCATATTTTTTATTTACAATGCCATGGTTAAATGCCATGCCATGGTTACCACATTCAGGCTCGCCTGCATATTTTCTTTTTTATGTTAATGGATTTTCCTCAAGGTATATGCAGTCTATTCCAGTTAATCGGACCACATCGGAAAGCGATCGTTTTGGTCCTAATAACCGGTTGGCTCGATTACACGAACATGTCCTATGCTTTAAGACGAGACGTGCCATATGTAGCAAACAGTAAATGTGCATATAAATCATGTACTGAAATGTAATTATGACCTTTTTTTTGTAGTACACACGTGTGACGAACATACATGTACAAACAAGAACTACAGGCGAACTTTTTTCATTAAGAAAACTAATTTAGAAGCAAAGTCTAAGAAACGATCTCCACGATACTCAGCATGCGAAGCACAATAAAAGAAGTTCTTACCAAGTTCCAGTCAACGTTTGAAGAACTTATTCAATGTGATCTGACGCGTTCTCTTGACGGATTGCACATAAACGAAATCGCCACAAATATCGAACCTAACAATGGGACTGCCTTCATTTCCCTCCTGCATGAAATACCGATGCAAAGTTTCAATGCATTTCCTCGCATCCTGTGTTGTCGCTTGCACCAACGTATTAGCGTAATCATCATCATCACTTTCTTGGTCTTCCGATGCTGTCGTGCGTTTTGCTGCAACTCGAGCAACGATTGCAGCGTCGTAATCTTCATTTTCATCGTAGCATTGAAGCTCGTTGTCGATAGATAAAAATTCTTCTCAATTTTGTACCTGTTAAAGCTCCACATGTCCGTTATCATTTTCACTTTCAATAAGCATGTCCACATCCATCTCCAAAACCAAGTGCTTAGAGCCACAGTGAGAAAAACAGTTCTGAATTGTCTCACTGCTCACTTTTCGCCAGCTGCCGGCCACGAATATAACTGCTTGTAATATGTTGACCTTTGCACTCACTTCACTGGCCTTTGACGATGGGGTCCTCAAACTTTCTTCAATTGATTCAAGAATGTAACTAACCAACCTTGCACAATAAAGGGCCTTCAAATTTTTTATGATGCCCATGTTCATCGGCTGGACCAAAGCTGTGGTCCTGGGAGGTAGAAATTCCAGCTGATATTCTTCAACCAATCAAAATGAGGATGTGCTGTACAATTGCCAAGAAGAGGCAGCATTTTTCTCGATTGACGTTGTAGCTCTCTGTCGCTAGTCCTTCAGCCATTCTTTAAAAGTTAAGATATTCAGAAGTTACAAAAAGTTAAGACATTTAAAAAGTTATGATTTCCGTCATTCTTTAAAAAATTAAGTTTTAAAGGTCCTCCACAAATTTCTCTCCCACGATACACAACTGGTAAAATTTCCATCTTAAGTCCTTTAAAGCAGCGAGGCTTAGTGCCTTTTCTTATAACCAGCAGCTTCCTCTTGTCCGTCCTGACATTTTTGAGCAGCACAGGACAGTTACGCGATCTATCGCTGTTTTGGAGCCAGAGAGTGCAACATTTTTGTAACTTAACGAGCCGTCCAGTGTAGCATAATAATACAGCCCAGTTTCATCAGCATTGCAGATGTCATCTGCTGAAAAAATTTCAAGAAGCTCGGGCAGCTTTGTTGATTTCCATTCTTCAGCATCTCTACTATCAACACTTTCTTTCTCGCCATGTGCTCTCTTGAATTTTATGTCATGTCTAGATTTCCATCGAGACAACCAACCGTCCGTAGCTTTAAGGTCATCGTGGCCTGGCTTTTTAGCGACTTCTTCTGCTTTGCATTTTAACATTGGGCCGCTTACGCGTACAGCTACTCCAATAACAATGGGAAACCATTCATTAAGGGCCTTATCGACGTCTGGATCCTTGCCTTCACTCTTCCGTTTTTGGAAGTTCCTCCTCTTCCTCCACATTGCGCCTATTCTTCTCGAAGCTCATTCTCTTGTTTTATCAAGCGCTAAATTGTAGTCTTTGCTAACACGATAATTTCCACCAACCGACGCTAACTAGTGTTTCGTGGTTGTTGCTTGATCTTATCCAAGAAACCAATTTTTTTCAGCTAACGTCAAGTCCAGTCGTGGCATTTTGGCAGGGGAGACAAGGCACGCTCACAGTTCACTGACTGAAGTGGTCTGAAGAAGCCTTGGTGTTTCCAGGTCAAGATACTGAGGATAAGAGGGAGTTAAATGCTCGTCATTCAAAGCTTTGGCACTAAAATCATCCCAAAAGTGTGGTGAAATTATAGCTTTCTCGTGTAAACTTTAATTATGATTGACAGCCGAGAATTGTTTTCAGCTGGAGCCGGACACTCTGTTGTTCCTTTCCTCGAAAATCGGAGACGCAGTGGGACCAATAACCTCGCTGGAGGCTACTGGTGGCTCTATTTTAAGAAAGTTCAAAGAAAAGGGTGCGCTTGTTCACCTCCCACTGGGTTTGCTCTTGTCATGCATTTTAAGGACTTCCTGACCTTTGATAAAGCATTCTCCTGGGGAGCGGACTACCTTTACATCCGCTGTACGCGACCGACTTGTGGTTTCTGTTTCTTATTCGCTCTAACGTTTTTTTGGTCCGATTAAACAAAATTTTGGTCCAAATAAGCGAATAATATTAGGCTTATGTACATAGGATTTGTTTCGATTCTTTAGGGTTTGGTCTGAAAACGCGGCTGGCCCGATTATCCAGGGGTTCAATTAAACGGATTCAACCGTATTGTGGTTTTTGAAATGCCGCCTATGACTGATTTGTGAAATTTCTCTTGCATGCGTGAATTTTCAGAATGTACCTTTCTTTTAAGACTACAGTGGGTGACTTATTATCTTGCGCTCAGTTCCTGAAGAATTTACTGGCTACATGAAAGATTGTTGGTTTATATCATACTTCTTATGAAAACTCTTTCATGAAATGATCCCTCCGTTTAGGCATACAGCCCACGCAGGCTTTGCCGTAATCGTTTAAACTAATCAGCACTTCTACTGGAAAATGTCAAATGATGTAAATTCAGGCGCCTGAGCTGAATAGGCTGTAAAAAGTAAAGCGATTTTTGCATTCCTGTATGCTACATCTATTTACATCAGTAATGCCATGGTTATTACATTCATTGCACTGTAGGGTTTTACTATTTAATCCAAAATTCTAACTTAAAACCCCACGAACACTAACAAGCGAATAATCGCTTCAGTGTGTGAACAGAACACGTAAGACTTAAAGAGGATTTACCATTCTTTATTTTTCAGTATATTTACAATGGTTTCCTACTTCGAACTTTACACAAAGCCTCCACTCGGGCTTGAACTTAAAATAATAATAATTTAAACTAAACTATCTTAACTAAGCTATTTTAAAGGTAGCCGAAGCTATCAGAATCTAACTAGTTGGCCCCTAAATATTAATTAAATCGGAGAAGCCAAGCAAGGGCCTAAGGGAAATGCTCGCTAGTTAGGGAATCGAGACTTTCTCTCTCAAAGTCGGTGAAGTCACGACTTAAATAGTACTCTTTCTCATTTGCATTAACTGAGTTTCTGAATTTACATTCTGGCAGGAAATTGTAAGCTGAAATTAGAATAAGATAGGAAAGATACAAAACTTAAAATAACTGTTAATAAACATAGGATAAACCTTACATCACAATGACAATTTGAACATTCTGTAATTTTCAGCTAATTTGCATCTTCAAATAAATCGTAACCCGCAGAGAGCAATCTGAAGGGAAAATTATATTATGTTATGTAGCTAAACAAAAGGATAAAAACTATTTATAAACATACTTTGCATAAAAATTCAGTGCTTATATAAATAGAATTTCTTTGACAGATTTATAAATTAAAGGTTGCCAAAGGCCCTCGATGAATACCATCTTTTCCATAACGAAAGCATCCCTCCATTTAGGCTTTACCAGAATCATTTAATCAAAGAAAAGCAATCATTTTGAAGCACATATAATATATCAATTATCACCCTTCTGTTTATGGTGTAAATTGCAGTTTTCTCTAAAAAAATCTGTCTGCAGGTTCTCCATCAGCCTGCTAGTAGATTGAGTAGTTATGATCAAATTGCAATCTGAACGTAACTGAAATCCTCCTGCCCTCCATACTTATTTCGTCATTTAGTTCTGTTCAAATGTTAACGTTTTTGCAAACGGTTATTTACGTTTTATATTTTGATGTTTACTTAATTATGCTTATTTTTCCGAAACGAAGTGCAGAAACAAATGTGAGAATCATCAAAAATTGAAGTACTTTTCTAATTTTAATTTTACTTAAGAGAAAGCATTTAGTTCTATCCGTAGATATGAATAGGAAAGATACAAAACTTAAAATAACTGTTAATAAACATAGGATAAACCTTACATCACAATGACAATTTGAACATCCTGTAATTTTCAGCTCATTTGCATCTTCAAATCTACCCAGCGGCCGATCGGTAGATTCGCTGAACACTTGTAGTTCGACCTGAGATTGATTCTCGGTGAAAGGACAGGTTGCATGGTTAAGTTTCGGGATGTAACGTGGATACGAGCCAGTTTCTCTTAAAATTCTTCACAAAGGCATCCCCTTCCATAGGCAGAATTCCTGGAGTTGCTTTGCCTGATAATTAACCTAACATAATCTGACATGAGTGATTGTAAATTGTATTAATATACTTAGTAGTAATCTGAGATATTATAAACTTAATCTGAAGCTTTTAGAATGCCAATTATAATTACTGTTGTTGTTGTTTTCTTGTTATTTTTATAAATAGTTTTATGGTGCAATAATGAAATACGTAATAGAAATACGTAATTGATCAAATATAGTACTTAATCTTTCTTTCAAATGAGCAATTGGACATCAGTCGAATATAGCAAAAAACAATTAACCCGGGCTTACATAATATAATTCTAAATTCATTTAGTGCAGTGTCGTAGACAGGTAAAATATAATTCTAGCTACATCCGCATTCATCATTTATAGAAGTCCCTAAGCGCCACATAATAAAATCACAGTAAATATATAAATAAAGAATTTATCTTAATCTCGGAACTGAACGCCTGAATAAATATTTACGTACTCATATTCAAAAATTCAGATTTACGTAATCAACTCTACAGACTACGAGTAGGTGAAGTGTACTTACACGAATAGACTTCGGGAATCCGGAATCTAAAACAAACTGAAGTGGTTATGAAGGTAACACAACGAAAGTCTAGCTGCAAATGAATTAATGTTACATGTGCTAACACAGACAGTGACAGTATTTAATACTTCCGTTACTGCTCTTAAAGGGAAGTCGTCCTCTCCTTCACACTAAATACCAGTTCCGAATATAATAATACGACGTCCTGGTAACCGCATACCATCAGTGGCACCCTAAAGCAGATATTCTAAGTCACTATCTAATTATCAATCTGCAACAGTCTCTTTAAAATGCTTAGTAAACACAAAAATTGTCCATATTCAATTAGGAACCTTTACCTCCCAGCATTAACGTATGCGTCTTCAAAACTAGAACATTTCATCAGTATTGGGCTTAGAAGTTTTATTCTCAGTTACTTCTTAAACGTCTGTAAAACTGAAACATTTCATCAGTGTTTGCAGGAACCTTTATCGCTCAATCATCACTTAAACGTCTTTAAACATGGAACATTTCGCTGGCTCACGGCAGGAACCTTTATTGGTCTGTCTTTCTTAGTCATCCCCAATAAATACTTTTTCTCCATCTAAAAAAACTACACCCTTTCTACTAATTACCATCCCCATCTTTTTTTTCCTTCTCCATTTTTGCTAAACTCACCCAACTCATGCAAATCAATTGCTAATCCAAAGAAAAAAGCCTCCGGTTTTCCGATCAAATTTTTCCTATTTAATTCCAGCCCTAATTATTCATTAACAGGCCTTTTCTGACGCACTCACGCCTCACTTGAGCTTAATTGGTGAATTTAGTCCACTACAATATTTCCACAACCAATTGCAACCGCGTAGAAATTATAGAATTAGGCACCGTATATATTTTCCTACATCGCCCCAAGAAAAGGCGAGAAGAGTACTTTTCTCATCTTGTTCGCCTGGGAATTGTGTGAGATAATTTCACTCCCCGATAAAACATCTCTCAAGAAAATAATACTTTTGTCTAATCTTCTTTTTGTTGTATTGTCCAAGGACATTTTAAACAATAAATGGCGCCATGTTATAAGTAAAATCCTTTCTTTACAATGCTGCCGCATTCGTTCGCCTCCTATAACAAAATGCTTTCCTACCATTCGCACCTAAAAAAGTTATTTTTAATCGCACATTCTTCCTTAGGCGGGCTCCCCCCCCCCCACTGCGCATTATCTCATCAAGGAAACAGAAGGCATTCTTTTTGTCTTTGCAACATACACAAGCAAAAAAGTATTTTATTCCAATCTAGTTATTTAGTTTTCTCACTGGCGCCTACAATTTACCTCTCAACCCCTATTTTGTCGACACCTGTCAAAGAATCCTCAACATTCGAAAAGAATTCTGAAGCCAGAAATCTACATAACATCCACGTGGAAACATATAATGTAAACAACACTGTACATTGTGCATTTGTAGTATATGATAACGACTTGGTAATTTAAAAATTATGAATCAGTTGTTTTTGTGTGTGCAATGCATTCAAAAACATAGCATTTTGAAAACCGATGAATTAGTTGCCATATCCCTGTGTTATTATGTTAATGGCTTCTCGCGATACTAGTTTTACGACTGTACGTCGTTATATTTAATCTGGAATGTATTGTTGAGGAATATTCTTTGATATCGTCGCCTAGAGATGGCGTTAGAAGTTCATCTATTGGCTTACTTAACTCTTCGCCTTCTGAACACATGGCCTGCAAAACTTTTTTTTTTTTTTTTTTTTTTTTTTTTTGAGGAGTCAAGTCTTTTTGAGGTTAGAATTCGAACTGCACTGCGCAGCATAATTCGATCGAAGGTTCTTTTGATGAAACTATTCAGTGCTTCCCTAAGCGTTGACATTCGATTTAGGCATTTTTAGCCTACATTATGTATATAATTAAGTTTTAATTAAAATTATGTAAAACCCTGCAGGCCATGCATCTCATTCTTTGATTTCGAACTTAATCTAGAATTTCGTTTCAAATTAGTGCATCTGGCCGAAAAAGGAGGAATTTGATTTATTTGAAATTCTGTGTTGTCTGTTGGATTAAGCTTTCTAAGGGAAGCCTGCTCACGGTAAGTCTCCTTTTATAATTTATTAAAATGGAACAGAAGACACTAAATAAAAATCGAGCACATATACGTGCTTCTGTAACTCAAATTATTAAAAATGTAGATGAATATTTAAAAGAAGAAAAACAAGAAGAGTTAGAAAATTGTTTGGAATTGTTAAATAGTAAAGAAACGGAAGTACACGATTTAAATGAAAAAATACAAAATTTGATTGAAGATGAATCAAAATTAGAGTCAGATATTAACACTTTTATGGAATATAATGATAAAATAACAATACCGAAGTCTAAAATCAACAGTTATTTAAAGAAATACAATACTCAAAATGTCAGTACGGATTTAAATAATTAATCTATGGAAGCTGAAACCAAAAGACAGATTGAAGGTAATGTGAAATTGCCGAAACTGTTAATTCACAAATGTTTCGGAGACTATAACGATTGGATGAATTTTTGGAATTCATTCAAGGTTACTATTTATGATAATGCTACGCTTTCGAAGATCTAAAAATATAATTATTTGAAAACCTATATATGTGGAAACGCAGCATCGGCCATAGAAGGTCTCTCAATCTCAGGGGCTAATTATGACTCTGCTATAGACATTCTTAAAAATAGATTCGATCAAAGTGACGTTATTTTCAATACACACATTTCTATTCTCTTGAATTTAAATCCCGTTCAAAGTTCAAATGAAGTAATAAAATTGTGAAAACTTTATGATAAAATTAACGTTCAAATCAGAAGCCTTTTAGCACTCGGTGTGAAACCAGAATAATATTCCAACATGTTTATTCCAATTTTGATGAAAATTGCTCCGAACGATATAAATTTAGAATTTTATCTTACAAATACTGGAAATCCTTCAACCTATGATTTAAAGAAATTTCTAAACTTTTTCCTATTAGAAATAGAATCGCGAGAAAAAATTAATTCCTTATCCTTTCCACGCAAGTCAAAACCGGAAATAAAAAGTATTAACAGATATACACCGACGCCTAAACATAAACTGTCACTACACATGAATTTATAGCAGCCGCGGCATCAAATCGAAACTGCAAATTTTTGTTTTCAAAACCATGACTCAGAATTCTGTTTATGCTTTACAGTTAACGAGAAGAGAGATATTTTGAAGAAGCAAGGGCGTTGTTTTTTGTGCCTTGCACATAAAAACAGAATTTCAGAATGCCGACAACGACAAACTAAAGTTTGTAAAATTTGCAAAGGTCAACATTCGAATCCATATGTTTTAAATGCAGTTCGATAGTTAAAAATACAGCAAGTGATAAAAAAGATAGTAAGTTTCGCGAAATGATACACAAACCAAGGAACAGAAAGAAGAAATTGTTTCGGCCGTTTCGCATAGTGTAAATAACATAATTCTTTTACAGACTTGTACGATAAAAGTTAAAACAGCTAAGCAAATGGTGTCTGCCAGAATTCTCTTGGATAGTGGAAGTATGAAAGGTTTTTGTGCTCGCGAGTTAGTGAACAGATTAAACCTTGAAGTAATACTAAAAGAAAAATTGACTGTCTACACTTTTGGGAATACCTCATTCATCCAAAAAAATTATTAGTTATATTAAGTTTAGAACATAGAAGTTCTGCCGATTCTAAAATAGAAGTTGAATTATTAGTAACTGATCACGTATCAGGCACAGATATTGTTCCTCCTAAATCAGAAGAAATCAAGCAAAACAGACACTTAAAAAATTTGATACTGGCAGATTTTCCCAATTGTAAAAACCCCGTGCCATTCTAATCGAAGCAGATTATTACATTAATTACAACATAGTAATGGGGCACATTAAATACTTAAACAAAAACCTTATTGCAGTGGAAATTATTTTTTGCCGGTGCCTACAAGGACGAAAAGGTGATGATAATGTCTCTTTCGCTTTCAATGTAGATGTAGGGGACGATTTGATTTCCAAACAAATAACAAAATTTTATGACTTGGGAAAACTCAGGACATATTAATAAGAGGGAAGACTTCGATTCAACTGAAAATGAAGTCATCGAATATTTCGAGTCAAATATGAAAATTCTCGCTACAAAGTTAGATTGCCTTGGAAACATGGCACATCAAATCTAAATAATAATAGAGAAATCGCGGAACAAATATTTAATCGACTTAGAAAACGATTTAAAAAACGATAACGATTAAAAAAAACTCGTAATCTGTTTTTCGAATGCAGGAACGTATTAAGAGATCAGTTCAAGCAAAATATTATCGAACCAGTTACAGAAATTTTAAAGGAAGAGGATGTCGTGTTTTACGTACCACATAGGGAAGCTGTACGCGAGGATCGAGCTACAAGTAAATCACATATTGTTTATGATGCATCATCGCATGCCCCAGAGTCCGTTTCTTTAAATGACTGTCTACACGTTGGGCCAAATTTATACCCTAAAATATTCGAAATATTGTGAAGATTTCAGTCAGATATAAAACAAGCCTACTTACAGATTCTCATACGTGAAAAGGATCGGGACGCAACCAGATTTCTGTTCTCCGAATTCCCTAATACTGAAACCATTTCTCCTGATATATATAGGTTCGCTAGAGTTTTATTCGGAATAAATAGTCCATTTCTATTAACCGCTACCATTGAACATCTTCTGAGAAAATATGATAAACTGTATCCTACAACGGTTCACTTTTTGAATGAGAACGTATATGTAGATGATGTGATTGGAAGCCAACTAACGATCAATGAAGCATTAAATACGAGTCTAGAATCGGTCTAAATATTTAAGGAAGCAAGCATGCAGCTTCACAAATTGCATAGTAACCTAAGACAACTACATGAATTGTGGCTTAAACAAGGTATCTTTCCAGGTGGAAATCCTGAAGCCTTTAATAGAGAAAACTTCCCATTTAAGGTCTTAAGTATGGCATGGGATAATTCAAAGGATTTACTGTATTTTGATGTTCGAAACCTATTGTCTTTCACATCTAAACCAATAGAAACAAAACGATTTCTTCTACAAGTGTTGGGTCGGATATTAGATCGGATTGGAATTTTAGGACCTTTCACTGTTAGTGTAAAGTGCTTAATACAGAAGATTTGGTCGTCACAAATAGATTGGGATGAACCGTTGCTTGAAGATTTATCCTCCGAATGGAGAAAGTGGTGTGAAACGCTATTTCAAATGGCTGAATTCTCCATCTCTCGTTCTTTTCACATCCTCGAATTTTTATATCGAAAATCTTGAATTACATTGCTTCTGAGTTGCAAGTGTCAAAGCCTATGGTACAGTAGCATATTTACGCTTCACAACAGAAAATAAACAAATCAAGACCGCCTTTGTCACTTCTAAAAATAAGGTAGCCCCACTTAACCCCTTACTTAGAATTAATGGGGCCATTGTTATCACTTAAGTTAGTCAGCTATATTCTGAAGGCACTGAAATTGAAAATTCCGTGCTAATTTTGGACAGACTCAACAATTACTTATTTTTGGATCCAAAAACAACCTGAAGCCTTCAAACCCTTTGTCAAGAATCGTGTCGAAGAGATACAAAAATTGAGCTCATCTCAAGATTAGCATTATTGCCCAGGTGTCAACAACCCTGCAGATCTCGTACCTCAGGGAACGAAGACTTCCAAGTTAATAAACGAGACCATTTGGACGCAAGGTCCCAGGTGGCTTCAACTCTCTCACGAGTTTTGGCCAAGATTACATATTAAAGAAACAGTAGATGAAAACAAACTGGAATACCGAAAGGGATCCAGTGATATACATCAACAATCGAAAAGAGTACAGACGATCTTTTCGACATATCAAAATATAGCAAATTAGAGAATGTGTTAAGAGTCACTGCTTGGACAACACGCTTCATTGGAAAATTAAGAAAAACTAGCGACATTCAAGAAACTCTCACAGCTGAAGAGTTACAGGAAGCAGAAAATTTCTGGATAAGATCAGAGCAAAAGAAGTTTTTTACCGAAGAATATAAATCCCTCAAAGAAGGTAATTCGGTTGAAATATATTCTCCTTTGTATAATTTTCTTCATTACACTGATAAGACGAAAACCATGAGGTTGAGAGGAAGATTGGAATTTTCTGATTTCTCACTAGATAATAAGCATCCAGTAATCCTACCTAAAAATTCCCAACTGACGATTCTAATTGTACGCAAAGAACATTGAGAAGATGATGCATAGAGCAATTGCTGCAACTTTAGCCAAAGTCAGATCATATTTCTGGATTCTTAAAGGACGCCAGTTAGTCAAAAAAGCATTTAAGAGTTGCACAATTTGCCAAAACTATTTACCTAAACTAGCAGAGCAGACGACAGCACCCTTGCCAGAGGATAGACTCCAAGAATCACCTCCATTTGCAGTTTGTGGAATGGATTTCGCCGGACCAATTTACGTAAAGACTTCTAAAGACACTCAAAAATCCTATATTGTTTTGTTTGTGCAGTAACCTGTACACTTAGAACTTGTATCAGATATGTCAACAGAATCCTTTTTACTTGCATTTCGTAGATTTTTGAGTAGAAGAGAGAAATACGAAATCGTCTACTCTGACAACGCCAAGACCTTTAAGAGGACAAAGAAAGAACTTGAGAATTTTTCAAAAGTTTGAAAAGATGACAAACTTAAGAATTTCATTGCCAAAGAAAGTATCCATTGGAAATTTATAATCGAGAGAGCCCCATGTTGGGGAGGGTTTTATGAGAGACTTGTCAGATTTGTTAAAGAATGTTTAAGGAAAATCATAGAGATATCATTGTTGATCTTCTATGAGATGTCTGCACTTCTTGTCGAAGTAGAGTCAGTTCTTAATTCAGGACCTCTAAGATACGTTTACAACGACAATGACAAGCCACAACCTTCACTCCAATGCACTTACTAAACATTAGTCAAACTGATTTCAAGAGTATCCTTTGACTTTTGCTAGAATCATCAGTAGCGAAATGACAAGAGAAACGCTGTGAAAAAGAAAGTGTTATCAAAAATTGTTGTTAAAACAGTTGTGGTGCAAATAGAAGCAACAATATTTATTAGATCTTACAACTGCCCATTTCTTAAAGAATCCAAATCTTCAATCAGGACTAAAAGTAGGAGATGTTGTTTTGGTTGAAGGAGACAATAAAAACAAATTGTTATGGAAACTTGGCAGAATCATAAAAACTATCCATGGACGTGATGGTAAAGTACGATCATTCGAATTAAAACCTGGTAATGGGACTTTAAAACGTACTGTCTAACATCTATATCCTCTTGAACTTTAAATATTTTGAAATTTAACTATTTGTTATGCATTTCTCCTTCTTTTTTTCTATTAATGATTAAATTGAATATCTCTAGTTAAGTTTGTTTAGTTAAGTTGAAAATAATTTTAACAAATTTAGTTCACTGATTAGTTATAACGCTTATTAATTGATAATGTTGTGTATAACCTGTTTTGTGATTGAAGGTTTTGACTAATTAGAATTTTTTATATTTTTTAGAATAGTGATTTATGTACGTGATTGTATGTATATTTCAGTTAGATGAACTCTTGTCAAAGTTCAGGTGGGGAGTGCGTTGAGGAATATTCCTTGATATCGCCAAGAGATGGCGTTAGAAGTCCATCTATTGGCATACTTAACTCTTCCCCTTCTGAACACATTTGCAAAACATTTTTTTTTTTTGATGAGTCAGTCTTTTTGAGGGTAGAATTCGAACTGCACTACGCAGTATAATTCGATCATAGACTCTTTTGATGAAACTATTCCGTGCTTCCCTAAGAGTTGACATTCGATTTAGGCATTTTTAGCCTACATTATGTATATAATTAAGTTTTAATTAAAATTATGTAAAACCCTCCAGGCGATGCATCTCATTCTTTGATTTCGAACTTGATTAGGAATTTTGTTTCAGTATATTAAATTAAGAAATCAACGCGAAGAAATGAACGTATGAGAAATTAAAAAATACTAGAAATGGCTGGAATGTAGTCGCTGTTTGAATCTAGCAATATATATATATATATATATGTGTGTGTGTGTGTGTGTGTGTAAAAATAAACATAATTACTCCCAATGCACCTGAAAGAAATGATGATGGACGATTAATTTTTCACTATTTTAATTATTCATTCCAAGCCTCTCATACTGACGAAATTTATAGCAGATGCTCGAATTAATTTGGAAGTAAATATCATTAATTAGTTTCTTCTATCACACAACACCTTTATAAAATATTACCTTATATTTTTCAGAAAGCCGAAAACCTTATTCTTCACTAGGAAAAAAGGTTGAACGGAAACATGCTATAAACCCATTCTTAAATTTAAAACTGTTTTCATTTTGCAAAAATAAAATGCGCATGGGAAACATTATTAATTGTCGATCGAACGAAATTAACATTGTTTCCCAAAATTGCTTTCACAGTACATATGTTAAAACTCAAACGGCTTTCTTTATAATTGCTTCAATTATATCTTCCTTCTTCACTTCACTTTCAGAACCATTAGAATGACATTTTTGAAAGTAAAAATAATAATATATTCTCCAAAATTGCCGAAAGGACTTCTTTAAATTGACTGCCTTTCAATTCTCATTTTCCTTAAATTTTAACATCTCGGAGAATTTTTAAAAATAAATCATCTTTTCTAAGAGATCAAGAAGTTAAAAAAGAAATCGAAAAATAAGTATCTAAAAGGATGGAAGGGAGAAGAAGAAGTAATAAGAATAAAAAGAGAAGAAGATATTTCGAATGCAATCAGAAAAGAATGCTAGGAACAGCAGAATAAAGACACGCCGACACCTGATTGCAGTTAATGGAAGGCATTCGCGATCAATAGTTTGAGTGATAAGTTTCTGTTATGCTCACAATGGCAATCGCTCCAAGGCCTGCCAACAATTCCTAACTTCATTCTTTTCCCACGGCCACACGCAACCGCCGATAGATGGCGCTACATTTTAAAGCAATAAAACTGAACTCGGCCTGAACGGAAAAGTTGAAAACGATAATAAAAATTAAAAAAAGAAAAAAAGAAATAGTAGCGAGGATAGTCAGAAGAAGAACGTATTCTTTGAAGTTTGGAAAGAAGGCTGGTGATTGGTTTCGTGGAGATTAACGGTTCTTCTATTCTTCCATTTCAAAAAGCTCTATTGATGAACTAGTTTGTAGACCGATTGACCCGCCCAAACGAATTGAATTGGTTTTTCTCCCGCGATTCTGCTATATTGTGAAAAATTGAGGACTTTTAAAATACCCACTTTTCTAAACATTTCAGATAATCTTGTGTCTCTCAGTATTTTATTGAGAAACTTAGAAAACTGAAAATTGTCACCTTTTAGGACTTATCACATGACCAAAAAAAATACAAGTACTTATTTTTTCCCATTTTTGCCTGTAAAAGGTACACAGTTCTACAAGATATTGAACAAAATAAATTCCTCCTCACGGACTGGAGGAAACGGCGTTCGCCAGAGTCTTCACCTCCTTTCTTCTTGCTTAAAAGCAAGATGGCTACATACATAAAATAAATTCCTGAGTTATTTTTTTTTCTTTTCCCACCAGTGGGCAATAGCATATTTCTGAGTTATGCTGAAATAGAGAAATATAGTACTACGCTTGTTACATCCCGGTTTCAGACAGTATGATGGTGTTGTCTAACATAGCACCCCCCAAAAAAAACGCGGTTACAAAATAAAGCCTTGAAACAAAGGGATAAAGTATTTTCTTATGGAAAACTTATTCTTGAAAGAAGGCGTCTTATTCGCATCAGTCCTGCATCTTTGAGACTGCGCGCACCAAGGGAGCTATTTTTAGTTATCATTTCGCTATCGAATATCATTATTTTAAGATATTCATTAGATAGATCATTTTACATCTTGAAAAACAATTTAGCAGTGCATTAGGCTTTAAAGTCTGAACAATTTTCAAACTGAATTCATCTGGGTAGATAGGGTGGTATTTAGTAATTGAAAATGTTATTTCGGTCTAAGTCAGTGGTTTCAAACACAAATTGCAGGCGGGTCGAATGCACAATCTGAAAACAGCTTACAGGTAAAAATAATTTTATAGGAAAAAAAAAATTTAAAAAAAAAAAAAAAAAAATCAGTTGAAAAATTGTAAAAAAAAAAAAAAAAAACTTACATTTTAAACTTCGCTTACTACCTATTTGTCAAAAAATACATAAACAATAACAATAATATCGCAAAGGAAAAAAATTCAAATTTATATTAATTTCCTATCTGTAATCCGAAGTTTGGTCATTGCAAGATATTTTTTTCGGTTACATTTTCAAATATACTGATAGTTAAATATTAAACTTTCAGAAGGACATTATTTTTAAAATATATCTAACTGCTTTAATTAATCGTTGAATAACTTACCTTAATTTAAACTAAGTGCATAAATTATGAAAACTTTCTAAGTTTTCAGGGAAAAAAAATCAAAGTATGAAAAATCTTGAGAATAAATAATGACAATCTAGCATTTTCTCCTTTTTATTAAATTTTTCCTTAGAGCGTAATTAAAAATACTTATGCTTGTCTGGAAACAATTATAAACTTCTTTATGTCTTACTATAACTTGGAACTTGATGGCGTTTCGATTCTGATGAATTTTGTAGCCTTCGAGAAACATTACTGGAAGTTATCTTCATTCGGATTTCAGATGTTTATCGATTTTTTATTATTAAATTTTATCTGTAAAAAATGCTGTTCGCATGTAAATGCATTTCGAAACAAAGCGAGTATTCTTAGCGAAAATTTGTAACTGTGTTTATTTCTTTTTTTAACAAGTACGAATAAAAGTTAATAAACCTGTATCTTCAGATCTTTGAATAAGATGTATATCGTACTGTAAATTAATAAGCTAACTTTTGTTTTCATCTATAATGGATAATCTATCCACAGAGTTTAGTAAGTTTTTCGGCTAAAAGCTTCATTGCTAGAATAATCTTATAACATGACTATTTCTGTCAGGCCTATCATTGGGATGTAAACCAAATGTATGGATATAGAAGTGAAAACTTGTCAGGTAATTTAACGGTAGGAGGTAGGTTAGCAGCGAAGGAGGGCATGCAATATTCTTAGGCAACTCATTTCTGTACATCACGTTATTTGCATGCACGAAAAGAAACAAAATACACAGATACACTATTATAAAGATACCTAACGGACATATAACAATTTTATAACTACTATAAAGATATAAATTGTAGCATAGTACAGAATGATGAAATGTGGACATGATAATATTTACACATGAATTTTCATATCAATATAGTTAAAAGTAAGGCAGAAATTTTTCTATAAATGGATATATTTATGTAACAGAATAGTGTGTTAGTACAGCATTACCATTGGAAATATATTTAGGGAAATAAATCATACAAAAATACTATATTAGATAATTAGCGAAATCTTAAATTGCGTACAATCAGCAATATAGGGATATAAGTCACAATGTAATAAATAGTCCATACGGAAAGGAAAAGTAAATACATAAGAAACTACAAATGCACATAACTGTCAGCTCTTTTTTAAAGTAAGGAAGTAGTTTTTTTGAAGGGAAATAGCTAGATATTATTCAAGGCTGTCAGCAATATTTTTAGCTGACAGCCTCGAAATATAATGGCAAGGGTCTTATGGGACTGAGCGCATATTTATTTTTATTGGTGTTCCTGACCTATGCTTGTAGGTCATGGATGATCATTTTCAGATGATAGCTTTGGTACACAGACAGTTGAACGAATAATGATCAGGATCACCGACACCACCGCAGATGCAATGTTCATGATTTCTGATGCCAAAACAATGTAATAAAGAAATATATGGATCGAGCCCTGTTAGGTAATAGGTAAATGGAGAATAGAAGCTAAGTAAGTTCTGATCAACATTAGGGAACATGCTGTGCAGTCTTTTGTCTGAAATGGTCATGTTACAGTAATTTAGTGTCATTGTTTAAAGAGTTCAGTGCTGGGTGTGTTTTAAGATACAAGGCAAGAAATGAACTCATTAGTAAGTTCACATAAGTTCATATTCATAAGTAAGATTGCGAAGAGCATAGCTAACGCGGCAATCTTTCCAGCTGTTTCATTAGCTAAGATACCAGTGTGGACCGGTATCCACTGAAACTTTAGCCTCAGACTTTTAGGAAGTGATAGTCACTGTTTTTTAATTGTCTTGAGTAATGGGTGCCCGCCATAAGCGTCCAAATTGAGAGAGAATCTGTACGTTTTATGTATGTCATTACTGAGAGTGAAGTCTAGTACTGCTTTAAAGTTGCGAGTTCAGCCTGAAACACTGAGTTATTGGTACGTTTCTTGACCCAGGGGTGGAACAGGTGTGGCCCAGCTGTGATTATCACTGTTATAATTGAAACGTATTTCGCGGGTCGCATAAAATTGATGCGCTAGCTTGAGACTACTGACCTAAGAAATTATTTCCATACCTTATTTTCAGACAGATTTTCGAAAACGTTTTGGAAAATAGATGTATTTTACATGTCCTATTCTTAAAATAATGTACTATGTCTTGTAGACGACTACTGAAATCGCATAAATCGTACAATTATACGTGATTAAAATTTTTATTTTATTAAAAAATTAAAAAACAAATGAAAACTGCGAATTTATTTTTTTTTTCATCTCAGTTTGCAGAAAATAGTTATTCATACATTACATGAGTATTCTTACAGGCGTTTCGAGCTGAAAAGCATTTGAAGAGTAAAGGTATTCAGTTAACAACGCGGTTGTTTTTTTAAACTCAATAATTAACAAGTGGCATTGATGCTTTTTTTAATCGCCAAAATGCTTAATTTGGGTATTAAATTAGAAGTAAAAAAACTGTAAATATTATTGTATTTTTAAAACATATAATTTGAAATCTTAATAATAAAATTCTTTCGAAGAGTCCTTATTTATTTATTAAGATTACTTTAATGAGCATTTATTATGATACTGAATAAACTTAAATATAATGTAATATAATTATTGAATTTAAGTTAATTAAATAAAGCCTAATTCGGGAAATTTCTAAAGGAAACAAAATATTCTCTAAATACGAATTTATTTAGAAGGAAATGAAATACAAACTGGTTGCTAGGCATCAATGAGAGCTGTAACAACATCTGAAATAACTTTGCAAACGTTTTGGTGCGTACGCATAATTAAAACCGCTACAAAATTTCGACCAGTACTATAATTTTTTAGTTATAGATTCTATACTTTTGCAATTAAAAGAATAAGTTCTGCAATATGCAAACCTGGGATTGAGAGCTTATAAAATTAATCTCTTACACCGAAATTAAATATCTTTTTACGGTTTAAAATAACTTAAAAGAAATGGCTATTCTAAAGTCAAGATTAAAGCTTTATATGGTAATTTCTCCCTATTATTTGCAATGCTTTGTGGTGTAATTGGAAGCATACTCCCCTGGATCGATCGGGCACAGCACTGCGCATTTTTTTACCTCTCCTGCTTCAAAATAACCTAATAACTCTAAAAGGTAATTATTCTAAATAGCAAACTTTGGAAATTTTTAATAGTTTCATAAATCCAAAAATAGAAGCTTGTGTTTCTGGTTTCATGTTTCTCTTACATGAAATGTATCTCATTTACATTTGACAAATTAAATGCCCAGTTGCTTTAATACTGTTTATATATCTTAAAATTTAATTAACGCTTTAATTTCAACAGGTCCCCTTCTTAGGCTTATTCAGCAATATAGATGTAAAGGAAAACAGTTTTCATGCAGACTTTTTCCCTTTGGGAGCTATATAAAAATTACCCTTCGCATATTTTTATAAATAGGTGTAGCATGACCAAATATTAACTCTGTTTAAGATCTACGCATGTGCTTGTCACCAGTCATTCAAAATAAGTTATTTTTGAACCATATCCATGGGAACACATATACTTAACTCTTTCTCCTAATCTTCTTGGAACAACCGGAAGAATAGTTCCTTTAAGATCTGTCGTACCTTATCTTTTCGAATAATTTGAGTTATAAGTTAACACCATGGAAAATCATGTTAACAAAAACAACGAGGACAGATGGTGACAAATGTGGTAAATAAGGTAATTATAGCATGATAGAGGCTTTATTTCGCCTGAAAGAAACCCAAGCATCTTTGTTCAGACGCGCTTTGCTCAAAATGCACACCACGCGGGATAGTTAAAAAATGCTTTAATTCAGATTGCATTACTACTGGAGTTACCTTTTTTTTGAAAGATTTAACTTGATTTTTCCGTCATAACTATGTTGATTATCTCTGCTAGTGAATTCAAGCATTGCAAGTTTTGTGCATGTAACATGACTTCTGCGAATGCTCTGAACAAACGAATAGCCACTCCTACAGACGCAAAAGTTTGTGCAATTACAGACAAGTAGCAGGAAATGCTTTATTGTGTAAATGCTCCCGGAGGAAGAATAATGTTCTCACAGCAGTCAGGAAGAAAAACAAATCTACATTTTCAAGAACCTTAAATCCTTCAGTTTTTATAGAAAAAAAATACTGGTATACTTATTTGAGTCAGTAATCCGTCTCATATATCAAGGAATTAAAAATGATCCAGAAAAGCGGAAATGAAAAGAAGAAAGGTATATTATCCATGTTTCTTAAAATGGAACAAGCGCATTTATTATAAAAAGCCTTTTTCACTTTTTTTTGTATAAATCCATATAAATTTAAGATGCAATAGTGAAATGAAAAATGCAAACAAATATGCTCAGTCAAGAAAACAGACGTCCCGTGATTTTCGATAATTCCGCAATACCAGTATGAAACTATTCTTTACTTCTAGATTCGCATTAAAATAGAATAAACAGAATTAAAACAGGAAAAGCATTTTCTGTTTTTTTAATCCTTTTACTTTCCTCTTTTTTCCCACTTTGTTGCTATTTGCGCAAACAGTACTACATCAACATGTAAAAGCAAACGCAATTCGAAAGCGAACCTATTACAAAGCGTAGTTAAAGGGCAACAGAAATGACTAGTTATTTAAAAATTTATTTTGTCAAATGGTGGGCACTAACCGTTATAGGCATTGGTCACTACTACAGCCGGAAGCGGTGGCCACTTTATTATACAGGCACCTAATAGGTGGACCACCGTTGCCTCCTATGAAGAAAGAGACAATTTACATCCATGCCAACTCCGGGATTCCAACCCGGGCCCTTCGCTACGGCAGTCAAAGTCAGTAACCATTTTATCTGGGTGGCTTATTTAAAACTAAATGTGACGAAATCAGAAAATTGTGATTACCAATAGGTGTTGAAGAAAACGCAAATTTTGATGCCTTATGTGAAACTGTGCAGCCATATTTAATTTCGTTCCTCATCCATAGAGATTATTTGCTCAATAAGATTTTTTGAGACTGGATTTGTTGAATGTTTCGCAGAGAATTCATATATCAAAATATGAATTACATAGAGTGGCCAAGAAATTGAATGCCAGACAATCCCATAATCAGGTTTCTAAGGATAGCCACGGTATCCGACGTCAGCTATATCAAATTAACAGCAAGCAAAAACTATCTCATAACAACTAAGCAAGTCGGAGCAATCAGTAGAATACATATTACTATGGAACCAGAGCCAGCAGCTAGTTCATCTACAGATTTGTTGCAGATTGTAAGCTTAATGGTGATGATGGCTGCAAAACGGTCAGATGTTTGCTTTCCTTTCATTCCTGTTTCCTCGGCAGCCCTTTTAATTTGGCATCGTTACTATACCATGTAGAACCCAAACGACAGACAGTGACCGAAGTTACTGATATGAACATTTATTCACAGATGGGTCAAGATATAAACCAAATGTTGATTGTACAAAAATTTGTCTTCGAAGCAGTCCAATCCCTTAACGTTTACAGCTTATTTCAACACACAGTACTAGCCTAGATTTAATGTTGGTGATTTTCTCGTAGAAAGTGAAATTATCGCAAATGGTCCCACAGAGCTTCACATTGCTCAAGACAGTTTTGAGTTACTCCTGAATCGCCTAAACAGGATTATGGTTAGTGTCTAGCCTGTCAAATCAATTTGGAAGACAAAACGCTAATGTGAAATTTAAAATGAGGTAAAAAGCGGAACTTTGAGTCAAGAAAGGCGAATTAATTTGTTGGGTCCTCTAAAGGAGAAAGAACAATTCGTTCTTTATGAGACTCAGTATTTATGCATGTACTGCATAAAACTAACAGAATAGGCGATGATGCTATTCAGAGTTTCAAGAGTGAAATATTTCCTTAGCACATGAATTAATTCTGTTAAAAAACCGTCAGGCGAAATTGTCAAATTCGATTTTTTTTTCTTTTTTTTTTAACGTTCAAACTTCCGCTAGTGTGAACGGGCCTTCAGGCAGTATAAAGGAAAGTTTTCTTACCAAAAGACAGAAAGCTTCGCGAAGTGCCTTAAAAAGAAAATGCCTGGTAGTCACACTATATACATGGAAAATTATGAAAGCCCTGGCAGTTCGCCCGTTGTTCCGAACAGTACTGCAGTGTAGCAAAGTTTAATTACTTGGGGTTACCAGTGCTTAGCATCTTTAGACATTCAGCTGCTATTGCGCGAGTCATAAATATCTTTACTATTTGAAATAACATTTTTATATCACACTAGAAGCTGCATGCAAATGTCTTCTGATTTTCTCATGAACAAATTTACAGCCTGCTGCCATTTACAATAAGGTTACATGTACCTGACGCGAAATTTAGTCTTTTAATCTATAATTTTTTTACGAGTTTTCTTAGCTCAAAAGGGCTATTAGTCTCGAAACGGGATTTTGCGTTGGTTCACTATAAAGGGCAAATCACTTTTCAAATTGTTGTCTCCAAATATTATCTCCCTGTATTATTTTTAAAGAAAATAAATAATGAAGAATCTGAATGAAAGATGCGTATTTCTGATATTGCGAAAAAGCGACGGCACTTACGTCCATCAAATTTTAAATAACGTAGTCCTTCACCCGAACATGTGCACCTGGAAGTCCAAATTTTGAATTTCGAATTTTATATCTCATTATTTTTTTTAAACTTCAATAACTTTTTTAACAAACTCAACGCTAAGAAGGCGAGCAGTGGAACACTGTAGGGATTAAATCATTACCATCCCTAGTGCTCGAAACCGCGTATCGGAAATTCTAAAGATATGATGTTCTTAAATATTTTGAGATTCTGCTATTCAACTGAATTATATGTGGCGAAAGTGCGAAGAACATGATACGCAATTACTATATTTAACACACAAAACGTTGATAATAGATAAAAAAAATTTGCAAACCTTCTTACTAAGAAAACTATCCATTGATAAGACAAACTGAGAAAAGATTGAAACATAAAATGGAAAATATATGCCAAAACTTAACATTTCATCGAGAATTCGAAACATGTATTGTCTTTAAATTTTTTGTAATTTTGCTGCTGAACTGCATATGGTGTAAGTGCGAAGAAAATAATGCTTCAATATAAAGTTAAAAATACAAGAATAAATGGATTGTGAGCAGTAGCAGGAGTGTAATAGCAGATTGGTGAATGCGATGTTAGTGACAGCGTAGCTTTTGCATTCTTTTTTTTTGAAGCGATACATAACGCGTTATGTACAGTTTCATGTTATCAGTAATCTTGTGCGAGATAACAAATCACTGGCTACGCTCTTCTAGTTTACCTTACAAAGGTATTGTTTACCTATCGAATAAGTGATGAATGATATTTTGTACACATACTGCGAGAAATGTATACAACATCAGTTGAATAATTACATAGACATTTCGGTGAGTGTTTACTCAACAGTTTACGCATACTAACAGCATTTATAGCAATGCTCTATTTTAGTAAATTTTCTAAAGCATTTTAATTTTATATGGAGGTTTTCAATTCAATGATAGTTTTAATTTCTATTATATACCTTTAACACTGATCACATATGCTTGCTTACAAGTCATTGCGAAAATGAATGGATTCTGTGTTTTGAAAATATTTACATGTATGTAACTAGGTAGTAGATCATTAATTCGCATTAGTATTGAAAAGACGAATAGTTAAGATTCAATTAACTTTTAAACCAGTTTTTTTATGTTAATGTATTTTGGTTTTTCGATATTCTACTTATTTTATATTTTTCTACTTGTTGTGGTGTAAGTTACACGTTGTCGGTTTTTTTTTTGTCTTTAATGGAGGAATTTCATTTCTCAGTATTCATTTGTTTAGACAAAAGAAATAGTTCTTACTGTGAGTAAAATTTAGCTTACTTTGCTCATGAATTAAGGAGACAGAATGAAATTGATCGTACCTCAGAGGTTTTTAAAATTGGATTTAAAAGTTTGTGAATCGGAAAAGAATCTTTCGGCATTTCAGACGTAGAGTTTTCATGATAACTGATCTGGAATAATTCCAATAAACAGAAAACTATTCATTCAAATGCACTCCCCCTTTTCTCAACAATTGAAAACCGCTAAAATACCATAAATTACAAACACACATAAATCAAGTGTTTATGACACAGACCTTTCCCCACCAAAGACCAAAATTGAAAAATTTGCATTGTTTCTAATAATATCCTAAAATCATGCGCATATAAATGCAGACCGAAACAAATGAAAGTTTCATAAACGAATACACCCTCCAATTCATACCGATTCGATTCTCTTTCTCTCACCTCCTTTAACCTCTGCTCTAAAATCTGCCTTCGTAATCTAATTCAGCGGCGGACACTGCGAAAAATCCTCTGAATTATTCGCGAAATCAGTCACTGTCAGAGCTCGCCAAGCGATCCATCTTACACTGATTCGGTAATTTGCCGCCATTATCCTCCAGGGAGGGCGGGAATCCCAGCACTTCGAACCTCCTTGATTCCCGGCACCCGAAGATACAGGGCCAAAAACATTAGGGGGAATTTCATTTCGTATTTAGATAAATGGTGATTTGTCAAGTCTTCGATTCCGCTGTGAATGAGAATAGCAATGGAAATGGAAGAGGACTCGCAGAGGAGAGGATGAGAAAGTGCAGACTCATGCATATATGGTATTTCTTTCCTCGACTGCTTTTCCAAGTATCCTTTCTCACACAGACGCATAGAGTCGCTTCTGCGAAACGGGTTTTCTTATTTCCATTCTAAAGTTCCTTTAGAAACCGTAACGTTCAATTTACTATGCCTATATTACGGATTTTATTTTCCGAGAAGTGAAAAATGCTCTGAGTTTTAGTCCAAAGCAGTTGTGAATGGTGAGCTATTTCTTCTTGATGTGAAGATTCCCCTTTGAGCCTTAAATAATAGAACTAGATGCAGTGGTAGTTACATTTTAAAAGAAAGAGTTAATGCCTTTTAAAAATTTGGATACATAGCTTAATAATCCAAACGCATTGCGAAATTTTCTTAAAATACCTTTCTATATAATTTAAGCTAGAACAAACATTTAAAAATCATGTGGTGTGTTCATGCGGACATTTCGCATTTTATTTTCACAGGAAGTTTTTGCGAAACAAAATTCATTAATGTTTGGATATTTTTCACACTGAAAGCATATAAGACAAAATAAATTAAGACAGCACTATCTAAATGGAGGAACCATCTATTGGAAAATGAATGTAAGTTTAGAATACGGTTTCAAAAGAAGTTCAAACGAGTACAGCGCTCATTTATTCAAGTTCAACTTCAGTCTCACCTATACCTGTATTTTGAAGATGAAACTGAAAGGTTTATGCAGCTTGAATGACTTAGGGTAATTACTAGATGACGCCTAGAAATAAAATATAACGAACGAGTTTAAAAACTATCCATGAATGGTTTACAGAGACATGGAATTAATTTCAATAATATTAATGGAATTGAGAAGGTACTTTACAAAACCGCAATTTACAACGCAATGTATAATGCTGATTATGATTTATCCTGACAAGATGCAAACATTGATATTATCTATGAACTCACGCCACCAAGCAGACTGCCTTGACGCGCCTCTGCAATTGCTCATTATAGAGAATGCTCGTGATAGCGACTTTCACGTTTGAGTGGCCGATGTAAAAAGTGCTCAGCTTATGATAGTATATTAAACCCATTTAGATTATAATGACCATTCATTATAATGCCCTTTTTCTTTCTTTCGAACACAAAGATTTGTTATAACGGGCCTTGCTTGAATAATGCCTTAATATTGAGAAGAGCAGAATTAGTTACCGCATTTAAAAGCTTGTGCTTGAAACTCGGTTTCAAACACAAACTAAGTTTCAAACAAACTTATGCTTGAAACTTGGATATCGGTAGCCTTTTTGTTCCAACAGAGTACTCACATTTAGCAAAAATAAACAATTTACATGCTTGTGATGAAATGATGACCACGCACGCGCAGTTTAGCCGAACGGCGTGCAACGCTTGTCTCTCACGTGACTTACCTTAGAAGAGCAGAGACTGATAATAACGAAAGCAACCCGCCGTATGCCAGCGTAATATGAATAAAAGTCTATTTCTTTTCGTATAAACTTTGTGTTTTGTTCCTCTGATAATAAATTGTTCGTGCTAATAAATGTCTGTTATATGAGATGCCCAAATTACGCTCACGTCTATATTAAATAGTGAATATATATCCAGAACCCAAGCAAGAAGTATATATGACAATGCTGTGTTTTGAGAAACGCCACTTCGATACCATAAATTAGTTCACTGGAGTCCGTGGAGAGAATTATAGTCCCATATGCTTATTGTGACCTGTAAATGAATCTTCGCAGATTGAATTGGATGCAGACATTCCTATCCGCAAAATTCTCGACAAGAAAAAATATTGCCTCATAATGAAAGGATCATACTCTTAAGTTCAAATGCAGATGGTTAGATGTCTTTTCAAGCAGAACTGTGATAAGATGTTTATTGATTTCGGTATGCAACAGTATAGAGTTCCTATCTGTGGAGGAAGGAAGCTTACTTTCCATGTGGAATTAATAGATTACAGATTAAAATTCTTAAGTTTCGAATAAAAATTTGTAGGTTTGATGAGTTGCAAGGTATATTAATTTATTGATCAGAAGTACTGAGTATAAAATTAAAGAATTTCAATCAGGTAAAATGCTTTATTATTTTAAGTGAAAAGCGGGACTAATAGCTCCACATACTGGCCGATGCAACAAGATCGTAATAGAGAATGTTCCATATGTGGATTAGGAACGTCAATACGCTTGCTACAAGCAGTCCTCTGTCGCAATGTAATTTTAGGTATTATAACTCCTTTGGATGGCGACCAAATAAATTAGTCATCAGGCCTACATCTTCCTGTTAAGGAATGTATGTCTGTGTATGTAACTTAATTATGAATATGGTTATATCTGTGTTAAGTAAACTAATTACATGACACAAACACGCTACTCCATGCATGGATACTACGCGCCTTCCCATATATATTTCCTCAACTGATTCTTAAAATAGCTGCATTATTATATCTTGTTAGTGTATTAATGTTTACGGGGTTTTAGGAAGAACCCACAGTAATTCTATCTTTCCGAGAAAATCATAAAATTTTCTACGAAAGTTCAGAAAGTGTTTGGGAAGTACAGTATGGATACACGGAAACGAATTATTTCGATATTTCAATGAAAATGTAGTTCTATAATAATATAACATATTATTTAAAATAATACAGGTTGAATGATAATTTAACCTGCCAATGTTTAATTTCGTGCCCATTTCTAGAGTTCTCATTTTTATTCTTTACAAGTATTTTATTTCCTCATAGCGTACTCCTATTCTTTAATTTATTAAGTTCATTACAACTTGGCGGAAATATCTGCTATTATTCAGTTAAATTAATTATTAATTGAGAATGTTTATTAAGAACAGATGAACGAAAGAGTTTGTTATTTACAGAATCTCGCTTACGTTCACTTAAATTCTAATTAACAATGGAGAAAACGCTAAAATCGTTTAGGTTTGGAAATATTTTAAAATATTTTATAAAACACGTGTTATAAATATTTTAATTGATAGAATCAGTTCATGAAAATAAAACTTAAGTTTCAAAGCTGCTGTGTTATCCATGCAAATGAACCACGCATGGAAATTAAAAATTCAATAAGCATATAATATATTCATAACTAAGAACCATAATTTCTTTGGAAGTAGCTATAAATATTTTTACTTTAAATTCAAAACACCATTAGAAGTTCCTTTACATATCAGAATTCTAAAAATATTCTTAATAAAGTCAGTTAGTTTCTCTTGATTAAATCTCTCGCAGCTCTCTTCAAAGGCGCATAAATTTTGAGTTAACAGGGAAGGACCATGTTGCCCTCTCACTGTAGTCAAATTGAAGGTTTAAAGAGCCTTCAGAAGGCAGAACAAACATTTAGATATAGAGCATTTTAACCGCAGCATTCATTCTTAACTCAATTAGGTCAACTTAGCCAGAGCTTAACACTTCAAATGGTTGAGGCGCAAAAGCAAACGTTGAATTTCAGTCCTCAGTGCGTAAACTTGGCTGAGGCACGTCGAGTAAACAAGATGCCAGATGCCTTATCAAGTTAAATAGCTCCACCTTGTGGCACGAATCATAATTTCTACGCTACCGATGACATCCCATGCTCCGCTTTGAACTCGGGAATTTTTAATGTCTTTGAAGTTCTGGAAGCAGAGGTTGCTATTAGCAACGTCGATTTCTAGAGTGAGTGAAGTGCGCTAAACATTGTGTTCATGCGCAAATTTTGTTCACTTGAAACTTAGGTATTCAAGTTTATATTACAGGAAATACATTTTGTATTTTATTATCGAACAGCAATATCTTATTTTACAGAAGAAATTAAAGCTAGAAATAAGCGCTGTTAGAGATATGTCTAAGTGATATGTCTTTTATTTGAATGCATACAAAATTGCAGTTATCTTTTTATAAACTAAAAAGAAATTTGTATTTTAATTTCATTAAAAAATCGATATTTATAATGCATTAAATTTTAATATAAATTATAATGCCTCCCTGTTGGCATGTTGGTAGGAATCTGGCTGCTTTTCAGCTTGGGTTGGAATCTCGGAGAAAGCAATTAATGCTTGTAAGGGTAGAGTGTCATTTTAGCATGAGAACACTAAAAGTATTCTTGAGCCGGAAATATTTTCGAGAGATCCTTTTGATCCATTTCCCCTGAGCTGAGCTGGATTTGGCAAATTCTCTCTAAGAAATGTCCATGGCTTTAGAAAGAAATAATCAAATTCTTTTCAAGTGGCATTCAAGATCATTTTTATAAACTAAAATTTTCTGCGGAACACCTTAGTCTTGCTCCTAACGAAAGCAAATTTTAGCATTACTACCAATATACATATATATATTTAAAATACCATTAATTGAAGTTCATTAATTTTATATTTGTAGTACGTAATTATGATAATAGAAGTGAAATAACGTTTGTTTTCAATAACCCTAGGTTATTAGAAATTAGACAACCTTTATCTTACTAACTAAAAATTAAATTAGTATTGGTAATCACATGAAGGAGATACATGAGCCTGCGGATCCTTGCATAGTTGTTCTATGCATAGAATGTGCAATTGTGAATTGAAATCTTATACCGGATCATACAAGATGTCGATTACGGTATACTTTTGTATTTGACTTAGTGATGAAAACACCTTCTCGCTCATCTAGGTAGGACCAAACTGAATTAAAACTTTTAAAATATAAATGATGAAGCCTCCTTTTCATATAGATTTGTCAAAGAAAACAGAATTATAGTTTTTAAAGCCCCGTTGAATTATATTCCGTTTTCACCGATAATGAGGTCCAGAAATTGACCATACCTTCTACTTGGAGTTTATTTTAAATCTGGTGTCATTCGAGAGTTCCAGCGAACTGCTGTCTTTCATCTAATCATAGTTTGTTATTTTCAACATGGAATGCAAAGGATCGCGTACCCATAAAATTTCGTTGTATTTACAGCTTGGAAAATGAGCTACAAATTGTGACCCCAGAGTTTCGAAATGCGAAATATGTCATTGCATAATTACTTTCGAATAATGATATACTTTAAAATGAAAATTATTCTGAGGTTCAAAATGAAAGGAACTTTCTGTAGTATATGATTAACTTACAAACCAAGTTTCCTCTCAATCCTATTATAATCACCGGTATTAAGAACGGTCAAACACAAACAGAGACTTAATTCATTAAATTGTAAGGTTTATCCTAATTTTAACAAAAGTTATTTTAAGTTTACGCATCTTTCCTGTCTTTTCTAGCTTCAGCTTACAATTTCCTACCAGAATTTAATTTCAGAAGCGCGGTTAATGTAAATAAGTACGAGTAGTATTTAAGTCGATGTTTCACCGACTTCGGTAGAGAGTCTGAGTTCCTGACTAGCGCGCGTTTGCCTTTTGACTACCTCTCTCTAAGCTATTACTACGCTCGGCCGTACTTTAGGCCCTTGTTTGGCTTCGCCGAATTAATTAAGATTTAGAGGCCAACTACTTAGAATATTGATAGCTTCGGTTATACCTTTCAGTTAGCTTTAGTTAAGCTAGTTAAGTTTAATTTCATATTAACTTAAGTTCAAGCCAAAGTGGAGGCTTTGCTGTTTGCTCCAAGTTAGGAGCTGTTTGTGTCATATTTATTCTGAGAAATAAAGGGTAGTTAACCCTTCTTGAGTCTTACGTCTCTGTTCACACACTCAAGCGATTATTCGCTTAAGTGTTTGGGGATTTAGATTATTGAACTGTGAATTAAATAGAAGAAACCCTACAAAATCATTCATTAAGTTTTGAGAATACATCGGAAATACATGTCAATGCACTTTGCAACATGTCATTATCAAGAAATGATGTATAACGTTCGTTAATTTCGTTTACAAATAACAGTACTTTCTGTCGTAATTCAAAAAGCAGTGTAGAAACTATAATTACAGGAGCCAGATGGCGCTGTGCGTCTGACTTCCTTTTGAGAAAAAATTAATTGCGATTGAGACTGCGAAGAATGATGAACTATGAAATGTTAAGTCCGAACTCTATATGTAACTCTAATTATAAGTGTTTTCTTTTCGTCGTGTATTGTTTGTGTCGTCAATAAAATTGGATAGAATATTGTATTGAATTGATCTCGTCTGACAGGTAAGAAGCTTTGATTATTTTATTTGCTCGAATGTTGAATTAGAATTCTAAAGCGAAAGCGAATTTTAGATGTAAGTTTTATCATCTTTTTTGGTGCCGAAACCCGGGATTGGGTCTTTAGATAAGCGAACTATCCGAAGTGAATAAATATATTTAGCGAATTTAATAACTTAAATTGCAAAATGAATATTGAAACTTTGAAAAAGATTAGAGGCCCTGTCAGACGAGCGGCAACTGAGACTATGAAATTATTAGAAAGCGAAATAAACAAAGATGAAAGGTCAGTAGATTTAATTGACGAACTTTTAGCGAAACTTTTAGATAAGGAAACAAATTTGATACATCTTGATGATGTAATTCTAAAACTGTGCGAAACTGACGAAATAGAAAAAGAAATTGGAAAACAACAAGAATACAAAGATAATATTATTACGTGGAAAATTCGTGCGAATAGAATCCTGAAAACGAGAGAAAGCGAAATTCAAAAAATTGAAAGAACGAATGTTGTAGAAACCGAAAGTGAGCAACAAAATACAGTAAAACTTCCATGCTTGCAAATACCTAAATACGAATGCAATATATTAAGGTTTAATGAATTTTATTCTCAATTTGAAGTAGCTATCCACAAAAACACGAGTCTTAATTATGTAGAGAAGTTTAGTTATTTAAAATCGTACTTAACAGACGAAGCTGAGGTGGCTATACGCGGTTTAGCCTTGAGCTCTGAAAACTATGAAATTGCCTTGAACATACTAAAAGAAAGATTTGGCCGAAAAGATATTATTATAGATGCACATATGTCAAGACTTTTAAACATAAGACCAGTACAAAAATCATACGATATTGTATCGATGCGTAGACTTTATTCAGAATGCGAAACACATATTCGAGGATTAGAAAATAACGGAATAAATCCTAACAGCTATAGTTGTCTATTGTATCCAGTGTTGTTAAAAGCGATACCCAAAGATTTATCGTTAGAATTTTGTCGCAGAACACATTCAAAAAATGAAAACGAAATATCTGATTTATTGGAATTTTTAAAGATAGAAATTCAGTGTCGCGAACGTAACTAGCAATTAAGTAGAGGTTTTAATTTAAGCACTTCAGACGCGCGATTGGAAACTAAATTTAATTCTATGCAAAAACCTAATGAAAAATATGGAAGCTTTAATAAAAACAAAGTAGATTACAGCGGGAAAAATAAATTAAATTCGAACTTTCCTACATCATCTGCATTTGTTGTTGATGTGAAAAAATGTATATTTTGTACAAAACCTAAAATTGATCATGATTCTGTTTCTTGTCCCTTATCAATCGAACAGCGGAAATTATCACTCAGAAAAAATGGTATGTGTTATTCCTGTCTTTCTAAAGGACATGTATATAAGCAATGCAAATTAAAAAATGTTTGTGGAATTTGTAAACACAGGATGCATAACGAAGTGATCTGCGATGAACCCGTCATCGCTTCCTCCCCCCCACTGGAGTCTGGTCACAGAGGCGACGTGGAAAAGGTTTTCTCATCGGTTGCATGTATAAATGAATGCAATTGCGAAATACTACTTGAAACTTGCACAGCAGTATTAATGGGTAGTTCTAAAAATAAAGAGATAAATATTTTATTGGATAATGCGTCACAGAGATGTTTTTTGAAAAAAGAATTAGCGGTAGAAATGAAATTACCGGTTATTAGGCAAGAAAGTCTAGCGGTTTATACTTTCGGTTCTAGAGTGCCAATACAGAAAACATATGATGTAGTACAGTTTACTCTTTGTAATTCAAATGATCCGGAAAAGAAAATAATCATTGAGGCACTTTTGACTGACTGTATTTCTGGGTCGCAGTTTAAAGTATCACACAATAAACTAAAGCAGTTACTTATGAAAAAGAACATTTCGTTGTCAAACATAAGTAAGTCGTTAGGCAATGAATTGTCTCTGCTTATTGGAGCACAATACTTTTGGGATATACATTCAGGAGAAAAGGAACGATTAAACAAATCTTTGTATTTGATTGACACTCTGTTCGGAAGGGTTGTTCAGGGTCGAATCTCTCCATCAGATTTAAATTCGAATCAGAACATTTCTATTATGAAAATTGAATGCTGCGCCACATTGAATGAAAACCTAACAAAATTTTGGAAGTTAGACTCAATGGGGATAGATGATATAGACAGTTGTAATTTCAAATTTAATGAGGAATTTATTTCTCAGTTCGAAAATAATTTGAAGTATGAAAATGGAATGTATACAACTAAATTATTCTGGGAAGGGAAACCAGAAAACTTGTCCAACAACTTCGCGGTAGCAAATCGAAGATTTAACAACTTGAGGGTAAAAATGAAAAAAAATAATTGGGTTTATAGTGAATATAAGAACATAGTTAAGGAGCAATTAAAGCTGAATATCGTCGAGGAATGTCCTTCCGACTTAGAAGGGAATTATTATATGCCTCATTCAGCTGTTGTAAGATCTGATAGGGACACTACAAAAGTTAGACTGGTTTTTGATGCATCGTCAAAGAGTAATGGGTGCAAGTCTCTTAATGAATGTTTGAATCCTGGGCCACCGTTGAATCCCAAAATTTTAGATGTCATCTTACAATTTCGCGAATATGAATACGCATTTAGCAGTGATATTCAGGGAGCATTTTTGACCATAGGAATAGCGGAAGAGGATAGAGATTACTTACGATTTTTTTGGTTTCCAGATGAAAATGATTCGAAAACTTACAAAATTTTACGAATGACTCGCGTGCCTTTTGGAGTGACATCAAGCCTGTTTATCCTCGCTGCCACTGTTAAATACCACATACAAAAGCATAAACATGACCAAAGCGAAACTTTTCAAATGCTTAACTCGGCACTTTATGTGGATGATCTTTTTTACGGAGCAAATACCGTAGAGAAAGCTTTAGAACTTTCGCAGAGTGCTGTAAAAATTTTGAAAGATGCGAATATGAATTTAAGAAAGTTTAAAACTAACTCGGATGAGTTGAGAAAATTATGGCACGAAAGAGGTATGTCTGATGTAAGGGAAGCTAACGAGCGTCCTTTGAAGGTTTTAGGCATAATATGGAACACGGAAGAAGATACGTTTAAATTAGATGTGAAACCCCTTCTTGACATGATTGATGATTTGAAGAGTTCAAAACGTAGTGTGCTTCAATCGGCGTCGAAGTTATTTGATCCTGTGGGGATTGCTTCACCATTTATTGTTCTCATAAAATTATTAATGCAAGAAATATGGGAACTTGGATTAGGATGGGACGATGAATTAACGACTGCACTGAAGGAAAAATGGGAAAACTGGTGCTCTCAGATTCATCTCTTGAAAGATTTGACAATTGAAAGAAAGTATTTCTCCTGTCCATTGAATTCAGTGAAAGAATTAGAACTGCATATATTTTCAGACGCTAGTCCTAAAGCTTTCGGAGCAGTTGCTTACTTTCGTTATGTGTTAAGTAACGATTGTATTTATACAAGTTTCATCACTGCGAAATCTAGAATTGCGCCACTGAAACGGTTAACACTACCGAGGCTTGAACTAATGGGAGCTGTTATTGCTTCTAGACTTTTCCAATATTTGAAAACAAATTTTAAATTTCCTGTTTCTAACGTATATTTGTGGAGTGATTCCTTAATCGCTCTTCACTGGATTAAAGGGAAAGCTTCAAAATGGAAACCTTTTGTATCGAATCGAGTAACCGAAATCCAGTCTAGAACTGATCCTGCTGATTGGCATCACTGTAAAGGGAAAAATAATCCTGCAGATTACGTATCTCGAGGAGCGACTGTAGAAAAGTTTATGTCCAATCCTATTTGGCTGCAAGGTCCGGAATGGCTTCGATGGAAGAAAAAGGAGTGGCCAAAGAGCTTTAATTATGAAAGGTGTCCAGAGATATCTCCTGAGGTATATTGCGAAAAAAGAACTAAATTGGATGAAACATCATCGTTTGTATGCGAAGTTCAGTCGAATGCGACATCTTTACTAGAATTGAATAAATACAGTAGTTTGAGGAAATTATACCGGGTTACCAGTTGGGTACTCCGATTCATATACAACATAAGAAATAAAACCAAGCGATGCAAAGAGCTAAGCGCTGAAGAACTTAATGATGCAGAAATTATTTGGATAAAAACAGTTCAAAGAGAAGTTTTTTCTGAAGAGCTTTCCTGTTTAACACAGGGCAAAACAATTTCAAAGACTTCGTCTATTTTGGAACTAAATCCCTTTATTAATGAGGATGGGATAATGCATGTTGGTGGAAGACTCCAGAAGTCAAAACTTACCTTCCTTTTAAAACATCCAATTATTATGCCTGCAAAACATCCCTTCGTAAATTTGATTGTGTGGGATGCACACAGCAAAGTATTTCATGGTGGAATTTCTGAAACTTTGATAGAAATACGCGAAAAATACTGGATAATTAAAGGAAGACAAACTGTTAAAAATATACTAAGGAAATGTATTTTGTGCAAACGATTCAATTCATCTCCTGGAGTGCAAGTTACTGCTCCTTTACCAGTAAATCGAACAGAAGAGTTACCTCCTTTTACTGTAGTAGGTATCGACTTTGGTGGACCACTTTATACAAAAGACAGTGATGTGAAAAACTATATCGTCTTATTTACTTGTGGAGTAACGCGAGCTCTTCATTTAGAGATTGTTAGCAATATGACCACAGAAACATTTCTTCTTGCGTTTAGACGATTTATTGCTCGTCGAGGTCTGTGTTCTCAAATTTTGACTGATAACGCAAAAACTTTTAAAAGATCGGAACTTGAACTCAAAAACTTGTGGACTGGCATTAGTCATCCAACAGTAAAAAACTTTTACGCCTCCCACAAAATCCAATGGTGCTACATAGCTGAGAAAGCTGCGTGGTGGGGTGGCTTCTATGAAAGACTAATCCAATCTGTGAAACTAGCTTTACGAAAAACTTTAGGAAAAACTACTTTATATCGAGACGAGTTAGAGACTCTAATTATTGAAATTGAAGGTGTGCTTAATTCTCGTCCTTTAACTTTTGTTTATTCTGAATTTCAGGAACCTGTGCCTCTAACTCCAGCTCATATGATCTTAGGGCGCAGAGTGAATAGTTTACCTCCTGCCAGGCTTAATTTTGATTCTAATTTAGTCAATAGGAAAATGTTAATTAAAAGATTTAATTATCGATAAAGATTGGTAAGTATGTTTTGGAATAAATGGAAAAAAGAATATCTTTTGATGTTAAGGTCTCTTCATTGTGTCCAGCCGACAGGTAAAATTATTGAATTCAAAGTTAATGATGTTGTATTAATTAATGATGATAAGTTACCTAGACATTTTTGGAAATTAGGAAGAGTGGTAGCAGTATTTCCTGGCAGAGATGGAAAAGTAAGGTCTTGTGAAATTAAAACAGGTACATCAATCATTAAATGACCTGTGCAACTTTTATATAATCTCGAAATCAATGAATAAGTTTGTTTTTTATGTTTATTAATTTGTACTATATTTACAGGATTATTCCAGCTCTTTGATGAAAGTGCTAACATGTTAAAATTTGTCAATTTACTATTCATGTTATTCCTCGTTACAGGTAACTCTGTAAATTGTTTAAATGTGAATGCTTTTGTTTATTTAGTTAATACATGTAGTTTCCTTTATATGTTTTAATAATTTGAATTGAACATTTTGTATTAGTGTGAATTTTGAATGAACCCCTGGTCATTCGGGGGGCAGTGTGTAGAAACTATAATTACAGGAGCCAGATGGCGCTGTGCGTCTGACTTCCTTTTGAGAAAAAATTAATTGCGATTGAGACTGCGAAGAATGATGAACTATGAAATGTTAAGTGCGAACTCTATATGTAACTCTAATTATAAGTGTTTTCTTTTCGTCGTGTATTGTTTGTGTCGTCAATAAAATTGGATAGAATATTGTATTGAATTGATCTCGTCTGACAGGTAAGAAGCTTTGATTATTTTATTTGCTCGAATGTTGAATTAGAAATCTAAAGCGAAAGCGATTTTTAGATGTAAGTTTTATCAAGCAGCAAATTCAGCAAATTTTACAATGAAAAAATAGCTGCTTATATTCGCTATAATTGTTATAAAAAAGCAATACAAATATTCTCTTGTTCAAAGGTTTCGCCTTAATTATTTTGGTTATCAAAATGCTGTCTTCAAACAGGGTTTTGAATTTAGATGATATACACTTGGTCGCTAAGGTTCTCTGTGAATGGCACTATGGGTCTACATAATACCAGGTGCTGTAGCTCTATCTATAACGTCTCTTTACCAACGGACGAGCTCACGAACTCTATTCGAACCTGCACAATTTTTCAGTCAGTTTTATGCTGTTGTATGTACTCATTCAGAAGTTAAAATATTTGTTCTCCAGCTGTGCGAGTCGGCAGTCTTCGAAAATACCATGCCTTAAAGAACGTCATTGTCATATTCAGATAGATAACATGTCATACCTGACATCAAATACCCATCTTTTGAAGCATTTGTTATCTAGTCTCTCTGCAATCAGCAAAATAGGCTTTCTTTTATTCTATTGATAAGTCCAGATTCTTATTAGCTGGTCCCTCATTCCTCGTATAACTGTTTCTTTGTATCGTTTGAGATTGATAGTAAATCAATCTCTTTAGATAATTTCGCAATGAACATTGTTTTAATTATAGCTTTCGTAGCTGGAAGATTTTTATTATTCTTCCTTTCACCTTTCGAAATTTAGGTTCACTACAAATAAAATTCACCCATTTGTTATGATTTATGTTTAAAATTTGTATTTTTAAACATTTTTTTATAAATTTATCGAAAAACATTTTGTACATAAGCTATAAAATTTGTACCATCTTCTTAAAGTAGGTGTATTTCCAAGCATACCTAAAATAATTTTGAGTTTTTCATTCAAAATTTCCTAAGATATATGTGAATAATTCACATTTTGGCGCGTTTTGAAATTTGGCGCGTTTAACGTAAGTGATAATAAAGAAAACTTCGCACTTTACGCACTTCGTTTTTTTCCTCTCGTATACCAATGAAAAAAAAGGAAAGTAAATAAGTTACTGTAAATTAAAAATTACGCCAAGTGAATTATTCTTGAAGGAAACTGAAAAAAATGCGCCAAGATAAATGTTTAAATTTCCTGATAACTTTCTGACCAAAAATTACAGAATTCAACATTAAGGTGTCATTTCAGCCGTAGAATATGAATATTGAAAAAATATATATATATTATTTCAGATAAATCCGATTTTGTGCCAAAATACCCATCTTAGAATAATGCTATATATAAATCTAATATATATCCTAAGTCGCGCTTTCGAGATATGAAAAACACAATTTGAATTTTGTGAATCGGCCCAGTAGAACGGGAGACATAGAACTGCCCTTTTTTTATTTATTTATTTATTTTTTAATTTTTTTAGCCGTGTACTTCGAAAATAGTCAATTTAAAATTGTCGGTACAGGAGGTTCCGACTCTCCTTAATTCAAAATGATATACAAATGCATATAACGTATGTAAATGATGCTTTCAATAATACACTGCTTATTAGCAAAAACTAAGATCGATCCGGCTTCTTATGCAAATGACGGAAAAACAGCTGGCCCCCTGAGTTGTCATATCATGTCACCGACCTCCTTTGTAAGGCGTTTAAAGATGAAAATTTCTAAGGAGTGGTTAGATGAAATTTCTGGGAACTTTTACATTTGCTTTGTTCGATTATGGTAGTAGTCAGGATACTACGTTTTATAGTATTATTCTTTTGAGATTTCTTATGTAGTCATTGCGGACTGCTAAAACATATTGCTGTTGTCATTAGGCAGACTGCTCATTACGAAAATAAAATTATTAAGGATAGTGGTTATAGGTTTGAAATATTCAAAATTATCTATATTATACAATTTCTCCAGTATTTTATTTCCTTAAATATGGATTCGGAATGTGCCTTGCAATTACAAAATTTCTCAAAACTACCTAGAAACTCGCGGAAAAGGTTCAGAGCTGTGAACGGAGGAGTTTTAAATATATAAATTCTGTCTTTATGTATATTTTCTATAGATCATAAAATGTTCATTATGCTTTAATAAATTTAGATAAAAAAATTCTTATTTTCACCGAAAATTTCACGAAGATAGATTTATGATATTTAGTATAGTACCGATCTAGTCTAGCAACGATTTCGATGTGTTTTCCGCGTCTAATACCGATTTAATTTCAACAATATTGAACAAAATTTCAGAAGCAATTACAGCAAGTTGCTTGTTTTCGTGAGTTCTTTTTACATATTGGTTAAAACAAATTTTAGTTAGATCTTAAAATTATTAATTATTTGTATGTTTTTGAATATGATAGGATAGTTTTACTTTTAATTGATCAAAGCCTTTTGATTGTAATTTATTAACTGAACTTTTGCTTTGCGAAATCCTGTTAAAATTTAGAGTTTTGTATTTACATAAGCCAATCAGTTTACGAGATGAAATTGTTGTGATAAAATTCCCTGCCTTATTTTGATAAATTTAGAAACTGGAATTACGTGTTTAAGATTAATTATTTAAAGAAATGAGCATTGTAACAATCACTTTCGAACACCTCGTGTAACGGTAAGTAAGGATTGTGAAGTTTATTTTCCTTAATAATCTTATAATCGAAGCGTTTCTAACAACTGCAACTTCTAATTCTGTAAAGCTTATAAAAATCTCCTCCAGTTTCTTTTCATCCTTATTGTTTAAAAAAAAACTCTTTATTCCCTGAAGACTGAAACAAATGCGTAAAATAGCAATATATTTAACCACAAAATTCTGTAGTTGGATTCATTTCATAAATAATAAATATTAGCAACGATTTTCTTTTGTAACGATTATTTATTGTAGAATTATCTAATAAAGAATTCCTGCGTCATCCTTACTTCTCCTCAACAATGTAATCAGTTCCAAAACAAATAAACATTCGCGTATAAATCTAATACCACAAAGCATGTGAGTTTTATGGTATCAGGCATTTAGCCATGAAATGCAGTCATAACTGCGAATAATTCCCGGGATAATTATGGATGCATCTTGCGTCGTTTTAGTGTAATAAGTGTTTTAAAGAATCATTTGACTTTTCCGTAGCATTTATTTAGAAATTCTGATATGAAATAAATTTTATCCTCAATGATAGCCGGTAATTTCGATTTTCTTGAAGTATCTTATTTCCTTTCCACATTTTAAATGGTTTAAATTCTTCTCATCAGAATAATTGACAAAGTTCTCTTTTGATCACAGTTATGATGAAATATAAGAAAATTTTGCATGTAATATGAACTTAATATTTTTTTTTTGTTTATTCTGCAATGAGCTATATTATTTTTTAAAGGCAGCTAGTTTATTGCTTATTTTTTATAAGATTGTTTGTTTGTTAAGACTATATTACGTGTGAAATAGTCTCGCGTAATCCCGAAAAATGCTTGGAAGATGGTATTAACGAGAAAGAAAGTAGGTGAGTTAATGATAAATCTGACAAGTAAGGTGACTTCTGCTGATTCTGCTGATAAGACTTGTTTCTGATCATGAAAAATAATTTTTTGCTCAAAATAAAACATTGTGTGGAATGGCTGAAATATAAAAGATTTTCGCCTACTACGCAAACTACGCTATTTCTGATGATGTTGTTTCATACATGTCTTTAACCATCAGTGCCCGAATGATAAAAAACGTAACTAGTTGTTCCGTAAGGTTCAAGTGTCTGGAAATGGACTGGTTGGATAGAATTTTCATGGTTCACATGAGCATAATGCTTGCATCCCAAACGTGCTTTAGAAGAGCATCTCGAAAGCGAATAAGTTAAATAGTTGTAGTGTGTGCTATCGCAATCTATAATAATCATACATTTCTTCTACAAGATGTATGTCAACGCTATTTGACAACCGGACTCAGATAGTGCAAAAAATGTTATGCACGTGATGTGACTTTCCGAAAACTACCTGAACAGAAGGTACTGTCAGTTGTTAGTTGATATCTTCTTCAGAAAAGATAACCGAATGACCGAAATACTATAACCTTCATGGTTTACACTTTCTTTGGGAAAAGGGAGAACTGACTAACTAGTTAGGTGCCGAATCAGCTCATACTGCACGGCAAAACTCGTATCTAAACCGCGTGTTTTTTCAATTTACAATAGCTGCTTGGCAACAAGATTAGAAACAAAATACTTCCTAATGCATAAAAATCTTCTTTTTCCTATGAAAAATTCGTTTTTCCATAACGGTTACTTAAATAAATAAGTCAGAGTTTTACTTCTTTTTAAGACATCTCTCCCTTTCAGAACTGCTCATACGTTAAGGAAGATGAAATTAAGGTCATTATTTATTTTTCTGTCACATCACACATAAATTTCACTTGAAAAACTCGCAAATTAATTGTAACTTCGCCTCGAAATACATAACTGAAATTCCAATGTTACACCAAAACATTAATTTATGGAACTAACATAGGACATAATGATTGCTATGAAACCTTTTGTAAATTAATATTAATTTGTAAATTATAAATATTTTTAAATTGTTCAATTTTGTAAATACATTTGTAAATTATGAATAGTTATAAAAGATTTACAGATTTCTGTCTAGTTCCTATTTGATTCTTTATATTAAAGAAGTTTGTATCATTTATTTTTTGAATTTTCACTATTTGCTCTTCTTCTATTACACACACTGTGAGAGTTTTAAGAAATTATTTCTCAATTTCTTTCTGTCTTTAAGTATCCCATTGTATTTTATATATTTCGTAACTTTTATTATTTAAAAATTTATCTGTGGTCACCATTACTTTCCATTACACGTCTTATGCAATTCTAGCAAATCATCCTTCCACGTTTCTTTATAAAATTGTTTCTTTTGCTATGTTTTATGAAAAACATATTTTGCTATGTTTTTTCCATAAATTAATAAACGTGTAGTGAGCAGAGATAATCCGGATGATTGTTGATGTTCAACTAATGTACTGATCAATTATATCTATAACATTACGCAACAGCAATTATAGCTATATATTATGCATGTGTAAATTATAGCTATATTTTAACTAAATAATTTTTGCATGTAAATTTTAAAAGGTAAATGATATGTCATATTCGTAGATTTCTTATGCAAATTTCGCAAAAAAAGATCTCTGATAACATATATTACCTTCAGGGGGACCTGTTTAATCCTGTTTATGTCGCAATGTTCCAGGTCACAACAAAAATATTTTTAATTTCTTGGTTCTCAGATATATCCTGAGAACATTAACTAAATATACTCAGGATATCTTCTTTAAGTTTTTAGGTCTCAAAATAGTTTAAAGTATCCTAAAGATGTTATTTCATAGATATTGTGAGTAATTTGTCATTTAACATTATGTTGCATATTCCGGAAGGAAGTTTCATCAGCATGTTTATTATGAACTCCCCCTAGCTATTTAGAATTTTCTATTTTTGTATGTTTTGGAAGTACATTGCGATGTGATATTAAGCACTGGGGAAGATTTTTTATGAAGATATATAAAGAGGTCATAGGCCTTTGGAGCCTCACAACGTCTTATACACTGTCATAAAGAATTAGACTGATAGTAAACACTTACGGACACGGGGGCACGTGTTCATTAAACTACAGGAATATTCGAGAAGGATTTGCGCTTATGCCGTGAGCAGTACCTTCAGAATATGATGAGGCGGTTTTTGTGCTATGAGACCCAGATTTTTATAAAGACAATTTGAGGATTGAAACTCTTCTATTTGACGTAGTCCAATCCACATCGACGTACATATTGAGATTAAAATATCCATGACAGTTTAGGAATACTGCATTTTATATAAAAAAATTCATAAATTTAAATTTAGTATAGCTAAGTAGCAAAATAGTATACTTTAATTACTTTATAATACAACTTACAGAAAACTATTTTAATGCTCCGCAAAGCCCACTAAATTAAACTGCCCAACACATCAACTTCCCAATGAAATCTGGAAACGAATGAATCATGTCTACAAGTCGCGTTTCACAATGGTTTAATGACAAGGTTGCCGGATTCTAAATTGTTTGAATATCAAGAATCAAACTCAGTATTTCGAGGTAATAAATATACTCCTCAGAGGCCTTGACTAGAAGATCTCTGTAGAGAGATTTTTATGATTGTCCAAAATATGCAATTTCAGAAATCCGCTTTTGACATATTCTGCAGCATTCTTGAGAGAGTTTTACTTTTACTAAACAAAGTTAATTACTTAATTTTAAAATACAAAAATATGATAGAATTTTGTATTTATAAATATATCTGAAAATTCTTAAATCACTGGCAGTGATTAAAAAGCAACAGCAAAAATTTTATTTTATAGTGCTATTCAAGAATGAAACACATTTAAGAATCTTACGTTCTCGAAAGCACATTTGGAGGATTACTAATTGTTTGGAATTGAGTAAAATTCTAGTCATCAAAATACTACGCCGTGCACAAAGCGCACGACAAACTTGAAATTTGTAAACCATGTTGGGATATGGAAATGAATGTTATTACCCGGCATGTGCCCATTACAGACAAGATTTATGACACCTCAAAGCAGTATAAAAGGGCACTCTAAAACGACAATTTTGCACTCAAAAATCGCAATTATTTGTTTTAGTTCTGGTTGGGGATGGCTCCAAACTATGCCTAGGGCGTAAGAAAAAAGAACTGATATTTACATGTTTAATTCGATAACGGCAAATGGATCACGGATTTCTTGATTATTGTATGTACGCAGCAATTATCTCTCAGGATGGTAAACATCCAATGATTGCTACGAGGCTTTGCAACCGATGGGCTCAGGAAGGCCGCACAGAGCGATATGCAGGATCTCAATGACCCTCACTCTCAATGACCCCCACTCCCAGATAAAAGAAATTGTGTCCCCACTTCTGTGGGAACTGAGTACAATGAATCAGGAAATTGGGGTGTTGTACTATATAGAGTGTTCTGGGAATGCTGTCTACAGTGCCACAGATTGTCAGCGAGATAATTATTCCTTTGGTTGCCGCTAAAGCACAGAAAACTTGAAAATATGTGTTCAGCGAGGCCTTCTTTACGAGTCTTGCTTTTGCTTAAAACATCATGATAAACGTGTTCGTATATGAATATGTCCTAAGGAAAAAACGTTACAAGATTATTTTCTTCATTAGCATACCGACCAAGTTAAATTGATGGTACGCAGTGGAATTGTATATACATCCCGTTCCCCTCACTTCCGAAGTTCTGGTACTATAACCAGGCATCATTGCGTTCTTGCATCATTAATCTGGTACTATAACCAGACATCATTGATGTTTAAATGATCTTGGCTGCGCCATATATTTGGGATTCAGTTGTTCTGTATTTGAATAATACGGAGCAGGACTATACATTTTTTAATAGAGGGTGTTCCACTCTCTTGTTAGCTAAAGATGTCTGATCACTGATTGTGGATAGATGGATAAAACTCCAAGCATCCAGTATGATAGATACACTTTGGAATAGAATTTAAACTCTCTAGATTGCAATATTCATAACTACTATTCAAAGTCTATTCGCTTAAATCTACAGTAACATACATAAGAGCTGGTATTTTTATCAAAAGTGTATTCTGAAGCAGTACTCGGGGTTCTAATTTTTGCAAATATTTACCTCAAAATTACGTAAAATTTCAATCATTTCATCTTCCTGTTTCAATGTATTTTTTAAAATAAATATTATTTTGTAAATACGTTTCCTCATTGCGTAGCGATTTTAATCAAATCTCAGTACATTTAAATAATTATTGTAAATATACAGTGTTTGAAAAATTGCGTTGCTAAATTTGTATGACTAGTTGTTGAATCATTACGCCGATTAAAGGAATAAGTTAAATAACGAAGACTTTCAGACTTAAAACAACACCCGTTAGGTACTACATTCTATTACAAATATTCGAAAATAAATTAATAACTTTCTTACGCAAGACTTCGTAGAAAACACAAAATACATTTACGACAGCCTGTGTTGGTATGGTTAAATGCCTAGCCCTTTTTTCCGATATTATTTGTGGTGATCACCCTGGTCATGCCATCGCATTCATTGATCAGGCAACGGTGGTTTCAGTTACCCACACTACACAGCAGGAAAGACACCGGGATATCGTAGATGTTCCTAAATTACATAGAAGCTGAAACGGTCCTAATGTAGTGTAATACTAAGTTAACGGTTCACGTGTCCAACATTAGAAACTTCCCTTTAAAAAAGGTGATCTGCGTACCTTTCGAAATGATGAAACCAAACACAAGGAATGGAAATGGTCACATATAGATGTAGAGAAAACATGATGAATAAGCATCACTATAATCACCACTACAAATCATCAAGTTATTGCTAAACTAAGATTTATTTATATACCTTCGAATGTAAAGAAAAGTAAAAAAAGGATAATCTTCAAAAGCTTTCCATACTTCTATCCTCACTATCGTTCACCTCTCGTCTCACCGCCGCTCATCTAGACGGCGTTTTAACATACTATCTTATTCAGTTACAGTTCTCATACAGAGAGCTTTAGACCTCTCAGATTGCATATCAGCCTTTGAATTTGTGGGAAGTTTGTCTACTGCCACACACTTATCTTCACAGTTGTATTATTTTGGCTAGGGATCAAGGGCAGAAATAATTTCAATCTTCTTTCTATACTACTTCTAGCATTCGCATGATTCCCATTAGTGACGCCCTAAATTCCCATTTTACAATTGTAAGGTCTATCTCTGTTATTCCAAATACACTAAGAATGGATCCTACAAAGAACCACCTGGCGAATTCTCGCACATGCGGGAATAAATTACCAACATAGAAGAAAAGTGAAAATAAACCCTTTATTAATTCAACGTTTAACAGAAAGGCACGATTTTCGTACGTTACAAAACACCGTCAGTTTGCGAAATGAACATGTAAATTTAAATGTAGGACATAATTCAAGTCGAATCTAAAATGAAATAATGCTGGATTAGCAAGTTAATTTACGCAAAACAGGTTGACTCAAGAAACCCTAACAGGTGTGATGATAATCCGAAATGGCCAAGAGGCTTACTAGCGTAGCAGCGAGAAAGCAACGAAATTTGCACTGTCTAGCGAAAACACGTTTTAAATAAATTCAGAGATTCACCCGTTTAAATATTCACTTCACTTAACTTTAAATATATATCCTGGAGAGAAAATACAAGGGAAGTTGAGTGGTTCAGGAAAAGGTATGAAACTTATATTGGTAATTCAATGCTAGGAGGGGCTGCATGCATGGGGTTTTCACTGTTCTCCTCATGCGTCAAATGAATGCGAAGCAATTTTCCTTAGAAAATCCTCCACAAAACACCATTCTCTTTTGCACAAAGCTCTCGAATCATGTGCCAAAATAATTAAAAAAATATTGAAATAGTAGATTGCACTGTATATTCAGCTTGACGCTCTCTCCGCTTTGTCATAAGTTTGAGTAAAATTATAATCCTCTCTCAAATAAGATGAGATCAAGTATTTTACTTTATTATTTAACTATTAATCATTAATTTAGCTTACAAAATGTGTATTTATCTCTTTAGGTTTGTAAAAGTACGTATTAAAATGCTCGAGAACGTACTTCGTTACGCAGAATTCCGCACATCACGGAAATATTTTTTTATTTTACAAATACAACCGATTGAAATGTTTGAATTTGTCCGCCCCCAGATGAAATCGAACATTTTAATACATTTTTAATTTAATTATTTAAATGTACTGCTCGAAACATTTTATACATTACATTTTTTTAACTACGATTTCTATCCAAATTTGGCCTAAGACCTTACATCTGTTGCCTTCCTCTTCAGTTTAATTTAAATAACCTTTGTCAAAATTATATAGGTTTTAATTTTTTTCACTGCCCAACAGAAATAGTGGTTAGCGACGCTGACTGCTATACCGAAGGACCTGGTTCGAATCCCACAGAAAGCATGGATGTGTGTAAATGTATAGTGTCTGAGCGGCGTGTGGGCACTCTAAATATGTCATTGGAAGAACCTCCGGCCCGTTCCCCCGTTGTGTTCTGGATCAAAATTGGGGTCGTATTCACATGTATGGTGCTCAAGATTCTTGCCAACGACAGGGGTAATCCTGCACTCCTTACCACGATGAATTATGTTTACTGTCAGAGTGAAATAAGTCACAATAAAAAAACAACAAATTTATTTTCATTTATATTTTCTCATATATTTTAATGATTAAAATTTTACCACCGGTCTTTAGAAATAGTTGATTCATTTACGTCAATTAAGACACACACGCATATATATGTG
>KK122432.1:446447-472754 GCA_000611955.2 Stegodyphus mimosarum | reverse complement strand
TATATATATATATATATATAAATCTATATATATCTATATGTGTGTGGGGGGTGTTCGTTATATATATACATAAACGCGGCCCACAATTTCTATACGTCTATAAACACAGTTCACATTTTAGATAACATAGAAAGAAAGCCAAGCGAGTGACATAGTTTACGTGGCCAGGCGAGAAAACGTGATGCCTAAGAACTGCGGCCATATTTATAAGCCGGAAAGTCTTTCTTTCAAATTTGGGCAGAGATTTAACTCATTGCAGAGAAACTGCAGGAAAAATGTTGCCTAGCATGCTGCACAGTGAGGCAAAATGGTGCAAAGCTTATCCTTCAAGGGGAGATGTGTTTAATTAAAATTTATGAGCTTAAAGTCCATTGGCAGTTGGTTACAATTGTTGTTAATAATTGTGCTGTATTTTCCATCTTTTACATATATACACAGTCCAGTCACATTAATGTGACCACCGCGTACTTTCCATGTCAGAGTTAAATAACCAATCACAGAAGGCAGGTGGCAACACAGTGCAGTTGAGCGTATATAAAGGGTGTGTGAGGGCTTCGGAAAACATTTCAATCGTTGGCGCAATGCAGAAACGAAGCGATTTATCCGACTTCCAAAAGGGCATGATCATTGGCTTTCGGGCCAAGGGTGGAAGCATTTCCGAAACGGCTGAGTTTGTGAACTGTTCGCGTGCCGCCGTGGTAAAAGTGTACCGTGCATGGCAAAATGGGACTGTCCAAAATCAGCGACGTGGCAAATGTGGTGCACCACGGGCCATAGATGACAGAGGCGAACGACGGTTGCGGAGATGCGTTCGGGCAGATAGACGGGCTACCGTTGAGCAACTGACCACCAAAATGAACCAAGGGGCTACCAAAAGTGTCTCCCAAAGTACTATTCAGCGAACATTGCTGCGTCTGGGCCTCCGAAGCAGACGCCTGGTTCGTGCACCTATGCTGACTGCTGTTCATCGACGGCGAAGGCTAGAATTTGCACGCCAGTACAGCAGCTGGACGTCCACTGAGTGGCGACAGGTTGCGTTTTCGGATGAATCGCGTTTTATGCTCCATCGGACAGATGGACGTTGGCGTATAAGGCGTGAAACCTCTGAAAGGAACCACCCTGCAACCATTGCCGGAACGGTCCAAGCTGGAGGCGGGAGCATTATGGTCTGGGGAATGTTTTCCTGGCATTCTCTAGGTTCACTGATCATTGTGGAAGGCACAATGGATCAATACAAGTACGCATCTGTCCTTGCGGACCATGTTCACCCCTACATGCGCATTGTTTTTCCTCAGGATGATGGCATCTTCCAGCAGGACAATGCGAGGTGCCATACAGCTGCCAGTGTACGTGCGTGGTTCGAAGAGCACCAGGATGAGTTTACCGTCCTCCCCTGGCCAGCAAACTCACCTGACTTAAACCCAATCGAGCATCTGTGGGACCATCTCGATCGAGTTGTTCGCGCCATGGATCCTCAACCGCGTAATCTAGCGCAGCTGGCCACGGCATTAGAGTCGGCATGGCTCAACATCCCAGAGAACACCTTCAGGGACCTATGTGACTCTCTTCCTGCACGTCTCGCAGCAGTCCGCTCTGCGAAATGTGGTTATTCTGGCTTTTGACAGATGATCACATTAATGTGACTGGACTGTGTATATGTGTGTGTAATAAAAGCAGATTTCAGAGAAATATTAATGTAGGAACACTGGTACGTAGAAGTCGAGAAAAACTGGTTGCGAAATAATTGATACTTAGAACGTAGATTTCGCAAAGACTAAGAAACTTCGCAGTCGAGGCGATTTTAATTCCATTTTTTTTCAATTGAAATTTGTAACCACAACTCACTTGGCACTCTAATCGTGCCTATTTCTAGAACATTTACATTTCCAATACTTTTGCGATAGGGAGCGAGCACAGCGACATTATGTACAAGCAGTGCACAGGCTTAAGCTCAAGTGCGTAGTTATTCAATATGGAAGCACACGAACAGGTTTCAGTTCTGAGAGTTTAGGTTCCCAGTTACTACGCTATAAGCCTAACGCAAGCTTCATGGCGTAGATTAATCTAGAAATGACACAGTCCAGAAATGTTGTTATTATTTTTAGAATGAAGACGGGAGTTAAAGGGCTATTATTAACTCATTATTCAAAAGTTATATTTTTATATGTTACACACACACACACACATATATATATATATATATATACTGCATGCATATATGGCATACATTCTTATTCCCATATCGGCCTCCATCCCTATGGGTATTCATTAATGTGGCATATCTTCAACAGTCTTTTCCCATACGCATTTTTCCATAAGTAGCAATTTTAACCTTTTATTTATCGTGTAAGGGTTTCATGATTTATCCATGAGGCTGGTTATCTTCATAAATACGAAAGAAAATTTTCTTTTCAACAGCCAATTAACTTTTTGTTCTGTTCGAAGAACAGAAAGTTGACATTTAGCATCAATATCTTTTCCCGTATCTTAGATTTCCTTTTGAAAGATGTTTGAAGTATTCGTCTTTCCATAGAATAATAAGTCCAAATCAAATAGACACAGCTATATAATATAGCATCAGACATTTCCTTATTCGATGCATTATTGGAAATGATAATTATCCGTATGTTTCCTAAGCATACTTATCGTTCCTGAGCAAATATAATTTGCAGAAATATTTACGTGGTATGCGAATAAACCAGAGACGGAATTGTGTATTTACTTTGTCGAATAATATTCTATATTGAAGTAATGTAAACTGCATTCCAAGTGCAATCATTATGTGTAGATTGATTTTTCTTGAGACTGAGGAATTTTTCGAATGAGAGGTTCCTAACAAGCTTGTAATACAAATAAGCTATGCGTTTAAAGTTTCGATTATGCTTGATACAAAATTCGCTCGGTAGATAAAGCGGATAGAGAAGTTATCCACTTTATGTAACGAACGGTATCTTATTATTACTCACAGTTAAATTGTCATTAGAATGAATTAGAAGAGTTCATAGGGTTTCTTATTTGAATCTAACCAGGTATTTTTTAATTTGGATCTTTACTACAACTTCCTCTTACCATTTTCATCATTAAAATGTAAACGAGTAGGACATTACTTAATCTGAGGTTTCAGGATTTTAAGACAGAGCAGGTTCCTGGTTGGACATGCACGGTACGTTTAATTCCTGCCAGATCTGATAAATGTAATTATAAGGCTTTGCGTTTTATTTTAACTGACAGCTTAACATTGACGCTCTAGTTAGAATTACTAAGACAGCTTACAGTACCTTAAAAAAGTTAAATTTCGTGTCTCAACTTGAATTTTACTGTTCTTTATTGACTGCTGCATCACCATGAGCGGTGGTTCATTTTGTTAGCATAAAAATTGCATTTATATTCTAAAGTTTGTTTAAATACTAAAAATATTGTTTAAACTCGCGACGGGAAGCGCAAACGCGCGCTTATCGTTGAAGCCGGCAATCTCTTTTGCGAGTGTCTGTGCACGGCCGGAGGATTTTTTCGCTATTACGCCTAAATCCACGTGCCAGCAAGAAACGTAATCATTTCCCGGCAGACGTTTTCTCGTGATATGAACATTCGTGTTTCTATATCTCTTCGAATTCTTTTTTTATTCATTTTTTTGCTATTATGTAGAATCTTTTATAGTTACTAAAAGACTCTACATAATACTCTTTTACTACTGTGAGGTTTTGTTATGTTTTGCGTTGCTTTTATTTCGGAAAGCCTTCAGTTTACATATACAACTTTCAGTTGATTATGGAGAGCAAGCGTTTTTATCAGACGATGACCAATTAGCCGATTAGTGATATGAATGAGAGTGACGATTCAATTTCTAAAGATTTAGAATTCGGTATTCTAGCGATTCTCATATGGACATTTTGTCTGAGTGTCTATCTTCCAGTTCACGTGAAAGATTCTTCTTTTTGTAAACAGACTTCCTTGTATTTTTTTAATTAAAAAATTTATTAATGTATTTTATCAACTAAAACTTTGGAATAATTTGAATAGCCCTTCCGAAAATGATTTCTCAAAGTGAGCAATTTCTTTTATATATTTTGATGTAAAGTAAAGGAAAAAGATATTTAAACGCTAATTTTAACATAAATGATAGTTTAATGACAGCCATCAAAAAGCATGCCATTCGGAAACATTTCTTTTATGTTCATAACCACGTGTATGGGAGTCACGCTACTCTCATTTTGAGTAGAAGGTCATATCTCCATGTATCTGAAATCATATGGACATACAATGTCATCTTGCCCAAATGTTATAGTTTTTAGAACGTTCCAGGACACTGGCACAAATCTGTGACCGCCGGAGTTTAACGAGAAAACGCTCTCCTACGCCAGCGTGTCGACCACGAAACGAGTGCGTTTCTTGCTGGCACGTATACGTGACAGTCGGCGCAAAAGGGTTAAACCTTTCCAACAATCTGTAGTAACATTCAGACATAGCGATAATCCGCTTGGTGTCTATTAGGGGTTTCGGGCTCATAACCAGTTCTTGATCAAGGACAGAACCATTAAGTTCATAAGGGAAAAAATCGAATATTTATGTACTATAGAAAAGGATTTATTTCGTTTAGTATTTTATAGTTATAAACATTTTTGTGTTTTCAGTTCAGCTTAAATCAGCTTATGCATAGGCATTAACTACTTGCTCTTTCAAATTTAATCTAGTTAAAGAATAAACAGACAGTCAGAAAGATAATTAAATACTTAATAAACAGTCACACTACTAATCTAAGAAAGAGGTGGAATAAGGCGTTTTCAAATAATGCAAACCACATCTGTTTGCTGAACCCAGTGCGACAATAATGAAAGTAAATTACTGATTGAGAGTAATATAACTGATACTTAATCATTACAGGTTAAATGAATCTATAATTTGTTGTTAAAACATGAATCCGTACCAATCTTCGAGTCTTTCGAATCCTACATATACGAATAAAAAATGTGAAGTTCTTGTCCAATGGAAACAAGTTAAGACCATATTTTTATAAAAAAAAACCATCCACCTTGTAAGTTTTTTTTTATATTAACTTACCGGTTATTTTATGTTACGAATTTGTACTGTCACTTCTCTCTTTCCGTTTTCCTGTCAGAAAGCAAATTAGCTCGCGGGTATTTAACTGACGGTTTGAGATTGTTTAGTCAGCGCGTGTTCTGCCTGTTGATGGCCACCTTACTGGTTGTTATTCTACGATAAGTATTTCTGTTTACGGCGTTGTTTTATACTCGCCGATAGTGCTATCATACCGATATAGGTTAAAGGCCAACTTCCGCGTTTAAATATCTCTGCGCTTAACCTATATCGGTATGATAAATTCTTGCTTTTGAATTCATGCCATAAATGCTGGCTGATTAGTAAGCACCTAGTACGCTCTCTGCTTAAGTTACTTGGTTGTAAATAAAAAGGTATTTTACACCCTTCATTGGTTTCTGTTTGCTTATCCAGACATAGTGATAAATAGTTCAATAGGAGTTTTGACTTGGTGTATGTTACCAAAACATGTGAGTCTCTATAACCTATATTTGCCAAAACATGACACAATTGGGAGTTTAGTGGCGTGTTGAGGTTGCTGACTAGTTGGGAGTTTTAGCTAATGAACAACTGCAATATTGAATTCTAATATATCTACAAACACCCAACGAAACCTTTAATAATAATTAGTAATATTACTGATAATATCGAAAACACATATTAACAATCAGGTATTAAATATAGACAAGCAGTATTCAATTAGTCTATAAACTTCCAAAAGTAGGCACGTGCATTTATCTTTTAATGCAAAGACACAGCAGCAAGCCTTTCACAGTTTTCATAAGCTGAAATTTTAAAGCATTCTGTCTGCTTGCTCTATCTTTTCCATATACTTTCATACACACATGTTAGTCACGGGTTTTTATTTTTCTCTGTTGTATTTTAAAGTCATCTGATTGAATACGGTTGAAGACCATAGCAAAGAAGACGCATAATCATTAGTGGAAGCCCTCTTAAGTCGAACTGTTTCAGGGATAGAAACGTTGCAGATCGCTAAGACCCACGGATATTGGTCAGGATGTTATGACTTTCGTAACGTCAATTAAAAATATTATTGATAACGTTGTTACTTCCGTAACTTTCGAGAATGTCGTCTGACATTTCTCTTGGCTCAACTGTTTGGAGTCGACGTTTATTCATGCAACATACGTGGCGAACCTCCAAGTATATTTTCGCCTTCATGCGGATAGCGGCAAAAATGTAAATGGATTTTAGTAAATGGAAATTTAAGGTTAATTTCTTTATTTAATTTGACAAAAATAATTTAAGTAATTCAAAAATTTAAGTTTTGAATTTTTAACAGATAAATTTTTGTATCATTTATCATTTAAGAAATGCGATAGATAAAAATAAGGTTAGATTGAATTCAGATAGAGAATATTAAACGTGGAACATTTAAATTCCTTCTAGAAAGGTAAAATTGCGGGACTTGAGATTAGCACGAGATAATATCACAGATCTCATATCCACTGCAAATGCTACAATTTTGGCAATTTCTTTTGCTGGTGATTTGCTACGCATCTGTTGGACGTCAGTAACGGTAATGATTTCAGAATTTTGAATTGAAAAACTTAAAATATTTTTTACGCGAGTAGGAGACAAGTTTAAAAAAATTAGAGTCACACATTATAGATCTTTTTCCATAAATTTTTGTTTAGATTTTATTTGAAACGATAATAATAACTTTTAGCCGTGAAATCACTACACCAGAAAGGAAAGCAAATAGCACAATTTTGTTTACTGGAGGATTAAATTTCCAAGAAGTTTTGGGTACACAGCGTGCAAAATTCAATACGCACATCTGTCACCTGTGGCAAGAACACCGGCTATAATCTGGCAAGACATAGAACGCTGAATTTGGGTAACAGATACATGGTATTTCATTCCATGAAGTTTTACCTCTATGCCAGTGTTCACCAATTGTTGTGGCTGGCGTATAGGGTGGTGTGCCAGTCTCTTTTTTCTGCAGCTCATGACCAGATGTTCTCAATAAGTGGGCGATCCGGAAGACGTGCTAGCCAGAAATAGTCGACATCCCGTGGGCTAAAGCTTGAGCAGGAATAACAGCTTGAGTAACAGTGCGGTTGCGGTATTAACATTCCTTGTTAAAAGATAGCGTCACGCAGACTGTGAAGAAAGGTCTGCGCAGCCATGGGCCTTAACACGTCAGAAATGTAACGTTGGCTGTTCTCATTATCGGCTATGCATAGAAGAGGTTACCAGGATGGAAACCCAATGGCCATTCATACCAGCACTCCAGATGCTGGGTTTGTATGACAATGACGACTGCAAACTGGCAGTGTGCATCACCATACGCATACAACATGTTGATGATCAACAGGAATTCGTCTGATTGGATTGCATGGTGTTCCTGTCTTCAATGCCATCGTTCGTTGCACTAAAGTAAGCGGGTTCATTTCTTAGATTAAAATGAAAAAAAATTAACTGCGTAGATTTTTAACATTGTCGATTTCTAGGATGATAAGAGTGAAATGCTTCTTCTTGGAATAAAAAAAAATTGCCTTTAGCAGCGCCAAAAATATTTTCTCAAACTTCGTTCTTTGTATTCATAATTCTTTAAGGTTACAACAAGCGGTCTTTAAGGTTACAAGAAAGCGAACACTTAACAGTTTCACTCTTGTATTTATGTTTCTTTCTATCCTTTGACCTATGGAATAATAATAATTTCAGGTGAAATGCTATTATAGTAAACACTGAACGTATATAATATCCCTTGCAATTTATTTCGTCATGTCATTACCAGAATATCTATAGATTAGTCTTTCCCCTTTTCGCGCTATATTATGGTGCATTACAATCTCAGATTTCTCCCCACCAAGAACACTTGTTAAATAAACCAAGTGACTTGGTATACTACCAATTGCCGAAGGTATTATTTGTACATGAGGTGCAAAATGTTTACTATCAATTTTAAAATTATAACAGTATGTTCCTTACAGTAAACTGTAATTAATACACTGCTATAATTTGTTCTTAAACTATTTAAACGTAAGCGTTGAGAACAAATTCTGGTACTAACCTTTTTTTACAGCTGTAATTAATAAGCTATATTCGCACGTCGTATATTTATTATGCACAGTTTTACAAAAATTTCACGGTTTATTGCATGTGAAAAAAAGGAATTAAATTTCCTCTTTAAGTGCAGCACGTATGTATAAAGACCAATTTCAAGCAGTGTGAATTCACGTTTGTCATAGATTATATGTGATCTTCGAAGAGTTTCGATTCAATAAACACATATATCTATTTTTGGAAGGTAGGGGAGAAAATGAGTCTTGACATCCTCAAGAAACTAAATATTGAAGAAGTCCTATTCTAAAATGATATCAATTTAATGTAGAAAATGAAATGAAAGCAACTATTTCATTATAATTTTACTCAGGAAAATATATCTACTCCACATTATTTTAGCTCGTAATAATAATAATAGAATGAATGAAGATCGTTGCTGCAGGAAAATCTTTCTGGCAAAGCCCATGGGAAATATACCTAGGGGTAACCCCCCGCTAAGATGGATTGAATGTGTCAAAAAAGATCTTAATATTTTAAAGGTTAAAAACTGAAAAACAGTTGCCAAAAGTAGAGATGCCTGGAGAAGACTTATGGAGGTCAGGGCACACACACAGAGCTGTCAAGCCATTGAATAATAATAATAATGATGATAATAACAATGATAAAAACGCACTATTTTGTTGATTATTTCATATATTTAGTTTTGTTTACCATGTTGTTTTGTGTCTGCTAACAATTTCTCTGGAATTTTCATTTTGAATTGCGAACCGCTAAAGAGCTTTCTTGGAATCCCTAGGATCTGCAAAACACAGTTTGAAGGCCAACGATTTCTATTATATATTTTGTGTTATTCTTTTTGTTTATTGTTCTTTTATAAAACAAAGTGTTTAACTTTCTCTGATAAATCACAGTAGATGATTTATGTTTTTACTTTATCAAAAGCTTTCAAAAGTTGAGAAACACTTCAAATAAATGGAAGTCGCCTGCAGTATTATACCTCGCCTGATATAATGCAAAATTTAACATTAAATTACAGAGCCAAGCACATGTATACTTAGTTTGCTGTATATTAAAAAACTATAGTGAACCAAGATAAATGCATGATTGCGTGCAAATATAACCTCAAGCAATTAATATCCTAGAGTTCTGCTAAAAGTATCAAAGCTTAATTTATTCTGTGCTTTATTTAGTATGCTGTGCGTAATCAGTCAGCGAAAAAACTGTTCCGTGAGCTCAAATTTATGCTGTACATAAAATACATTTCACGCCTCATAAAATTAACGAGAAGTGGTTAAATTGTGGTACTTGCCAGAGAAGCGAAAATTTGGAGCAGCCGGGCGTAAAACTTCATAGAACAGCATCGTTTGAAGCCCCATTTTTTTGCAAACTTCACCTTCTACTAACATCATAGAAGCTACCACCTACCAACAAAAATTCAACAAGAAAGGAATAATGCTCGTTATTACTAAGCGTCCCAAAATGCCTTTTGAATAGAAAGTATGATAAAAATTGCGTATAATTAGAAGGTTTTTTTTTTTTCTTTTTTAAATTAAGGTTAGGCTTAATGTGTAAGCATCCATCATGATAAATCCATAAATTACAAAGATGAGTTTAATAGATGAGAAAATTGAATGAATTTTTTGAACAATCCTAATCTGAATAGTATTATATTGTGCTGAAGAGTAAGCTAAAAATAAACAAATAATAAGTAGGAAAGCCGAAATATAATTTTCTTATACTAGCATAACACATTTTTAATCCAAGTTATAACTTGTGATGCAAAAACCACAATTATCATAGTAACTGTGAACATTCTATTGTAATAGATACCGTTATATACCGCCTCTATTACAGCCGTAGTTGAGTCAACTAACTGAAACTGTTAGTCATTTCCTTGCTTCTTAGAACCATGAAAGTCAAAATTTAGTATAAATCCATTCTATGACCTGCTCAACTTTATACAAGTAACATCGCGATAAAACATGATGAAATTTCTGTGTGAAGGGACGAAACTTTTTCCTAACGTTCCAAGCGATACACGAATCAGGCAAATAAAATGGCTGCTGCAGAAGCTGGTGCGCATCTTAGAATTCGATAAAACCGAATCCGTTCACTTGCTGCAATGTAAATTTTCTTTCGTTTAAACTTCAGAAATCGTTTTTAAGCAAGATATATGTCGACGTTTAACGCAATAAATTTAAATGGGCTGTCTGCACAAAGCTCCTGGCCGACATCGCATATCAGAAGAACAAATCGAATTGTTCATATTATCCTCAAATAAAGTCGAAAGACATCATAGATGCGAGCGAATCATGAACTCCAAATTTCATACCTTTACTTTAAAAAATTTGGTTGCGGTGACTAAGAGTTCTCTTTATAAAATTTGCAATTTTTCTAGCATTGAATAGTGATATCAAATGAAGAATTTTTCACACGAAGGATTATTGAACAGATGTGCACGGTTTTACTAACATTATACAGACAGCAAATGTAAATTGTAGTTAAAGTTTTTATACATGTTAATAAATATTAATATACACTAAAATTGTACACTTCTGTTATAATACTCCAGTGTTAAAAATGCATTGATTCATATTTTTCAGGTTGCTATGCATCAAAAAATTAATATTATTTGCTTTCAAATGCATGATTTTTATTTTATGTATAAGCACGGGTTTTGCATCTAATTCTTTTTCCCACCAGAAAATATCTACAATTACCACTAGTCGAACGCATTTACATACACATACATATCTATCGTTACGTCTGTACTTTAATTCTGTCGAATTACCAAGGGGAGGGGCACATCTTTGTTTAGTTATTTAATATGGCAAAGCACTCAAGGACTATCTGCCTAGGAGGAGAATGCTTTCATGGAGATCATCTAAGGGAAACTGTCTCGTACTCACAATGCACATGAGGAAACCGCGGAAACTAGACGGCCCTTTCACTAGGATTCGAACTTAAGACAAACTACCAGTATTCAAAAGTTTTTAACCGCTTGGCCACTCGTAGCATTACATGCCTCTTAGAATTTTAAAAACTCACAATCGAATATTAAAAATAAAAGGTTTTGCACTAGGAAAATGCAGTTTTTGAGCTATAATTAAAATACTTTAAAAACTGCAAATACAGAGCAAATGCAAAGCAGAGCATATGCAGCAAAACAGAATATGATCACGCAAAGTAGAGGAGAAATTTAGTAAATGCAGATCGTTTTTCATGCTCTAAACGAAACAATGTAAATATATTTAAAGTTAGTACTGTAGATTCAAAGATATACTGCATGCGAATGATTTTGGAAGGAAATAAAAAATTTATATGTAGTGTATGGTACCAAACAAATGCATACGGGAGAATATATTAAAAATATTTTTGAAACAAATGAGTGATTGTTTTTCATATGAGTAGAAAAACCTATTTGTTAAGTTAAAGAAAAAGATCAAGTTAATATATTTATATAAATTTAAAAAGCAAAAACATGCTGAAAACGCGATAAACAAATCAATAAACCATGTTAAAAAGTTTGAGTACTTTATAAGCTTTGAAATGGGAATTTAAAAATAGGTGTATAAATATGTAAAAAATATGAGACCCAAACGTGGAAACAATTATCGTTTAAGTGTTAATAGCTTAAAATGAGGTCTTGAATTAGGGATAAGACTTAATAATAAAAATGTCTGGAAACTGCGATAAAAAATGTCTGGAAATAACGAGGATTTATGAAGATGGAAGCTCGAGGAACTATTAAAACATAAAATTAAAACTGAAAAATTTAAAAGAAAAAGAAAAAAGAATAAAAAGAAAAACGAAAAAGAAGAGAAAGGGAAGAAAAGAGGAAAATGAAAAGACTCTTTAACTAAAAGAAGACACCAAAGAGGTGGTGCTAGAAAACCACAAAACAGTTAACGGAATTAGACAGAAATTTGCAACTGGTACTTAATGAACCTAACAATATTTAAAACAAAAAAACAAGTACTCTTGCTTGATATGGTAATGATTTTAATAAAATTCTTTCATTGATATTCAATTTCTATCGATGCTCTATGTTTTTAAGAAAGAATTCTTACTGTATTCCTTTTTTTACCTTCTACCTCTCTCCTTTTCATCCCTTTCTTCTAAAGAAGACGGGCTTGTGAGTGATTGCCCTCGAAATCGATGGGACGTTTATTCAACACTTATACCCAATTAAAGATGATTTTTTTCTAATTTTAAATTTTCCATTGGCCTTTTTTCTTTTTGATCTGATCGAAAATTGGTATAATTTTGGCCTTTTAAAATAAGAAATATGAAAATGCTAAAGCGAACTGTTAGAGTATGCGATGAAGAACTTTAAAATCCTTTTCAAAAGCATGGTTCAGTGTATTTCCTTCTTTGAAGGTAGTGACCCTTAGCCCTCTCAGTGGTGGAGGAAGTAAAGCTCACCGATTGTCCAGTGGTTAAGTTCGTTGAATATGGTAGTTTGAGTCCAATACTGACAAACATGCTTTTTATTAGAGTTTACATACTTAGATGAATACGGTTTGTTGAATATGATAGTTGAGTCCAAGATCGTTGAATATGGTAATTTGAGTCCATTACTGACAAACATGCTTTTTATTAGAGTTTACATACTTACGGTAGACCCTTGAAGCCTTGTAAAAAGCCTTGCTACCACCCGAACTAGCGGCAAGTAAATTATTTTATCCATACATTATACGCTACTATAGTTAAGGCTGCCGTTTGTGGTTTTATCAAAATCCGTATACTCTTGAATATCCAAGTATCTGCCTGATTTTGGCAACGTAGTATCTTACGCTTTGTTTTACAATTTAGCAGAGTTCTATGGTAAAACATCTGGAATTTAAGCCATCAGCTGCTCAGATGTTTCTGTAAAGAGAAGTGGAAGGTCTGAAGACTTTCTAGTCACATACCTGGTCGCACCTTTCCATACCCAATATTACCACCATACCAGTTATCTATTAAATTATTCAATAGTACGTATAAGTAAATTTTCGTCGTTAATCTTCTTCATATTATGATTTACATCTTGACTAGTATTACGCATTTTTACGTCATGACTTGAATTTCTCTTAATAATATATACTGTTTCCACTGTGCTGTTAGTTCTTTGTTGTAAGAGGAATATGTTTTCATATTTTCGGGTTTCTTTACTATGTTATTAACGGATATAGCTATCTACGTTTCTTAAACTCGCTTAAAAGTAGGAGAAAGAGACGAAAGTTTTAGGCAATACAATATATTGCACAATTCTAAATAAAAATTGCACAATTCAAAAAATAAAAACTTTGATATTGTTTGCATTAAAGTAGGGGTTTATTCCATATTTTATTTTACATGTTATTACTTTTCAAACTCGCATTTTATGCTACTTTTCATATACGCAGTTTGTATTCTTTCAGTAGCCACCGGGCTTTAGTTTTCCATTGACATCTGACAGAAATAAAAACCAATCTGTAGTTAGAAGTTTCATTGCCTTCGGTTTATAACATGCGACACATTTTTCACATTTTGAACGCTCTTTGTTTTTCCAACAGACATTGAGGTACATTCGCATTTCATGAATATTATCAAATCGTTTCACTCTGTAGAATATTGCAAACGCAGGTTACTTTGGGAAACACTTACCTATCAAATAAAAGAGGTAACTTTATCGCCAGAAGTCGTAGAAATACGTTTCGCATCATTCGCATATTTTTTTACCTGGGGCGCGTATCTATCTACCTTGAATAATGGTGAAATAACGTTCATTGTGAGAAGAGCAGTTCCGTATTTTTTGCAATGTCAACCAAAAGGTTCTTCTGAAGCGGTTCCTTTACGTCGTCCGCCGACGGTCAATATTTTCTCATCCCATTCCAAATTCTATCTCCTGAAATAAGACCGCAGCAATTCACTTTGACAGTTCTCTGAACTAAGAATGCTATTTGCAAACGCATCTTCCAGCAGTACTTGGATTCTCTCTTAGTTTCTCAAGGCGCTGCTTGGAAATTGTTTCGTCTACCTTCAGGAAAGACTCGGAGCTAAGAATTTCAATTTCCACGGATGATACCAACTGTTATTTAAAGTTCGAAAGTATATATAAGAAGTATTATGTTTGCATTGAATATTTTAAGTAAATTTTTCACGGTACATTATATAGTTTATATAATATTCATCAATCTTTAAAGTTCTAAATTTTCCTGCAAACGTTTTTTTACCAATATTTCCCGCTTCGTTGTTGGAAATATTAAGCGAATTAGATTTCAAGGGAGGAGAAAAGTCATTGTATAATATGCGATTTAAAACAGAGGAAGAAAGCTGCATTGATGAAGATGTCTGTGAATATTTTCAGTATAATTCTGAAATATATAATTCTTAAGAAATATTACATAGAGTTCTTTCGTAAGAAGTAATTCTATTTCAAAACTCTATTTTTTCCTTACCTTGCTGTATTATTAAAAATTTAAGAAAGAAAAATATAATATAAAATATAATTTATCAAACAAAATAACATTTGTGCTTTCTTGCCATTTATACGTTATTTTATGAATGAATATGAATAAATATAAATGCGTGTTGTGTAGTCTTCGACATCTTTATTAATATTGTATATTCTTTTTAATAGGTTAAATTATTTGAATATTGCACAGTACACGAGAGCTTTCTGGATAAAGAGATGGGTTCTTCGTGAACTACCTTCTAAAGGAAAAGGTCACGCATTTACAATTTTAAGTGGAGAAACAATCCGAGATTTCAAACCTTTCGTAGTGATTCGAACCCAGGTTAAAATATTAATTTTCAGCTTTCTTAACCAATCGGATATTGATGGCCTGTAATTTTCTAGAAAATTTATAAAAAGAACGCACGAGTTTTTAAAGGTAACGGGAATATCAATAAAATAGCTTGAGAATAAACTAATGGACTCATAAACAGTTTCTCAATAATTAACAATATGTATTTATTACATTCACGTTCTATGAATTATGATAAAAGTAAAGAAACTGTGAAAACACCATTGTTTCTATTTCGATAAAACATTACTCCAGCACACTGTACCAGGTTCATTAAAACTAATCGGTAGTCCTTATATAAATAAATAATATCTTCATAAAATTTTCTACGCTGCTATCATAGGTGCTTTGATTGTCCACAGATTCAGCAGCTCCTTAAGGATGAGCATTTCATCGGAACAATGGCAGAATTTTAAAAGCATGCTTGCTTGGCATTGAAAAACATTGTCAAATACGTTCTTGGAAATACACTAGGACATAATTATACCGAAACTGTCCAGCAAGTTTTGGATAGCATCAGAATACTTGGTTGCAACATGAACATTAAACTGCATTTTTTACATAGTTACATTCTTGATAGCTTCCCGAAAAATCTTAATACAATCAGTGATGAGGGAGTGAACGATTCCACCAAGATTTGAAGTCATGGAAACACGGCACCAAGCTAGATGGGATGTACACTGCGAAAAAAAAATGTGTGACAGTTCTATATGTCTCGTTCTGCTGGACCAATTGACGAAATTCAAATTGCGTTGTTCATGTCTCGAAAGTGCGACATAGAATACATATTACATTTATATATAGCATTGTCCTAACATAGGTATATTGACACAAAATCGGACATTTCTGAAATAACATACCAGTGCTTTTCCATATTTCGAGTCTACGACTCAAATTATGCCTACATGTTAAATTTTGTAATGTTGAGAAATTTATGGAGAAATTTAAAAATTTATCTTGGCAGATTTTTTTAGTTTGCGCCAAGAATAATTCACTTGGCGAACTTCTTAATTTATAGCAAACTATTTTCCTTTCCTTTATTTCATTGTTCACGAAAGGAAAAAAAGTGATCGTCCATATTTTCAAATAGTTTTAACAGAGTGCGGAAACCATTATTATCGCTTATAATGAATACGCCAAATTTCAAAACGCGCGAAAATGTACGTTCACGTATATCTTAGGAAATTTTGAATAAAAAACTGTAATTTTTTGCAGGTATTCTTAGAAATACATCTACATTAAGATGATGTCAAAACTTTTATAGGTCGTTATTCAAAATTGTTTTCGAAAAATTTATAAAAATTACTTAAAAATGCAAATTTTAAAAATAAATCATAAAACATTGGCGAATTTTATTTGCATTGAACTCAAATTTCAAAATATGAAAGGAACAATCAAATAAGTTTAATAAAAAAGAGATATTAATAAATATATACCAAATTCAATTAACATTGAGGAGCTAAAATGGTGAGAGCTAATTTTTTAGAAAATCTACTCGTGCGATTTTTACTAAACTTGGCAGTTTGGCATAATTTGGGTCGTAGAATCCAAATATGGAAAAATATTAGCATGTTATTTCAGAAAAAAAGTCCGATTTTGTGTCAAAATATCTATATTAGAACAATGCTATATGAAAATTTAATACATATCCTGAGTCGCGCTTTCGAGGCGTGAAAGACGCAAGTTGAATTTCGTCAATCTACCCAGTAGATCGTGAGATATAGAACTGTCGCTTTTTTTTTTTTTTTTTTTTTTTGCAATGTATGTATGATTGCTTTTTGAGACAAAGGGAAGGTAACCTGTAGCTTAAAACATTGTCGTGATAAACGAACTCTGAGAAAATGTTTGGATTCAGAGGCGAAAGATTAGTAAAAAAAAGTGTCAAATCTAAGACAACGAAATTGCTATTACCCTGTATAAATTATCAATAACTTTTGTACATAAACCTGATTTCTTTCGACTACATAGTATTTAGTAACAAGTAATAACGTCAGTTTGGTTAAAGGAAAAACGCTTTTATAAAAAAGGTCTCTTTATAATAAAGTCAATACGGTATTTCATTCATACTGAAATGACTTCTTATAGACTGAGCGCAATTTAAACACAAGGAGTAAATAGATGTTTAAAGCACATATAAGTTTTAATATATATATATATATATATGTATGTATACAGGTTCGTAATTCAAACATTTCTCTAAAAGGTTTTTAATTGCTTTGTGATTTATTTGTTTTTTTAAAGGTTGCTTGCTCGCTTTAATAGCAACGCGTGGGATCTGAATGGTGAAAACAGACTGCATGGAGTCTGAATACACATTTTTACTTATAAATGTGTCACATTATCACAAACAAAATTTTTAATCTATAAAAAGCAGATCGTTTTAGACTGGATATTCAAATCTATAACTGATGTAAGATGAAAGCATCCTTTCAAAACATATTTAAAAATATATACATCTATATCTAAATTACTACAATTTTTGTTACAAAAAATAATATATGAATTTATACAAACCATACAAAAATGCAATCGTTGAATAAATAAAAATGATTATAATACATCTAACATGATATTTTTAACATTTATTCTCAATTCATTTCATTATTTATTTAGTCCTGCATTCATTACTATTAAAGGCACACAAAATTACTCTTCAAATAATTTATTCCAGGAAATTAGAAATTAAAAAAAAAGTTTTACGTTCATATTCTAATTGAAGTTTCTGTAATAAGCGATTTTTCTTTAACAAGCTCCGTTTATTTCGTTTTATTTCGTATCACGCAGGAATTTTTGTTTTCGTCCTCGAAATTTTCGCTTTCTTTGATTAAACTGCAGTTGCTAAAGATTTTCGTTTAATTTTTATTTCGCATTGGAATATTTGTAGCGCTTATAAATGGAGTAAGAAAATACTAATCAATTCATAAATAATTTCTTATGGGGAACATAAAGTTTATTTTCATCTTTTTGTAACCAAATTATTCATAGTAGGTAATTTTAAATTTCTTAGAATATAATCCAGAGAATTCACTAATTTTTATTTGAATACAGCTACTCTATTTTGGACACATTATTATTATTATTAATTGTAAATTTGATTAGGGCATTTAAAGGATTACAAAGAAAAATATGTCAAAAACAATTCGCTAGAAAAGGTTCACGATAATAGTGAAAAAACTGCTTAGAGTGTTACGCAGAAATACACAGTAAAAATCAGGGCCGTCATATAATCGCATGCAATGAAAGTATGAGGACTAGAAATAGGAGGCCGTGCACTCATGCACATGCATATTGTCAGAAAAGGAACAATGTAATTTCAAAGAAATATTAGAAAGTAATCTATTGATTTACGTTTAGATGTATAAAATATAGAAAATTAATTTAGTTCAGTGCTTTGGAAATAAATCTTTAGTAGATAGTCATTGTTGGGCACTTAGTTACAAATTTCACTTTGGTTATGTGAATATTCTTTCTACAGCTTCTTCAGGTGGTGAAATGAATTTAATTGAATTGTTTCAGGTCCATAAAAAATTTACCTTCTTTATGTAATAACATTAATTCCAATCCATAACTTTCTATTGTTTTCTATATTTTTCATATTTTTTATAGTTTTCTCCTTTTTGTTTTCTATAGTTTTCAATGTTCTTATGTATTAGCTTTTTCACGTTTCAATGACATTTTCTTCGATAGATACGTTAATTTGTGATTAGCTTTGCAAACTTCTTTCCACGTAAAATGGATTTCGTTGCTTCTTGTAATTGTGTTTTCTATTTCACACTTGTAAAATATTTTTTCCTTCTAAAGAAGAGGGACCTATGCCTGAATGCCTTCGAAACCAACAATAAAATTTTATTCAACATCTGCGCCATCCCCAGGTCCTTAAGTTTAAAGTTTCTAAGCTGTTATTATGTTTGTTAGAACTTATTAAAATGTACGCTTTACATGTTTAGAATATGATTTAATTTTCTTTCACAACTGAAAATGATAAAATACATATTTGAATTTCAAAAGTACCATGCAGATTTCTCTTTTTGCGATATTTTGCTATTACGTTCCTTATATGTTTGTCAAATTTTGTATTTAAATAAATGTATCCCAGAGTACAAAATACTACTTTAACAACCTATACTTTAATAAGATAAAAATTCATCAGCACATAAATTAAAATAGAGACACAAAAAAACAGGGTGTTCGTAAATGTCCTGCAAACGGCGGCGCTGCGAAAATACGCTGAAGTGAATGAAGTTTCTGTAAATTTCTGACTTCTGCAGTAGTAATAACATCTTAAAATAGTAATATTTTCTGTCATTCACGTAATTTTAGCTCATTGGTTTTCGCAGATACCTTTTTCTTCTGGTGACCTTTGTAAATCAACATTCGATAATCTTCATCGGCTTCTACGCTAAATGATGGCATAGATTTAAAAGGTACAGTTATTTGTTTCATTTAACTGAATTCCAAGCAGATTTTTCACTTCAAGATTCCTGTAACTTTGAAACGACCCATTAATGAAAAATTAATTTAATTCTCTATTCTTTACATACATTTATACCTAAATTGGTATATGACATAGACTAATTATACCAACTTCAATTAGTTCCAGCAAAACGCATAAAATGAGGCATCGGCTTTAAAACAATTTAACAGAGTGAAATTATAAAAGAATCATAGCAGATCGGATGATGGAGTACTTTGGGGGTCAGGATAAAGGCACCGTATGTTTCAGTTTCCCGCCTACATGATGTTCTAACGATTTTCATGAAATTATCTGCATGTTATTAACATCCATTATGTAATGGAAACACAAGTTTTCATTTCTTTTAAATACGTAGGCTAAGCTTAATATTTCAGGAAAATTGAAAAAAAATTGGCGACTTTATTTCTGTGTATGTGAAAGTACGACTATGAATTAACAAGATTAAAAAATTACAAAATTAATAATTTAATTTAAGACTTAAGTTAATTTCTATATTTTTCTATATATGTATTAGTGAAATGTCTGAACATTTTCTTCAACATTTTAGGGAGATCAAAGTGTTTAAACATATTCAGCATTTCTACATCTAAATTATTAATTAAAAATAATTGTTTCCTAAGCATGTTTTAGCAAAGAAGGTGTTATTAACTTTTAATGCAAGAATTTCGTTCCTGGCAAAATAAAAATTTTTACCACTTAACATAATTTTTTTTTTCTTCAAGCCTCAAGGTAATCTAGTGAAAAAAGCCACAGCCGCATCTTGGATATTTAAGTATTTTCACTACTAAAATCTTTATATGGCATTAATTTGTGATGAAATAATATTGCAATAAATTCTTCTTTCTTATCTTTTGGCACTGCTACTTTGAACAATTCGGACGAAACATATGATTTTACGTTTTATAGATCGAGTAGCAATCTATTTCTGAGGATCTTAAACAAGTAAGGTTTATCGTAACTGTTTAGCTTAAAATTGTTTCAGGCGTTAAATTGAAATCTAAACACAGAGATAACATATTAATTTTTTTAACTACACTGCTTAATGTTTTTACCTTTATTTACTTATTTATATACTAACCTTATTGTTTTTACATTTATTTACCTATTTATCTGTAAATTGTTTTTCAAGATATTTAGGTTGCAGTCTGAAATTTTCAAGTTTAAATTTTCTTAGATATATTATCTTTCAATAACCTAAATATACCAAAGCTGTAACTGGCGATCGTGATATATATTAAAAGGTATATCTGAGGAAGGGTATTTTATACCAAAATGTATAATTGAAGAATAAATAATCAAGTCTCTGCTATATAAGTAAAGAAGAAAGAGTTTTGACAGATACTTCTAATTTTTTTAATATTTAGACAAGATTATGCTATCCATAAAAACTTTCTAAAAGTCCATAAAAATTTCAGAATTTTATTTCAGCTTAAAGTTTTCGAAATTTGGTTTATTGCCAAAATTTGCTTCGGATTTCCACTTAAATTGAAGAAAGCAGAAAAGAATTATATTTATCCGGAACCTGAATTCATTTAATTTCAATTATGAAAGAGAAAAATAACCCTTATTTATTTGAAGCAAGCCTTTTTTTGTATCGTCACATGTAAATTTACTCTAAAACAGGAAACTTTCGATACTAAAAGTCATTATTCGATTCCGAAGATCGAATTGCACAACAGAACTTATTAGTCGAAACAAATGACAAGTAACATTAATAATTTATGCAAAGCATTACGATATTTAGCATAACGATACTTACGAAAAAGTGAAGTGCTATCTTGTACGAAAATACATTTTTTCAATTTCTGATAATACATCAATAAAATAATACAGAATCTTAAAGTAAATTCTTTAAAAATATTTCCAATGCATATTTTAAACGAAAACATGAAATTCCTCAGTCAAGTAAATTCAATTTTTCATTCTTACGAACACAAATTGAGATTATTATTTAATTTACCATGCACGCTCGCACACATACATATACTAAGAGGGAAAAACTTTAGAGTAATTTCAAATGGAGCTCATAAAAAATCGCTGAATAATTTTATTACTATTTAATTTTACTCCGTTTTATCACATCTGTACGATTTCTTTTGCTTCCATGACTTCAGTCTGCCGGTTAAGAGTTACTGTATGTTGGAAGGATTTTGGAAAGAAACATATTTGAAAAAGCGTATTTGAAACATCTGCTGGTGTTGATTTAAAGAAAGAAAAATAAAAAAAATGTATGCAGCCATATTCTCGCTTTGCTAAATATTTTCTTACTTAAGTGCATTTATTCGAATTCTATTAGATAGCAAAAGGCTAGTTTGAGATGAGAAAAAAAAAAAGAAAGAAAGAAAGAAAATCAAGAATAAGGACGGGTTGTACCAGAGTGAATGCGTAGTTGTAGTCATAGAAAACTGAATACATCTTATTATTCACAAAACATATTTGCCGTAAACATACACAATTAAACTAGCGCACGACGTACACCAGTTCTTCAGTAATTATATGCATACTTTTCACATCATTATAATAATGTAGCCGGAGTGAGAAACACTTGTGACGGTCAACATTTCAGCAGTACAGAAAAATGTTAGAAGAATGCATTAATTAAGAATAGGTAAACCATGTCTGCACTTTATTTTTATTAATTGGTTAAAAGATTTTGTTTGCAAACTTAACATTATTATTGGCTAAAAAACTAATTATTATTGGCTTAGTTTCATGCTTACTAGTAGACAAATATGTGCGTCATGAGGTTTATGTAAAATTCGCATGACTGGGCTTCATTTTGAAGTGACGAATTTAGAAAGATTTATTCTAAACCTTTTTTTAGGATAGAAAAAGGAATAACAAAATAAAAAAAGGTGTCTTTAGGTGTAATTAGAAAGTTGAAACTGGAATTTTATCTTACATAGTCTTTTCGTATATATGTATGCAATGATTTAATGCGTAGGAGGAATCGGGGTGCTTTAAAAGCCTGGCAGAGTGGCAAAGACGGAAAGGAGATACTGGCACCAAACCAAGTTCAGCCAATTGTTATCTTTATTTCTAGTCACATTAGACTGATTCCTCGTAGTCAATAAACTCTTTGATCATAAACAATTACAATAATTTCTTATATACACAGGTTAACGGGGGCGACATCATTTTAGACGAAAAGCAGATCATAGAAGATACTTTAACGGTGGCGGAAGCTAGGAAAAGGACTGAAGAAGTGAGTAATTGCTCCGTGAAGTAGTATTAATACTGGATAGGTATATAAGGTATTGCTAAGATATGACTGATTAATTTTGGGTTTGTTACGTAACATGGAAGGATCTCGAATTTGGAGGAACAGATGAATTTAGGGGGGAAGCACCAAACTTAGAATAGTTAATTTTGAAGTCGTCAATTAATCTTACAGCAGCTATCGTATTTTGTTATACCTTACATATTATATGTAAGATGATTGGTTGATTTTGAAACTTTGATTGGTTAATTTTGGGTTTGATATATAACATGGAAGGATCCCGAATTTGGGAGAACAGATGAATTTAGGGGAAGATCACCAAATCTAGAATAGTTCATATTGAGGTCGCCAATTATTCTTACAGCAGCTATCGCATTTTCTTATATATTACATGTATACATTAACTAGCTAAAAATTATTTTATAATAATCTCAAAAAAAGGGAAAATTAACCTGGGAAATTTTGAAAGAATGTTAAAATTTCGCAGCGATGATTTCGACATCAACAAAGATATGACAATAAAAATTTATCAGTTTTTCTTAGCCGGACGGATTTGTGAGCTTTAATAATAAGGTTCAAGTTCAGCTTATAAAAAACAAACCAAACTGGCATAACATGTGACACAACTAATGGAAATTTCATTATTTGAGGCACGTTTTCATATATTGAATTATGCGGCAATGTTACGGAGTGTGCGGCAAAATAGCAACAATTTTATCGTTAGTCCTACCCACTCATTTTTTATAGATCAGACAATACAAATTAACAGAAATGGGTAACCTACTGCGGTGAGAACTTGAATGAATAATAAATTATCATGCATTAAAATGCAGGTGCATTAACATGAAGATTTTACAGTGGGTAAGAGCTTGAAATGAATAATAAATTACCATGCATTACGTTTGAGAGTTTGGTTACAAAAAGACAGCAGATACTTACGACGGTCTATTGCTCCCACCGACGATGGCATGGATAAAACTGCTGAATAGTTTTAATTTTTGGCGAGTTCAAAATAGAAACTGAAACGAATATTACTCGTGCCGAAAGAGCCTTCATTATGTCCAGTTTTTAAAGGCATAAAAGTTAAAAATGTATGAACAGTCTAGCAGGAGCCATAAGTAACAATATAATTTCCTTGCGAATTCAATTCAAGGTTCTACATTTAACCAGAGTCATAGTGTCTTCATTTAGCTTTCTGACGAATACTGCACTTGCAGTAATCAAGAATATACATGATTTTCGAATTTTTTCATTTAGTATGCTCGCCATTTTACCACTTTATATGGCAATAGAGAAAATTCTTCTTTGCATGAACTTAAAAGGTTTCGAAACAAGCGAAGAAAACAATACTTTTTCTCCTATAACCAAATTTATTTCACTTGTAGGACGATAATCTACAGGGTTCTTTGTTCTGATTCTTGCGTAAGTATAAACACATGCACCGACAATCGATTTTTTAAATTCACAGAATTATTTCCGGCTCCTGGAAATAGGTAAAACGTTTCGGAAAATTTACCGGAAATCGTACGAAGGAAATATTCTTTGGCAAAAAGAACACTAGCTCATATCCTGGCAAATAGCTGACTACACAGGCATTTACGAAATTTTGATAAATGCTTACCGCAGATACGAAAGTATGAAAGATACTGAAGTACGAAAGAGATTTAGGTATATGAAAAGTTTATCCCTATTGGCTGAAAGAAGTAGAGTCTCGGATTTAGAAACTGCCATTTAAAAGAATTCTTGTTTTAGAAATTCCGCTTCAAGCTTTTGGAAACTTAGCTCCTCAACTTTAAAAATATTTGAATCACGAGTTGGAAAATAATAAGAATTGCTATTTTTTTTCTTCCAGCCCGGATATCCAAAAATGAATGTATTGGGAGTACTTGGAAAACATACTCAAATTACGTAGACATTTTTCAAAGAAATTTTCAGTCTGAAGATTGCTAGATTTTCAATATACATAAATCAGAATATATTAAAGAACAAATATTTGTTTGATCTATTGATATCCAAAGATATTAGAATAGTGGCGCAAATTGATCGCGCAGTGATATATTCTGATATAGTTGTCAGGTTTATCCTAAGCTTATTAACAGTTATTTAAGTTACGATTCTTTCCTTTTTACTCTAATTCCAGCTTACAAACTTTTAGTCTAATTCCAGCTTACAATGCCCATAATGTAAGTTCAAAAACGCAGTTAATGCAAATGAGTAAGAGTACTATTTAGGTCGATGCTTCACCGACTTCTAGAGAGGGTCTGATTTTCTTGACTAGCGCGCGTTTGCCTTTTGGCTACGTTCTCTCGGAGTTACTACGCTCGACCATACTTCAGGCCCTTGCTTGGCTTCCCCGATTAAATTAATATTTAGAGGCCAGCTACTTAGAATTCTGATAGCTTCGGCTATACCTTTAAGATAGCTTTAGTTCAGCTTAGTTTAGATTAAATTCATAGTTATTTAAGTTCAAGCCCAAGTGGAGGCTTTGTGTGTACTCCAAGTGGGAGTTGATTGTATTTATTCTGAGAAGTAAAGTGTAGTTAACCCTTCTTTAGGACTTACGTGTTTATTCACACACTTAAGCGATTATTCGCTTGTTAGTGCTCGTGGGGTTCTGAGTTAGAACATTGAAATAAAATAAGTAAAACCCCACACAGTAATCTCTGCAATACGCCAATGAGAGTTTTTGTGCGTAATACATTCTAAATCGGTAGGACAATAGGAAAATAATATTAGAAATAAAATATTAAACTGCATTTACACAGTTGCTGCGAAAGTGGAAAAAATAAATATTGACCGAAAATTTATTTCAAAATCAAACCTATGAAACATTACTTACGATTGATTATTGATCAGACTGCAGTATAGATTTCGTTTAAAGTGTCATGTCTCCATGAGAATATGAGGAGATATGCATCATGCCTTCCAATACTATTCCTTATTTATAACCTTTAGGTAAGTATGGTTTTTTATGCTTAGATAGATTTTGCTTCAAAGGTTTTGAGATTTGATTATGCCCGAATAATTTAATATCAATTTCTTTCAATGGAATTTTTTTTATTTCTTATTTTTGCTGTTAAGTAATCAAATTTCTTTATCATATTATACAAACAAATTTATGGTATTCCTGTTTAAAATCGGAGGTTTGTGAAAATTCAGCTAATACTACATTTAATGCAAACTCTATACTTAATTGTTTTAAAAAAAATGAACTCAAAGCAACTCATTTTCTGTAGATGATATAGACATCTGTTTCAAGCACTTTCTTCAAACAGCCATATATTTTCGACGCTCTCAATCCATAGTGGAATGAATTATTTCATTTGCGTTAGTATTTTTGCAGTCATTCGTTGGAAACGCGCTGAGACACAAGTCAGTATAAATGTTACAAACAGTAGTTCGTTTTAGAATGAATATACTGATATTTTGCAAATTTAAACTCTCTAGTTTCAAGAAGTAAAGATATCGCGGCAACTAATGTCAAATTTAAAAATACAATGGCCTGTAGTTTAACTTTTAATGTTGTTACTATCATATAAGAGTTAAACCTTAGAAATAAGTCAGATTTGGACTGAAATTTGTATTTGGTACAAGGACCTTTCGTGCTCTACAGCAACTGAACATCACAGAGAGTAGTTGCATAGTGAATATGGATTCAAAATACTTTCTATCATTCGGATCTTTACGCACAAGTTCTCAAAATAACGAATAGTCGCTTAGCAAAGAAATTTCGTGAAGCAATTGAAAATCCAGCT
>KK122432.1:425594-445114 GCA_000611955.2 Stegodyphus mimosarum | reverse complement strand
ATGGACCTTGGCGATAAGCTTCGTTAACCAGTTAGCAATAGGTTAAGATTTTAAACAAACATGGGGACGCTCTGGAAATTTCTGGAAACTCCGGAGAAAGCCGTGCATTTTTGAAGTAATAGATTCGTTCAGGAGTTAGCTTAGTGAATCGTGACTTGCGGTTTAGAGCTTACACTGTGATTAATACTGATATTCCGTGATGTTTGTTAAGTGTTATAAAATTGCCTGTTCTCTTGAGCTATTTACAGTTGTTTATAGGTTTTTCTTATGCTCTGTTATATAATGCTATAAATTGGCACTTTCTTCCGTCTAATCTAGCATAGTTATTGAAAAGATATTCTTGAACGCGTAATCACTATAATACTGTTTCTTTATTGAATATCGCAGTGTTAGGTAAAATGAGTTCAACCTGCAAGCTGGAGTACTTGGATTCGCGCTGTTATAAGCTATGCATATGACATCCCTAAATACCTGATTATACTCAAAATATTCCACATATAAAGCAGTGCACTGATATAGACGGCATAAAATGTGAAATATCTACAACAACGCCTTCACCTATAGTAGGAATCAACTCAACAAATCTTTGACAACTCGGAGCAATTAGCATTATTCTAGCGTTGCAGGAATGAATGCTATTTGTGCATTTTGCATTATGAAGCTGCTTTGTTCTTATAAATAGGGTGTAATTTTATTTTGGTACTTCCACAATGCGTTTTTATGCAGATGCTTCAAAGAAAAAAACATTAAACCGAACATGCTTAACTTTCGCAAACTCAATATCATTGAACTGCCAGTGAAAAATATTTAATCTCACTCACACTTTGAAAAGAATATAGCGATAAACAATATGAAAATGGGGGAATGACTCTACTGAGGAAAATTGCTGTTAGCTTCAAAAATTATTTTAAAAGTTTTATTCTTTTTTACCTTGCACGAAGTACAGAAATAATTGCAATCGAGAAAATTTCGAGTATCATATTTCAACATAAGTATTCATTTTGACCGCCCTCGAATCCATTTCAACGATGATTTTGCGTGACACCTGTACTTACGTGCAGAATAAAATACACTTTTTATTTCCAAAACAGACTGTAAAATGGTTTCAAAAGCGACTGAGAAGAGATTTTTTCTGCCCGTACGTACGTGCATACATATGTATATATCTCTCGTAACTCATACATTTCCCACTCTGTTACCCGGCTCGGTGAGCTCTGTTTTTTATTCTTATATATTGGTAAATTGCGTATTTTTGGTCTTAAAATGGATTGAGTTATGTTTTTCTTATGTTCCGGTTAACGGTTTTATGCCTTTAGATAGCCTGCATGCAATAGGTTTAGAGTTATCAACAGTTGAAAGTTTAACTGGCGCTAGGCCTAACGCGACCACCTTTTGTTTACATTTGAAAATCTTAGTAGTATAGTGAATTAAGTCACTTTCTGCACCAATTTCAGTGTTCTTTTGGCGAGCATGGCCAAAAGTTAACTACCAATTTTGACTTCCTGTTCCCTAGCCGAACTGCGTGTTTTTGCGTGGAAACTCGCATTTTAACTATAAAAAGGCTTTTTTAAACAATTTTAACTGTATTTTGTGTTTTTGTTTTTCTATATTTTACAATTTTTAACGAAGATGTTTTGAGTTTTTATGCATTTTTGCTTTGCTGCGAAGTGAAAACTGAAGTGATTGAATGAGAAATATTTCTCTAATGAAATTCCAGGAAATAAGTTTAAATGAAGTGCAGAAAAAAATGTGTATAATTTAAATAGCCGTACAGGGAAGTCATATGGTCAGCAGATGTTTCCATTCATCCTCTAAATACTATATCAAATTCTTAAGTATGAGTTCGGTTTTATGTAGCCTATCTAGCAATATACATTTTTATGTATTTATTGATTTATACTTATTTCGATTGCTTATAAGACCCATTTAATACATAGCAAATATCCTACAAATGCGTAAGAAAATTCACATTTTGTTTACTTAATTCATGTACCAGGAAATAAACGTATAATCAACTACATGTACAACTACACATGCAGATATGTATAATAAAATAGGACATACATGTACAACTGATTTATGGGTATAATAGAGAAGATGATGGCTACGGCTAACTCAAAATCATGATTAATTCTAGGGTAATTAAAATACATAAGGAAGAGGAATAACACGTATTACAATGGCAGAAAAATATTGCAATTAAACTGTATTTGATAGCAGTTAACTGGAGAATAAGTTAATTTGATGACAATTTTTTAGTGCTGACGGTTTGTGATAGTAAGTTTTTCATCATTACCCAGAAAACAAAGTTAATGGCCTAATTATTTTTCGGCCCAGACATTCCATCCCTGTTCAATCGGAAGTTGACTGCACATCAATAAATCATACAGCAACGTTTCTACAGCAGACAATTTTCGAAGCGCTGCTAAGCTTAATGAAAAATTATAACACCCTAACATCTAACAATCTTATTCCCCCCATTAAGACGAAACTTGACCACAGCATTTACTTCTTAGAAATGCGCCTCTAGTTCAACGCATAAATTTCTCATCGCCATGAAGACTGCACATCTAGAGAGAAAGCTATAACCACATACAACTTTGAAGTGCTTGCTGCCTTTACTCTTAAAGTACATGGCGGAGAGTTTGTGGTTAATTATTGATTATAACAGCAGTGATAAATATTAGAGTTCCCCATTCGCTTGCTTGAGCTGTAAATATAGAGCACAACTGGAATCATTCAAGAAATATTTCAGAGGAAATTTTCGCTCGCGGAAGTTAAGATTTTACAACTGGCCTGTTAATGCGTTTATATGGCAAAGTATGCGTTATGTGGAAGATGGTTATTAAGAGTTTGCCTATCCATATGCGATCTAAGTCTCATGTTCAGTTGATATCAAACGTCTGGCAAATACTTAAAAATTTATTCTTACAGAAATGTCAACCGCTGATGATAAAATGAATTCCTTGTCAATTTGATCTCTATTTTTGATTTCTAAGATTCATTGCACCTGCATTTTCTTTGCCTTTACTAGTGGTAACATAAATATGAGCTCAGAAATTGTTCCATGAATGTATGCCGCAATATTCAAGAGAGATTGTCCAGAAGCGCTTTGTGATAACATACATTAACATAAAGTAATGTATACACAGAAGAATTATTCACATTCTTTTTTTTTCCATTTTTATCGTATTCATGGATCCCGTGCATGCATACTGATTCAGGAATGGCAAAATAATAGTAATATAAGTAACTTAATCACTCTTATTTCTATTACTGAAACACTGAACGTTCTAGCTATAGCTTGGGTAGTGAGTCTCTTGAGGTCTTTTTACGTTACACAAGAATTCGAAACATTTTTCTATTTAAAACTCTTTAGAAGGAACCCTTTCTATTGAATAAATATCATTCAAATGCTTCTTAATGATAACTGATTAAACATGAAATACAATTTTGTACTCTTTTTTATTTTCTCACTTCAGGGTAGGACTGTGCATTTTTTATTGCATTGATATTGGTATTATTAGATTATGAGAAAGACTGCATTGGTATTATTAGATTATGGAAAAGCATACTAAGGATATCTGCGAAGAGCGATGGCTTTATGAAATACTTTATAAGGAAACTTGGCAAGTATTAGCGTTACACATGGAGTAAACAACAGAATAGGCCCTTGAACAAAGCCCGTTTTCCGGGATTTCAGTTTCGGTTAAACTACCGGAGTTTTTATATTCTTGTCTATGGTGAACGATTTTATGATTTTAACGTCATTTATTTGGCCAAACTACATATATTCGTTCATCAATATGAATTTCATAACTTCTTGAAAGCATGTAGTACACTATATTACCTTTCATTAAAATCAATAAACAATTGAAAAACAAATAAAAAAATTAAAAAACGATCTTCATTTTGCTTGGCCTAAAAATAAAAAATACTTCGGTTAATTGCGATCCAGATGACTGGACTCCAGATAAATGGATTTCAGCTGCATTTGAATACTATCAATGATTGCCATTTTTCCTTATTTTGAGACATTTAGAATCTGTATGCATAAATATGTATGCATGTGTACCATTTGGAGTTTTCTGCATTTTGATAATTATTCAGCCATTTCCAAAAAAGCTGAAACGTTGCAAGGATTAAGAAGAAGAAGGATATCGGGTCACTGAAGACGAATGAAGCGAAGACATAGCCCTTCACATCAGAGATCCTTTACAGCAAGACGTGATTAATGCAGGAAACAGTATGCTTTTGAAATGCAAATGCAGAATTTCCTTTCTCATTATAAAGTCAAATAAGAGTTATATTAAGTCCAGTGCTCTTCCTCGGAGATTCTTCGCAACAAGAGGTGATTAATGCGAAAAACAACAAGTTTTTGAAATGTAAGCGGAATGGGGAATTTTCTGTCGTATTTATGCAAACAACAAGTTTTGAATTAAAATAATCTTAAACATTTAATTAAGAGCTACATTATAATTGATTAAATTAGGCTTACTTTACAGTGCAGTTCATCATATATTTTTTAAAGCTTTGTTATGTTCTATAGCTTATTTTTCAATGCTTTTAAAACTAGGCAAAATTAATCCTGAGTTTGGTGTCTTATTTTTGTTTCTATTACAAAGAATATTCCTTAAGAAAATTAAAATAACACTGTAGTCACCACCTTTTTGTCTTGAATCTCTTATAAAAGTCGTTAAATTCTCTACAAAATCGATTATTTCTTTCTTCTGTATCAAAATTCATTGTTATATCCTTAAAACTTCCTTTCATATTTTAGTTCATGGAGAACTAATTTCAGTTTTGTGGACTGAAGGTTAATATGTATCAGCCAAAGCAAACGAAATTTATAATTCCACAGGAAAACAATCTCATACTGTAAAGACTTTTTGTTCTTTTTCGGAGCATAAATTATAGACCCTACTGAAGACAAAATAGCGAATTCTCGCTATGTTCCGAAAAACAAAATGACTGCAGATGAAAGTTATAACAACCTTTTTACTTCCTTGTACGAAGTAAAAAGGAAGTATTGTAATCACGAAGAATTTCGGGTACCGTATTTCAACGAAAATATCTATTTTGACCGCTATCGGATGCAATTTAACAATGTTTTTGAGTGGCATTCGTACGTAAAAACAGAATAAAGAACTCGTTTCCCCCCAAAAATTTATAAAACTGATTAAAAATGGATTGTGAAGAGATTTTTTCGTGACTACGTACGTATGTATGAGTTTATCTCGCATAACTCAAAAACGAGTAGCCTCAGAACGTTGAAATTTTGTATATAGGACTGCTATAACGTGTAGATGTGCGCCTCGTATTTTGCTTGCAATCGGCCGCACCAAAATTATATAAATATATGTATACATAAGTAATAAAAATAAAGTCTTTATTTTTCTTACATATGTATCCACTTTGTTACTTGGATTAGTGTGCTCAGTTTTTTTATTGTTATTTGTTCGTAAATTGTGGAATTTTGGCTTTAAAAAAGGATTTAATTATGTTGTTCTTATCTTCCGGTTTAGGATTTTAAGCCTTTAGTTAACTTGCATTCAATAATTGTGAAATTATCGACAATTTAAAAGTTCTTTAAGTGCGGCTAAGCCTAATTATTATTACTATAGCAGACATATGTGCTTACATTTGCAATTTAACGATGCTTCTGCGTGACATCTGTACGTAAGGACAGAATAAAGGACTCTTTTCTCGCAAAAAAAATACAAAAGTGATTTAAAATGGATACAGAAGAAATTTTTTCGCGGCTTCTGTATGTATGTATGTATGTATGTATGCTTATGTATGTATTTATCTCGCATAACTAAAAAATGAGTAACGTCAGAATGTTGAAATTTTGTATATATGACTGCTATAACATGTAGATGTGCATCTCCCTTTTTGGTTGCAATCGGCCGCACCAAAAGTATATATATATATATATATATATACCTACTCTGTTATTCAACTCAATGAGCTTAGATTTTTTATTCTTATATGTTGGTAGACTGCCCATTTTTTGTTTTAAAAATTATTGAATTAGGTTGTTCTTATCTTCCGATTAAGGTTCCCATGCCTTTAGTTAACCCGCATGCAAGATTTGTAGGATTATCAACAAATTAAAAGTCATTTAAGTGCGGCTAAGCGTAATAGTTTTTCCCATGGCAGCCATATTTGTTTACATTTAAAGCTTAGCAGAATACTGTGTTTGTTGCTAATCTAGAGAAACTAAGCTTCGCAACAACAAAGATAACGCCTTCTTTTATTATTGCGAATTAAATCATGCTTAATCCACTCTGGAATTTATTCGAAGAAATAAGTGTCTAAGATTTACTTCGTTATTTTTAATATAGATATTTTGAGTGTTTATGTATTTTTGCCTTGTCGCGAAGCGAGATCTGAATTAATTGAATGAGAAATACTGAATCTTCTGTAAAAAACTGTACACATCGTTTTAGATTTGTTATCATATTTGAAGAGGACATGTGACAGCGATTTGGTAATTCTCCAGCTGATATATATAATTTTTGTACATTCTGATGAGTTCTAAAATGAATGAGATGTAACGCTGTTAAGTGAAGCTAGCGTGATATTGTCGCTGTGGTAAACATATATGATGAATTTTAAAGAATGCATTTATTCTGTTGTGGTTTATGCGCTGTCGATGAAGTAAATTTAATTCAATCCAATAAGTTTAGTATTCCGTAGAAGGAAGTCATGTGGTGTACCCATCAGATTTTTTATTTTAATAAATTGAACAGAGCATGGCCTCACTCGGTGCTCCCAAATTAACCACTATATGTGGCTAAGTAATTTGAACACAAAATAGTATGTACATTCACAATGAATTAAATGTTAGCTACACAACTGGCTCCTATACCGCTTAATCGACTGCACCCAGTAAGACCGAGCCTAGAGTATCAATATAATCTAAAGTAAGTGGCTAGAACAAATGTTACATACAAAGCTACTTTTAGCTACAGAGCTACTTTCAAACACGCGGCATAAATTCAGAACTAACACTCCTACTGCAAACTCTTAAAATCTGCTACTTAAATACTGCTTCCGAACTCACTTAAATTTGTAAATACGTCGTTTAAATTTGCATTCTGGCAGGAAACTGAAATCAGAAGGGAAAGGAAATTTTCAGATTCCCATCAAAGAAGACATTCCACTGTTAAAAATAATATCAATGGCATTGCCGTGCTTCCATTTTATCCTTCTGTTAGTTATAATTTGCACAGATTCTCTAGAAATTCAATTTTCAAGTCAATTTCTCCCCTATCAATAAAATTCACCGTTCGACTCTAAAAGATTGCGTTTCTGACTTTAATTCTTGGGGAATTTCTAGTATATCGTGTCAGTGAGTCTTGAGATAATTGGCCAAACAAAAAGAGCGTTAACGTTTCGTATCAAGGAACATGAAATGTCCGAAAGGGCGAAATTAACAAGTCTTCAATAGCGTATCATAGTTGGAAATTTAATCATAATTTTGACTTTGGATCTGCAAAAATTATCCAAAAGATTTCTTCCGTTGGTGAATTGGATTTTCTTGAGGTTTTTCATATTCACAAAGATTACGCATGTTTAGTAAATGATTTTAAGTCCAATCTAGTCCTTCCTAACACTTTTAAAATTCTATTAACATAATTTGGTTATTATTTTTGCCAATAGATGGCGTTGCCTCCTCACGCATGGTACTACCCCAGGGTATAAAAAACCGTTACTGAGGTTGCTTTTGCCTTTCTAGAAGTTTCGTTCTGATGAGGAGGGACCTGTAGCTGCCCTCGAAATCGATTGAGTGTTTTGATAAATGTACGCCAAATACAAGGCTGTTTCAGCGATTTTTATCGTCACATTGGCGTGTTTCTCTTCTATTCTGAAGGAACGTTTCTTAAAATAAAAATAATTGGTTAGAACAAAATAAGGTCTTTACAATATCAGCAAATAAATTTTTGATCTCTTAACCATACATTTAAATTTCTTTCTCCAAAAATATAAATATATATAATAATAAATTATATAAATTTTTCAGCTTTCAAATAACAATCCGCTTTTCACAGCGTATTTAGAAGTTGTCGCAATTCGTTAGTCCTGTGATTTCTGATTTGTTCAATAAATACTGATGTTGTTTTAACATTTTATTCTTTTATTTTATTCTGCTTATTGAATTAAAGAATTTTCTGCTTTAGGAGCAGATTACTTTTGCTCTTTGGAGAAGAAACAACTGTTACAATTTTCCACGAAATACACATGGATTTAACTTTAAATAAAACGAATATCAACCTAAAGTAGAATTTCCCTTAACTTACAACTTTGAATTAGACTGCATTTTTTCATTATTTTGACTTCAGTTCTTTCCGATTTCCTTTCAACATTATGTTTTACTATAAGGTAAAATCTTACAAAATATTTTCTATTATCTCTTTCTCTTGTTTTCTGCTTTGTATCTGAAGCGCATTTAATGCAAACTTTACTCCAAACACTGAACTTGAAATAACTCCATATAATTTCAATTGATTTCCAATATGAAATCCAAAATTTAAAGAATTTTATCGTATTTGCAGTTCTGCCGATAGTTGAAGTATCATTAAAAGCCATTCAGTAAGATACAAATACATTTTGACTAACTAAAGTAATTGGATTTTAAAAGAAGTGTACTTAAACTAAATAACAGATCATTATGTCAAAAATAAATCTTGAGTTAACAATAAAGGTTTCAATAAACAAAACGGAGAACTGAGGAAGTTGGACTTAAAATAACACTTCATACTTTTACTGTCGGATTTAAAGTATTTCGCTTGCATTGATATTCAATAGAACAAACTTCTTTTTCATTCTTAAGACGACGTCATTTCAAAGAACGAATAAAAACTCACTTTCATAAGCAGAATACATACTAAAATTTAAGAGACTTTGACTTTTCCAATCGATATCAACTTCAACGGGCTCGAAAATGCTTAACCTCTGCTTTATTCTACTGTAAGTCCGTTGCATTTAGTTGTATCCTGAAACGGATCAATATCATAAACGAATTCTTTTCCGTCGTTGGTGGAAACATCAAAGGCATTCGATATGAGTTGAATTTCATTGCGAAGGATTAAAAAGCACGAAAAACAAAAATTTAGAATATTTCGATTTTAAGCTATGTGATGCCTAGTTGTTTAAAGATTTGAAATGGATTTCTATTCTTTTTGGATGAACAAGAGCAGACTTATGAAATTTAGATTAGTTTAACTTCCGAGTTTTATTTTTCATTCCGAATTCTCAATAACAAATTCATCTGCATTGAAGTATTCAAATCTTATTTTATTTTACCGTGAAAATAAATCCGATACTTTCAGGGATATATTATGTTTTCCTTCCTGACGTTTAGCCTTGTATTCCAATAACGCTAGCGTCCCACTTTTAATCAACAAGTGACAGCTCACAACATTGTGAAATATTGGAAATCATCGAAATTCAAGGTCACGGTTTTAGACCTTGCAAACGCATTTTCAAGCTCTAAACACAAAGTCTGAAAGGGACCTTGGGTCCTTAGTCTGAAGACCACAGTTGTGACTTCAATTATTCAAAACAAAATTACGCAATATCATATTTTATAAAATCATAAGATACTTAAGAGAATTACGCAATATCATATTTTATAAGATACATAAGGTTAAGATACTGCGCAAAATTCGCTCTCACAAGCCAAATTACTCATACAGGCAAATAATTATAGATAAGAGGCTTTTGTAATGCCTTTGAGATTCATCGATATATGCTTCGATCCTCAATATGAAGGAAAATGGTGAGGGACTCGTCTTAGCCTGCTACTTTGACAAAGGCATAAGGTCTTTTCGCTCTTTTTCATTTTCTACAGCCACACGCGTCACCATTTGTCAATCTCATTTCAATATAGTTCAAGTTAGCATTTATTCATGGCCTTTTCACGTAGCAGGACAAGCTAAATAAAAATGAAATGCGAAAAACAACTATTAGGGAACTCGACTTTACCAAGAAGTCCCGCCCACATTTACCTGTACCGGTCGCAGCTATAATTCTCATGGATACGAAGCAAACCGAGCATGCGAGGGACGCACCCGCCGGTTTTGCTATTAAGTCAGAAAATATCTGCTAATTTTCTTTTCGTTAAACCTAAATTTCGAACTGTAAACGAAGAAATCAAGTAACTTTAACAAAGAAAAGATATATTAATAAATACGTACCAAATTTAATTAATGTTGAGGAGCTGAAATTTTAAGAGCTACGTTTTTTAAGAACTCCTCGTGAGATTTTTACAAAACTTGGCACTTCGGCGTTATTTGTGGCTTAGAATCGAAATAAAAAATGAAAGGTATGCCATTGCAGAAAAGTCCCATTCTGTGTAAATAAAACATAAGTCTAAACAACTATGTATATAACTCTAATATATATCCTAAAATGGGCTTCCGAGGCATGAAAAACGCAGGTTGAATTTCGTCAAACGGCCCAGTAAAACGGAAGATATAGAACTACGCACCCTTTTTTTTCTTCTGCAAAATATACTTCATATTTGAATGCTCATTGTCTGTTTCATGCCTGAATGATCCTCATCCTTTAAGTTGGAATGCTTCTGTTTTCGAAAGATTTGAAAGATTCGTTCTTGATATCGTTTCGAGAATTGTCTTACTGAAAACAATAATGCTCCCGTTCATCATCAATTACATCATAATTTATCGCACTAATTGATTAACCTCTAATATGGATTGAAGTGACGAAATGAAGGTTGATTATTTCATGTTTAGAGTCATGTTTAAGTTAGTTACTTATATGAGTAGAATTAATGCTTGTAAAATATTTTCAGTTTATTTGCTTAACTTTAAATTCCAATAATTTAGGTATCATTTTGGAAAAGTTGAATAGAATTTTAAAAAACGCACATCTGTAAGGTATTTCTTCCACCTTCATGGCATGCCTTCGTGATAATAGTGGTCAGCTCGGTCGACACGTATTCGAGAGGTTCGAGTCCCGGCGAGGGCATTGCACATTTGTCTCTTCTCCTGCTTCCAAATAACCTATAACTCTACACATCTAAATATTAAATATATATTTAAATCTAATCCTAAATCCATGTGTGCAAAACTAAGATATGGATCGAATAAATTAAATTACTAACAGGTATTTGTCACATGACATATTTTGTTAAAATCATACGACAATTCAATCTTTAACTGATTTCACAAGAAAAGAATGTCAGTTGTAAAAAATGTATGAATGTGTAATGTAAAAGAAAGAAAAAGAAATTAATTTTTCTTCGATTTTTCTAAAATGATCAGTTGTAGCAAGAATGAATTAGCAAAATGAAGCTTGAATGTTTTTGCTCCTATATAGGCCTCTAGTTTCAAAATTTAGTGCTATTTTGCTTTCTAAATGCTTGTCAAATGTTAGCCCTTTTCTTTTATTTATTCCTCGTTCAATTTTGGTTGTTTTATTTCCTTAGTTATTCCAAATTCTTCATCGAATTTGAGTATCCACACTAATTCAAAGTTATTACCAAATCTGATCTGCTCGAGGTTTGATTTCGTTTAATTGAAAAGCGTACATTTGTAATTTGGTGTACATCTAATGTACACAGAATATAGACAGCATGCCGGAAACGTGCGTCATCTATAATTTGCATGCGTCATTTATCATTTGATGTATATATATATATATATAGTGAATCATAACAGCAAAGTATCGGTATTGTCGTAAAAGTCATCATTTATAATTTGATTTACACCTAGTGTAGATAACAGCAAATTATCGTTGTCGTAAAAGTACTTTCTTTCAAGTTCATCTGATTTTGTAATTCATTTAACATATTTGAAACACATTCGAAATAAAAACGAAGTAAAAGGGAAACTTTCCTTCTTTTTACTTTAACAGGTACGCAGAACAGTTCTGTTATGTATCACTTCACGGTAAATAGTAATATATGTATGCGACGGATCATTTTTATTAATATCAATAGAAAAAGATTAAAAGTCTCGAAAAGCATTTCACTTTATGTCAAAAACTTATTATGTCTTGAGCTGAAAAATCAGCTAAATTTGAAAAACGCTTGTTGCTTATTTCTGCGGTAAACACATATTAAAGTTGATACTCCTAACTCCCTTGATTCAGTGTTCCTCTGCTTATCATTTGAAATCTCATAAATTCTAGTATGTCTCTGAAATCGGCATTTCGTTCGTTTATTTCTCATCGTGTCATAGTGGATTAAGTCATTTAATTTTGCTATTATTCTTCATCGCAAAGTTTGCATATTATTACGAAATTTCGTCTATAAAAGAGATGTAGGAGAATGCGAAGTAAGTTAATACCTGAAAACGTAATTGTGGAAAACATGCATAAAATAGACTTTTTATGTATTTTTAAAAATCTTATCATATTATCAATTAATAAAGTTATTACATGTGGGGTAATCTGAAAATCAGTCTCATTTGGTTTATTTCTTAAACTGGAACAGAAGATTTGCTACCATATTCAATTGTGCAATATTTCTCCAGCCTTCCTTGCATGCCTTCGTGGTGCAGTGGTCAGCATGCTCGATGCGTATTCGAGAAATCCGTGGTTCGTGCCCCGGCGAGGGCATTGCTCATTTTTCACATCTCCTGCTTTAAAAAAATACCTAATGTCTCTACAGTGGCGCCCGAACTTAAAAAAGGTGGTGGATAATGATTCTTCACCACCAGGATTTGGCGATTGGGTTCCCTGATCCCCAGTTGCCCTTTAAAAGAGGGAGTATATAAGGTATTTCTCCCGCCTTCTTAGCATGCCTTCGTGATGTAGTGGTCAGCATGCTCGACTCATATTCGAGAGGTCCTTGGTTCGAATCCCGGCTAGGGCATTGCACATTCGTCTCCTTTGCTTCGTAATGTCTCTACAGTGGCGCCCGAACTAAAAACGGGGTGGATGATGATTCTCCACCACCAGCATTTGGCGATTGGGTGCCCTAATCCCCAGTCGCCCTTTAAAAGAGGGAATATGTAAGGTATTTCTCCCGCCTTCTTCGCATGCCTTCGTGGTGCAGTGGTCAGCACGCTCGGGGCGTATTCGAGAGGTCCGTGGTTCGAGTCCCGGCGAGGACACTGCTCATTTTTTCTGCACTCCTGCTTCGAAATAACCTAGTGTCTCTACAGTGTTCCTAAGGAATTGCCTCCACGTAAATAATGAAGACACCTAGTAGAAATGGAGATGTAAAATTTTAGCATCTTTTGAAAGAAAAGTATTGTGGATTATGTGAAAAATTAGCATCAAATATCAAAGTTCCAGCAATATTATACAGATTTTCATTTGGTAATGTATCATGAACATATCTTGACTTACTTAAAACTCATCAAAGCACACCCGCTGTAGAAATAATAAAAAAAAAATTAACGTTTTGCACTGTAAAAGCACTACACTCGACCTCCTGCCGTATCCTGACATAAAGCCATGATAAAAAGAAAAACGTATAGAACATGCCAAAAGCGGTATTCAGTTTCAACCGATAGGAACTCGGTTTCAAGTAGTTAAAGCAAAAAAAAGAAAATAACTTCAACTTTGGAATTCTCTGAGCGGAGTATACACATACAATAGGAATAGAAAAGAACTCTAAAGTCTTTAAGAAAAAAAGAGAAGAAAAAGCTTAGAATATGTTCTTTTATTTTGGTCTTTCTTATTTCTTAATGTAGGAGGACTACATATGTATTCTATTGTATGATATTTTCCTATTTGATTCTTTATTATGAAATTTTATTTCTAATTTATTTATTATTGCATCAAAATGATAAACAGAATTTATTTCTTTAGATTTGGGCTTCATACATAAATACTAAGTTTTAAACTCCCGTTAGTAAATTCGATTAGTTTACTCAAGTTTTATAAATATGCACCAAACCATTTAATTAGATTATCCTTTCATATCAAAGAAAAGCTTTTGATTGATAACATACATTTTCTGTTTTTTTCCCTCTTAAACAAGGAGAAGAATGTAATACCATAATACCAGAAAGGAGAATGAACTATTTTTTTCTTGCATTTTTATCTCGAATTTCTAAATCATAAATGAATTAGAATAACAGTTCTTAAGTTGCTGGAATTCGAGGACTTCTTTCCTATCATCTCAATTCTCCTAACCCTTATAGTCTTCCATATGAAATTTAATAAAAAGTAAATTTTAATTTGAATACTTACGTTTAGATCTGCACAGATTCGTTAGCTCTCATAGAGCAATCTGTTTTAAATAGCATTTAAAACTGTTCGTAAAACCTTTTCGTAAAAAAAAGTATTATAAACTGTATCACAAATTACGAAAATATGCAAACAGTATTTTTGAGACTTCCTAAAATTAAACTAAATACATAACGCTAATTAATAAATATAAAACTAGTTTATTTTACCTTCTGCAGTTATCATAATTATGCAGAAAAATCCTAAATTTGGACTGAAACTTTATCAGATAAGTACATCTGCAAACATTCGGATTCCAAATAAGTGGGAATCATATTATCCAGATTCCTTATTATTATATTATTATATTCCTTGTAAAATAAAATCGAGTTTCTTGTTAATTTATTTTTATGTTAATATATTCTTTATTGATATAAATAACTTAAAATGATAATACAAAGCATGCAAAATAAGCTAAATTTTCAACTTATTTTTAATATGTTAATAATTTAATTTAAATGATCATAAGCAACTTGTAGATTGGTTTACAATCCCGACAAGTATATACCCTGTAAGCAATAATGGAACGAAAATTAAGTGCTGTAGATACGCTTTCTTTTCTTTGTTTTCTTCATGAATTATTGTTTTGTGTATAATGTTTGTTTACGCACTAAGTTATTGCTTTGTGAACAATCTTATAACTTTATTTCTCCATCCTTATCTGTGGTTGAAGTTGCCGGTTGCCATTTCTTTGGTCCCATGTTCAAATCCCCAAGACGGCATAGATATATATGCAACTGTATAGTGATTGTTCTTGCGGCATGAATACACTTAACATACCGAAACAAATGTTCCCTCGAGAGATTAGTGACAGAAGAAGAAGTGTAGTACATGCTTGGATCTGGTTCACAGCATGTTGTCAATTAAAATTAAAATGGATTTAAATAAACGCGTCCTGTCACCCAGAAGATACCTAAAGTCTTAGCCAACGTTAACCCACCCTACTCTTTCTTCCTCAGCTAGCTTGAATCGTGAGCCATGCGGATTAATGGCAACAATCATTTTTGTTTCAATAAAAAATAAATTATTATTTTAATTATCACTAAATTCGAAATACATGAATTTTTTATCCAAATAAAAAAAAATTGCTTTAATTTCAGCTCAGTAAAGGAGAAATGAGCAGTACCTTTTAAAAATATGAAACATTAAATTTGAAGCAAATAATACCATAAAGAAAAAAGGTATTTGTTCAAAAAACCACTATCTAATTCTATTTAATATATTCATTATAGTTAAGCTAACATTGTTCCATGCATGATGCATACATATATTAAATCCCTTTCGAGTATACTGAAGCATCATTCCGTGATTCTAAAATAAGTCTGTTTTAATCAGCGAGTTTAATGTTACTAAGACACTTTTTCCATTTTTAAAAGAAACGTTAAAAAAAAATCTGAAGTGTTAGCATTCTTTTAACGTTTTGTGTGTTACCTTTATTTATTAAATATCATGTTCTATGTACTCAAACCATAAAATTCAGTTCAACAGTAATATCGCAAAATAATTTAAAAATGGGCATACCTTTACATTTTCCGATACAGAGTCTCGCGCGCTGGAGATAAAAATATTTTTTTTGTACAGTATTGCCATTGCTCGCTTCGAAATCGTTTAATTTTTTAATTAAATATGAAATCGATATGGGAAAAATATGAAATCGATAAGAAAACAAATTTCAAATTTAAATTAGGGCTACCACATATCCATATTCTATAGATGATTACATTATTCAAATTTTGATGGCTGTAGGTACCGTTGTTTTTGATGGCTGTAGGTACCGTTGTTTTGAGAAGCATACATGATTTCATGCAGCTTCTTCGTTATTTAATTTCTTTAAATACAATACAGGGCGATAATATTTGATGGCAACAATTTGAAAAGTGATTCACCGTATATAGTTTTCGACGCAAAATGCCAAAACGAAATTAACAGTCCTTCAGGCAAATTGCCCCTTTGGACTAATAAGGAACTTCTAAGTATAATTTCCAATGAGTAAGTAGAAACCATTTCGGCAGAAATTTTCTATATTCTGCTTTAGCTATTGCTTGCTTTCTAACTTAATGACCCCAAAATTATTTCATATGCCAAATCATTCGAGAGCCATCTATCTAAAATAAATGCCTTCTGGAAAGAAACCTGGTTCGAAATTGCAATGGTTCGGAGAAAATCGTGAATGGCAGGGAGACTAATGTCTGCCCGCTTAGTAACCGAAAATAGAATCCAAGACGTACTAATGATACTCAGACTCTTACCTCCTTGGTCAGGTGTTGACTTTCAACAAGATACGATTACAGCTACATTGCTAAAAATATCACACCACTATTATTATTTTATTAAAAATCTAAAGTAGTAATCACAGACATAGGTAAAAAAGAAAATGGCACTATTTGCGTCGAAAGGAAATCATAATCTAATTTTTAGATAGCTTTCTTTCAAGTAGATCATATTTGGAAAAAAAAATGATTCGATAAAAATTATCTAAACGGACATCCACAAAAATTTCCCTTTTTTTACAGCAACGTTTTTACTCGGTTACTTAGAAATTTGAAGTAGATACAGAAATCGCAATTCTGAGTACTGCTATTACTAAAACACTCTCTAGTATTAGGAAAAAATTAAACGACTCAAAAATTTTATATGCATTTCTAGAGAAATATCGTTTAAGGAAACAGCAAACATAGCTAATGAGTAGTATAAGAGAAAAGTGAATGAAGCTTCTTTTCTTATTTAATTAAAATGAGAAACTGAATTAAAGATAAGATATAAAATTTTAAATGTCTGATAAAAGCAATACCATTTTGTATAGATGATGTTTACTTGCATTCTAAGCATTTGAAATGGAACCTAGATAATTGAATATTAACATATTATCTAATTAATTACATGTAATTACCAAAGAGCAGAATCTAGAAATGACACTCAGCCACTTTCTACATGTACAATATATAATTTGGGAATCGCAATGAAAATCAAATACAAAAAATTGAATATATATATGGTGAAACGAAACATAATATAGGAAGAATGGCAGACAATTACTCGGAGTATATCAAATATTCTTGGCTTTATCAAAGTAATTTACAGAAATAAGAACAATGGAGATTTTTTACAAGAAAATATAAATTAATAATAAACGTATTCAAGATTAAAAAACTCATTCGTAAGTAGATCTCCCTGTTAACTCTTATAAGAATACTTCCGCTATAAAACTATGTACTGAATCGATGTCTACTGCAACTCCTATCACTGTCATCGAAGAGATCGTGGTTCATTCTACAAAATTCCTGAGCTCAGGTAAGAACAGAGATATTGACATTCGATCAAAGCTTCAGGGTTTTTGTAAAAATCACAAATTTAATAACTCTTCGGCAAATGTAGAAACATTTTGTCATCTATCCTCCCGTAAAAACTGCATTTTTAATTACAATAATGTTTTTTTGTATATTCCCTCCAAAAATCCCTTAAATATATGATGTGCTTTTCTGCTCTAATTGTATTATTCTAAAGAAATATGTCCGCTATAATGTGATTACTCTGATGTAAAGTGGCAATTAATTACACTGAGTGTGATGAGTCTTCAAGACACACTACATCAAATTAGTTAATTTTGATATTATTTTTAACGCAACGTCATTACTAACTCTAAGAAAACTAAAAATACATAATTGGCGTAGAACCAATTACGATTGGTTTTCTTAGAGTCAGCTTTACTTGCCATGTTATGCTTTCATAAACTATCATTACTTGCTAAGGTTATAAGTATCCCTTATTTCCAAAGTGTAATAAAATAAGAAATAAGAAATAATAAGAAAATATAATAATATATTCCAAATAAGAAAATAATTATATAAAAACATCTCTGTTACATTTTTGATGTGTAGTTGCTAATTCGAACATCATGTACATGAACGAAACCTACGCAGTTCGATTTATACTATAAATAATTTACTTTTAATACGTAATATCATAAGGAATCAAACTTTTAATTAAAAAATATGATGTTATTTACAAAACAAATAAGCATTCTCATAAATACAGAAATGTGTATCAGCTTCTGAAAGTTTGTTTCATTTCTTCAGGTAAATAAATAAGCATGATTTTTATTGGTAACTTTTAACAGACAAAAAGTTGGGGTACATTCAGAATTCCTGGTTTCCAATTGTAATGACTGAAGTAAATTAATCATTAGTAGATAATTTTCCGAATAATTTTTAGAATCAAAATAATTTTAAAAACTGCATCCTTCGCGTTTGATGATTTCGAATCTCTCTCTGCTTTTATTCTTCACGTCCTATTTTTCTTCATTCGTTACTTAACGGGCCACCCAAATTAGTTTTCTTTGAAGTATTTTTTACAGTAATCTTCCTGCGTTGCAGCTGCATTTCCTAAGCCTAAACATCTGAAAGTGAGCAGGAAAATAAATCGGTAGGCAAGACCAACATTACGGAAAAAAGAAAAAAAAACATTGCAGAAAAACAAATTGAAGCAGATACGGAGAAAATAGAATGAGTAAAAGCAAGAAAAAAGCAAAAGAATAAAAACTTAAAATGCTTTCTCCTTTTCTCTCTGACCAACCAACTAGGATTCCGTAATTGTTTTGGATTCTGGCAGACGAGAGAAGTTTTTTAGCATACGTTACACTCAACTCCATTCTGAGCAAGGAGGAAATTGTTTACGTGCGTGTGTTGCCACATTAGCGAAAGTAAATAATGGTGGCATTTAGTAAAAACGTTAGAAGAACCCCAAACTTTGATGAAAAATATTTTTTCGTGATTTGGAAAAAGCTCTTTATCATTTTTGGATGTTAAAAGGGGGCGCGGAAGCAAGACTTTTGAAAATTGTTTCGAATGCAGTTAGTGCTTTGCTTGCGTATCTCAAGCAGGTAAAAACTGCCCTAATGAGATTGTAATTCTGTTGAAAATGAAAAGTAAGAAAAAAAGATAAAAATATATGTAACTGCTGCATTAATCATAGTTTAGAAGATCACTTTAGACATATAATTTTATATAATGTATCCTCTGGAAAATACACATTCCAATATTCCTCTTTAAATATAGATATCTCGGTTATAATTTTAAACTATCATAAAAAACTGATCGAATTGCCCAGCCGTACAGCATATATGGATAATTTAAAACATTAATGAGATTATTAGTCCAGAAGGACTATTACTTTCGTTTATGCGATTTTGCGTCGGAAACACAAAAACGGCGTATCACTTTTCAAATTGTTGCCACTAAATGTTATCGCTCTGCATTAAATTTAAAAAAATGAAAAATCTGCATAAATGTATGCATGTTTTTTTTTTTTTT
>KK122432.1:368751-424019 GCA_000611955.2 Stegodyphus mimosarum | reverse complement strand
TTAAGAGCTTATCTATAGTTAATGAGTGATGACTAATTAACAGTTTCTCTCTATAAAATAAGTACAGTGCAACTATTTGATGCTTTAACTCTTCTTGACGTAAAATAATAACATGAGAACGGCCACTTAAAAATTATTATATAATTATTCTGTCATAACGAGGTGACGTGCAGCTTAAAAATTTATACACTGCGCATTTTTGTCTTGATAGAGAACTTATCGTACTCTTTGTCTATTGTGTTCATGATTGTTTCATTTTCTGAATTTAAAGCTGAGGCAAAAAAGAATAAAATTAAAACCCGTAATACACCATAATGACTAATAATAGTTTATCTGCAAAATTTTTAATTCCATTCCAATATTAAGCTCGAACTCATTAGACAGATATAAATTAAAAGCAAATTCTAATAATAAAATACATTTGCTGGCATGACTATCTCATAAAGCATAATTAAAATAGAAAATCTAATGTTATTATCAAGGAAAGCAATAATTATTTCCAAATCATTAGCAAATTAATTTCTTATAAAGCTTCGTATTTTTTCAGTAAGTAAATGTACTATATAACAGCAGTAATTAATATTTTTGTAATTATTGTCTGTTTTTCAATCGACAATGAAATAACGTTATTGATAATTAACATTTTTGGATAATGACGCTATTTTTGGGGGTTATAAAATTGACTAGAATTATTTTTTATCCCTTCACCATTAAAGAACAGCATTAAAAGTAGTATAAAATAGAGCTAATGCAGATTTTGAACTAATAGGATGTTTAATATACATGAAAGAATCTCACATCTTCACTAGATATGATTTAGTTTAGTTAATTGTAGCACAGTACACTAGGGCTATCTGCCTTAGGGGATGGATGCTTTCATGGAGAACTTTCTAAGGGAAACTGACTCGTATACATGTTACACGTGCAGCCAGCCCGTTCGCCTCGAATCGAACCCAGTTCAGTATTCAGCGATTTTACCGCTCGGCCGCTGAGGCCCATCTTTTATATGAGAGTTTTTATGCATAAACATAAAGAATTTGAAAAATAGTATCAAACGTTAAAGCAAAAAATAAATAAATAAAATAAAAACCTTCACGCAGGAATTATATGATCAACATTCAGAGCAAATGAGAAGAAAAGTCCTACCAGCAACTAGATAGAAAGAATGAATTTACAATGCGTCTGCACTATATACCAAGTCAATTTGAAAAAAAAAAAAACACTTTGATTCAACTTGTCCACCTTTGACGCATGTTGCCGAACTGTTGATGATTCCAAACTTTTTAAAGGTAGAAGACATGGGAAAACTAACTATAGCTTTTTGGCTACTATTTGAAAACGAGTAACTGCCCCAATCATGTAGTTTTAAATACATTTTAATCGAAGCCGACGTCAAAGGAAAATTGAATGCCGTTTTCTTTTTTAAATTATATAATGTTTAGCTCTTTTATTTCGTGTATTGAAAAATGTGATGTGTACATTACATGACTTCCTCGCACGGTATATTAAATTATACGCATTTTGCATTTCATTTAAACTTATTGAATTGAATTAAATCTACTTCGTCGATAGCGCATAAACAACAATAGAATAAATGCACTTTTTAAAAATCATATTCTAGTATTTACCATAGACACAATCTGGCGTTAGGTTCCCTTAATAGCATTACATCTCATTCATTTTATAACTCAGTATGCACAAAAATTATTTCGTTTGAAGAATTATCAAATAGTTGCCACATATTCTATTCAAATACTATAATAAATCTAGTACGATATGCAAAAGAAATTAAACAAATAAAAAGAAACAGTTTTTCACAGACGAATCAGCGCCTCATACCTATTCGTAAACGTTCTTCTCTGTCCGAGGCAGACTGGCGACAATATTTGCAGCTAATGCGAAACATTTATTTCCACGAATTTCATTAGAGATACGTTTCTCATTAAATTAATTCAGTGTTCACTTCGCGGCAAGGCAAAAAGACTTAAAATATCTTCATTAAAAATTGAAAGATATAAAAAAAATAAAACACCAAATACAGTTAAAACAATTTAAAAAAGCAATTTTTGCAATTAAAATTAGAGTTTCTGCGCAAAAACAAGCAGTTCGCACAGCAGGCAAAATGGCAGATTTTTCGATGCATAAAACTGAACGTTGCTGCTAAGTGTCAAATGTAAACAAATATGGCTGCTATGGTAAGAAAAATTAGGCTTACCGCACTTACACAACTTTTAAATTTTTGATAATTCTGCAACCATCTTATGTAGATTAACTAAAAACATAAAAAACTTAACCTGGTGATAAGACCAACATAATTCAATCATTTCTAAAACGAAAAAAAGCACAATTTACCAACATATAAGAATAAAACACTGAGCTCCCTGAGCTGAGCGGGTATATATATAACCAAAAAGAGAGGTGCACAACCTCACGTTATAGCAGTCCTATATACAAAATTTGAACGTTCTGAGGCTATTCGTTTTGGAGTTATGCGAAATATATGCATACATACATATTTACATATGTACTTACGTACGTACGTACGTAGAGACGCCACGAAAAAAATCTTTTCTGAATCCATTTTAAATCAGTTTTATAACTCGTTTCGGGAAAAACGTACTTTATTCTGTCCTTACGTACAGATGTCACGCAAAAACATAATTAAATTGCATTCGATAGCGGTCAAAATGGATACTTTGATACGGAATTTTTTTGCGATTACAATACTTCTTTCACTTCGTACAAGAAAGTAAAAATAAGTGGAAATAAAATTTTTCATAAAAATTAAAGAAGGAATATTTTAAGCGGTTAATATCCACTACATTATTGCTAAATTATGTGTACATTATTTAAAATTATCAGAAAACTATAAGTGATATTCTGAAAAGAGAATACAAAAATGAAATATAAGTTACAACTTAGGATATACAAAACATGGTCAACTAAATGAAGCACATGAACGCATCCCAACAAGACTTTGAAATAAAGGAATGGAATTTTTTCATTTAGGATTTTTTTTATATGCGATTGTCTAAGTGCACTCCAGTTTCTTTTCTTTTGCAGATTACCATAAAATTTAATTTTCAGGACCACTTTTTGTATGTATGCATTTGTTCCACACATTTATAATTTAAAGAATTTTATATATCTTTTATGGCGGAGTCAAAATTTTATCCCTTCTTAATTGTTTTAAAAATTCGTAATTCTTTCACATATAATACGTATTTATCGCTTTCATAAGCGATTTTAATACGTTAAGAATGTTTAACTTTTAATTTAAAAAAATACAATCAAATTTTTCATTCTGAGATTACATCTCTAAACTGTTGCCAAAATTGCTGTAATTCTATAAATAACCGCAACAGATCTCTCACGGCCCCTACTGGCAGATTTATAGCTCTCATTTCCCGCTCGAAGAGTTAACAAAGCAGCGGAATGTGGCGAACCGAGCGGAGTTGTTCCGTTCCTGGGCGACGAATTTCAGGAAGATTAGAATGCCTCATTTAGCTTTAAGTTTCCTTCTCTCTGTTTGGCAACAAGTGCTCTGTATATACGGCTGCATATTCTGCTCCTTTTCTGTGCTTAGGTCTCGAATTCAGAAATTTGACGTTAATACGACATGGAATACAGCAATGCTTTAATTGCATGTTTCCTTGGTACGTCTTTTCTTTAGAAACAGTGTTAGTTAATCCATTGTGTTACGAGTTTCGCTACTTTAAATCCATTTGGTGTTTCCTCTAAGTAATAAATCTAAAACAATTTATTCGGTTTCCGCTCTAGTTAAACATATTCTCCGTTTAATATTCTTTTTCTAATAAATTTGCACAAAATGAAAAAGTAAAATTTTAAATATTCTAAAAACAGATTTTTCTTACCATCGTAATGCAGTGTAACTATGCGACATACACAAACTATTGATATTTAAAATGCATCGAAATATGGCTTTACTCGACAAAATGCAGTATCTGAAGATAAGCTCTTTAAGATTCCCAAATTTTAATATACGTACTATATTTTGGTATTTTAAAAAAGAACGAGCAGTTATCATCTTGGTTTTAAAATCGTTAGTTCTTCTAGTAGAAAATACGTCTTAGACCTATGAGAGAGAGAAAAGAAGCTATTTTTTCCAATATTTGGTTACTTCCGAATGCAGTTGTTGCTTATTATTTTGCCGATTGAAATACCGCAAGATTAAGGTCTGGTGCGTTCTAGTGCTGTTTGGTGTCTGCATTGTTTCGAGAGCTCCAGACAGGATAATCTTCCTGCACAAGATTAAGGTATGTTGTGTTCTAGTGCAGTTTTGCGTCTGCATTGTTTCCAAAACTCCAGACATGAGAATATTCCTAATTTTTTTTCTTTGGGCTTTCATTAAAATAACTCTTAATTCCTGACTTTATCCACTACAGAGCAAGACGTTCGGTATGTAATCGCTACGAATAATGCATTTTGTAATTAGGAGAAAGCTGTAATAGATGAAGCATGAAACTGATGAATAGCCTTGACTTTTGAGTTTGCATTTATGACTTTTGACATTGCTCACCAAATTAAATAATGAAGAGTCTACATGAATGTATGTCTTTTTCTCGAACTGTGAAAAAACAATGATACCAAGGGCTATTTTTGAATAACGTTGTCCTCCACACGAACATGCAAACCTGGAAGCTCGAATTTTGAATTTTATATTTCATATTTTGTAAAACTTTAACGAATATTTAATTAACAAACTGAACGATTTTAGAGCTAGCGATGACAACACAGTACGGAATAAAACATTTTTATTTCTAGCACCCGAGACTGTCTATTGAAAATTCTAAACGTATACTGTTTTTAAATATTTTGTGATTTTGCTGTTGAATCGAACTTTATGCGGTGTAAACGCCAAGAACGTGATATTTAATAAAGAAAGTAAGAACACAAAACGTTAATAATAAAAAGATAAAAAGAAAGTCATCTTACAAAGAAAACTCAACATTAATATGAACAACTCAGAAAAAAACTGAAAAAAAATATATGCCACTCTGCATCAGGAATTCTAAACGTATATTACTACGCTGCTTTTATTTACTTATTTATTTTGTAATTTTGCTCTTGAACTGTAGATGACGTAAGTACGAAGAAAATGTTGTTCAATAATAAAGCTAAAAAGACAAAAAAAATGGGTAGGAGTTATGAGTGTAACAGCAGACTGGTAGACTGCAGACTCAGCGAGAGCGTAAAAAATTTAACAAACTCTTTTGGGCAACCATTAAAACCTGAAACATTTCAGATTTTTTTTAATCGCAGGAAATCATTTTGGCATCATTTAGATGTGTGCTTTCAGCTTTCAATTTCAAAACCTTTTTTCAAAATCTAAAAGAACCAACCATACTTGAAAAAAGAGATTAGCGATGTCTGCGATAATGTTGAACGATGCTTATTTTAATCTGCTTAATAAGCATATGTCAAGGCATTGAAAAACAGCAGTAATTTTAGCAAGCTGTCTTTATATGTCTCGTATGTCCTTAAAAGAATGTATCATGTCTTCGGATTGATAAGGGCCGATATTATACTTCGACTAAAATTTCACATTCTGAATTGTAGAAACTAATACTGCTCTTCAAATATTCACTTCATCATTTGATAAAACGATTTCTTGATATTGAATATGACAAAAATTCTCATTATCGGTAAACTTGTGTCTAGAATCTTTACAAGTAAATAAACTATGTATAGATTGATATGGTTAGATATAGTGAGTGTTTGTAGTATTTTAAAATCGTAAATAAATTATGTATGCTTAATGCAAGAATAAATTATCTTAATTTTGGTCAACATACTTTAATTTGCAAGGTATTATCGCATTTCTCGAGAGCTCTTTTCTAACGCAAGTGTATAAGACATTCAACAGTGCATAAGACATTTAACTGAAGGATTCGTGATTTCAATCCCTGAGAAAGCGCAAGTTCATTTTCCTTGCTTTCTGTTCTATAAAACTTAATGTTCTCTCTATAACAGACACGAAGTAAAAATGTGTTAGACACTAAACCCTTAATATTTAGATTTCATTCACTGAGTGTCATGTGTCTCTTCCAAGTGCCCTTTAAGTGCTGGAGAACATACTGAATTATCATATTCAATTTTGTGAAGTTTTCGGGCCATCCAGCTAGCAACTAGAATATTCGAATCAGAAGGATGAAATCCTGCGAACGTACAATCAAATGTCTCTTGCTCTGAAACCCCTGATAATCTCTAGGTTTTACCAGCAGTATTTCAGCTAACATATTTTGGATTGATATAGCGTGCCCACTGGTAAACGAGTAGATAAGATCGCTGAACACTGCTAGTTCGCCCCAGTTCAAAGCTGGCAAACCGGTTGGTTTCGGTGGCATTTTTGTAGCTTTCCCATGTGTAACTTAAATACAAGCCAATTTCCTTAAGATCTTTCATAGAAGCATCCTTTCCTAAAGTAGATAGTTTTATTTGCTCTCTCTCTTAATCAATTAACGTAATCTTAATATAATCTCTCATTTTTTAATTATTTATTAAAGATATCTGATATGGCCGGGTTTGTAAATTAATAGCTTTCCTTTCTGAAGACGAAATTTTCTTGATCATCCTATAGTCAGCGTGATAATAATATGCATACCTTTCTTCACTAATAGTACAGTAGGAAAATCAGGATAGGAAAATTATGAGAAAAATTTTATTTCCAACGCTCGTCGTTGCGGTGAGAACATAACAAATGAAACGTATTCGTAGATAAACGATCGGTAGTATTATCAGGACTTGTATTTCTTTTTATCTGCTTGGCGAACATGACGTGTCCTGACTAGACAGTGAGTTTAACTGCAAACTATGTCCTATGGAGTGTAGCAAAAACAACAAGATGAGAAGTGTTAAAATTACCCTTTATTTTTCACGATTTCACAGGCGCTCAAGCACTTCGGGATACAAAGACCAACCACTTGTGGTCTGAATGTTAAAATATAAGACTACTAAATAACTAAAATTTAAATAAGAGCTAACTTTTAATATTTTGCAGATGAGTGACACCAAGACTGGCCTTTTAAATTACTATGTATGTAGTACGCAAATTGCGGAAAACTACAATACATCTTTAGCTTTCAAGAGGACTAAACCCTCTGGCCTTAAAGTCGGACAGTAACTGATGGCAAGCTCGCGTGAAGTCTCGTGGCAAGAAGGCTCATTCCTTCCCCTTCTACTCTGCTCTTGGGAAAAAGCCACAACTTAAATACTTAAGCGTTAGCAAGTACAATTTGTATAAACATATTCACGCGTTAATTCTGGCCGGAAGTGGAAAATAAGAGATAATAGTAAAGTTTTAGAATAAAATAAACGTTAGCCAAACTTAAGATCCTTACAGTATCGCAATGTTACTTAGTTAAATAAAACTTACAAGAATAACCAGTAATATTAACATTAAAATAGCTTATAAAAAATCTTCATTTCTTCTCCCCTACATCTTGAATTTCTCCTGCTCTTATTGTTGCTTACTGTTATTACCTCAATAGCGTTAAAACATTCAGTGCTGCTAGAATTAATTGTTATTAGTGTTATCTATTTCAGCCTGCAAGCCCTCGCCGTCGTCACCGATTCCGTCGTCTTCATCACCGTTAGTTGTCTTTCCATATGTAATGATTTTCAGAGCTATCAAGAGCATTCCTTGTTTTCTTCAAGCTCTTCATTATAATTGCTTTATCAGTCACAGCCTATGTATTTAAAATCCATGAGCAACTAATAAGGAGCTCACTTTCTGACTGCCTTCAGAATGGGAAAAACTACGTGAACATTTAGAACAAAAAATTTTATCTAAGAAATCTGAATGCTTTCAGATTTATATTACGCCCAGAGGGGCGTTTTTTTAACGTTTTTGTGTGTTACTCATAGTTACTAAATATCATGTTCTTCGCACTTAAACCGTATAAGATTTATTACAACAAAAATATCACAAAATTATTAAAAACACGATATCTTTAGAATTTGAGATGTACAGTTTCGCGCGCTAGAGGTGTAAACTTTTTTTTTTCTTTCGTTCAATGTTACCATTGCTCGCTTTGAAATCGATTAGTTTATTAATCAAACATTCGTTAATGTTTTACAAAATATGAAACAGATAATAATACAAATTCGAAATTCAAAATTCGGGCTTTTAGGTGTCCATGTTCGTGAGAAGGATTACGTAATTCAAAATTTGATGGCTCTACCGTCGTTTTCTCACAGCGCAAAGAACATGCGTACATTCATGCAGATTCTTCATTATTTAATTTCTTTAAATGTAATGCAGGGCGATACTACTTGGTAGCAAATATTTAAAAAGTGATACGCCATTTATTGTGAACCAATGCAAAATGCCTAATAATAAATTAATAGCTCTTTTGGGCTAACGCTCCTTAGACATAAAAAAAGTTCAGAACGTTGTGCTAAAGTGCTAGGGGCGAAAATGTGCAAGTAAAAATGCGGTATTTTTGGTTTACAACTATTAATTTCTAAACTGGTCCTTTAATCACAATAATATTATTTTATTAATCTAATAAAATCATGATCTAGAAATATATTAGAGCTAAAATTTTTATTTTCAAAACTGATACAGACGTTAGTTTATTCTCCTATAATCAGCATAATGATAGGGTCATTTTTGATGTTACAAGTACGAATGTCTAAATTGGTTATTTAATCGTTATTTGATGGTGTTCTATTAATTTATTAAAAATATGAACCATAAATACTTTGAAGTTAAAATTGCTATTTTCAGAAATAAAACAGGCAAGCGTAAAAGCGGCCGGGACACCAGAGTTTCACCTTTGGTAATACAGGCATAGTCCATCATTAGTCTTAAAGGTATAGTTCTAACCTTTCAGTTCCGTCTCAGTGCTTTAGGTGGAACACCATGGGACACTCTCCAAGAGTTTTCAAGTCTCTTTGCCTACCCCAACCTCTTGCGAGGTGCCTTGATAGAAGCCCTTTTCTTCTCGCCTTGTATTTTAAGTGTCCTCATTCCACTTAGACACGCTCCCACTTAGTACACGCTCAGGAAATCCATGTCTTCACCGGGATTTTAAGTCGAGACCGTTGGTACGGCAATCGGCATTACGAATCGCTACAACAATCAGCATCACTAATCGCTACAACAATCAGCGTCATTAACTGCTGTACCGCCTGGGCGGCTAAAAAATGACACAGGCAGATAAATGTTTAACCTTTTACACTTGTATATTCATCATATTAGACATTTAATAACGGATACTGCAAAAGGACTCATTTCTGTTTAATTTGAATAAAACTTCTGAAATTTGTTAAACAACAGAAGACAATTATTATTCGTATCCTGGATTTTTTATTACAAAATAATGAAACAGCGAACCAAATCTTTAAAACGAAAAGTAATTGGTTTTGAGTTCTCTTCCCAAACCTGAGAAACTTCATTCAAGAATGTATGTTCCCCTTCCTACTTTTTCTAGAATAAATATTCTGTAAAGGAATTCTTGTAACTACAGATAACAAAACGCATGTCGCCAGTTCGTATCTCCAACGGTTTGAGATATGCCTCGCACATCCGTCACAGATTCGGTCGTGCATTAGCTTCTTGCATTGATCTCGCTTCACGATGACGTCATAGTTTCTGCTGGTTAGGCTAAAACGCAGCCGGCAGCGACTAGGAGATAACGTAACCTTTATTTTATGCCAGTTCCCCCCTTCCCTTTCCGGATAAAAATCCGGACTTCTATTTCTGGAGCTGCATGAAACAAAGGACCTTACATCGTCAGATGATAAACGAGAACTATACCCGCAGTGTTAGGGAAAGGAGGAAGGAGGTGAAACGTCCAAGAAGTAATGGAGCGGCATTAATGGACAATCCCGGTTCCCAATTTCATGTGAATTCTTTTCTGGAAGACTATGTGCCCGCAAATAAGCACGCAACTCGCGCTAATAATCCTTGAGCAACAGAATGTGTCATGTAAGATTCTTACTCTGTTGAAACATTTAATAATAAATGCGAGGATCAAGTACATCTATTCAACTGCGGTTTCGGAAATAATCATAGAACAATTTGTTGATAATTTTATCAGGTTACATCTTTACTAGTTAACATAACACTGCTCTATTAGTACACATCAAATAATCATTTGATTGCTGCATAATAAAGAGATGTGCATGTTATTTAAGTTTTCATCTACTTATACATATATAGAGAGGTAATTAAGAGTTTATAGCAATTAATTTTTAACATTTAAAAAGCAGAGGGGAAAATGCAATAACTTGTAAAGCAAAACAGAAAATGGTAAACGTCAATAAGAATAGACGTCGCAAAACTGAGATGGAAAACGGGACACTCAAATTTCATACAATAATATAAATATCAATGTACGAGTAAATAATAATACAACGGCAGTAATATAAATAATAACGTAAAAATAGAGAGCAAAAAGGAACTTTCAATAAATATTTAAAAGCGGGAAAAGTGTTTTTTTTTTAATATGTTACCGAACAACGATCATGTTGTTATTGACTATAGTATTATTTACGATTGCATATTAATCTACAATAGAACTTTGATAACTCGAACTTCGATAATTCGAAACTTTCGCTAAATCAAACGATATTCTTTCCCAAATATACTATTAAATTATTTGATTATTATTTGATTTTAGTTAAGATTTCTGTAACTCAATAAATTCGATAACTGCGCTTAGTGAGCAAGTTCAGTGTATTCGAGTATTAGTGTATTTCATAAATGCAGACCCTTTCACTGAAAAGAATCAAAATTTAAGAGAGAACTTTACAAATGCTTAGCTCCATATAATGAAATTTATAAAGATCTCTAGGACAAAAATCAAGTAATTGAAAATAATACACCTTTTTGTTTTTTAAAAGAAAGGTAGATTACAGAATTTGGGTTTTTGCAGACGTTGAGGATATTTCACCTAAAAGGAAACGCTGTCTTTTTTATTAGTAGTAATGACGAAGAAAATAATATTTAATATTAATATGTAATGCTCGCCTATTTACTTGCGTATTTTCTACCCTTTTTTATTCTAATTTTGTCGTACAAGATTCGGTAGGGGAAAATTATGCGAATAATTTATCCTTCGAAGGAAGCGGTTGCAGTACTAATATAACAAATGAAACGTAGTCATGAATAAGATACTGATAACTATCACAATCACTTAAAGAAAACTCACATTACAATAAGATCACAAAGTAGTATTAGCATTACCAGTATCTAATAAGATATCTTCATTTCTACTTCCTCTATCTTGAATATCGCCGACTTTTATTGCAGTCCACTGCTAATCCCTAGGTCTCAAATCATTTAGCATCCCTAAAACTGGCATCTGTGTGGTCTGCTACAGCTTGTAAGTTGTCGTGGTCGTCCTCTCCGTTGTTATCGTCTTCGCCACTGTTCAGTCTGCCTGTGCAATGATCTTCAGAATCATAATGAGCTCTAGATATCTGCGTTTTCTTGAAGCGCTTTACTCTTACGACTTCATGAATTAGAGCTTATGTACCCAAAATTCACAACAAATCAATTAATAAGAGGCAAATAATCCTATGGAGAGGAATCCATTTTAAAATTTCAGGAAGTTCACTTTCTGAAAATTTCGATGACGGGGAAGTTTAAAAGTGAATACCTAAATTTCAGAACCTAGTATTAAAAAGCTAAGGGGAAAATACGGTAATTATCTTTTATCAGTCAATTAAATTAGTTATTGCTTTTATAAACAAATTGCTACCAGTTTATAAATATACTGTATGTAAATACTTTTAGCGGAGTTACATGGTAATATTGTAGGATTCATAGTAGATTCGTAATGAAGCAGACAATACGCAACGGTTGTTCAGTAACAACCCTCAGCTGTCGTTGTGTACTGCCTGCTTCACGCAGGAAACAGTGAAAGTCCTCTTGACACCGAAAATTGCGACGTGATTGACATGTCACTGCTTCGTGATGGACTGCATCGCAAAAGAAATACTTTACAGTTCTGGAACTTTTCATAAAAGTACTCGTACAGCTCTTGTCAGTATGATAGTACACTAGGAAGGAGGAGTCCTAGACCTAAGCTTAAGAGGCCCTTTACACGGTTATAATGTCCCAAACTTTAGAGGCGATCCCAGGAAGCATAGCCCCCGGTCGCCTGAGGAGCACAAAATTGCACACAGTGTGGAAAAATGTATCGCAGGTCAATGGCGACCGGCAAGCAGTTACCAATACAGAGAATCTAGATGTGTCAAAGACTGTCCTCCAGTACTGACCAAGCGGAGTCAAACCCCCAAGGACAATCTTCGATATCTCACTATGTAACATCCCCACAACCGAGAGGCAGACAATACAGTACCAGTACGATCTCTGCCGAGCCTGAACCTACCACTGAATAAATGATGGTCCTAGTCACTGTGAAGACTTATGATTTACCTCAAGAGCCAGGTCTGTCTAGGTACAGGTCCTAGCCAGAACGCAGGAAATTGTCCACCCAATCAGTAGAATAATAATCAATAAATCACTTCTAATCTTTAAAAATATTTTTTTTTAAATTCCCCATTTTACTTGGTACTGGAAATTCTAAAATCATAGTAAAATAAATAATACAGCACTTTCGCGTTATAACTCTCTTCTGCGTACCTCGTTTTTGGACATTATATAAGTGTAGCTTAAAGCAACAGGTAATGCGTTGTAGACACAATAATGTAGCAACTCTTTAAGTACCTAAAAGTGTTTTCCTAGAAATAGATGAGTGAATTTAGCCTGCTAAAAATATAAAGAGTAGATTTTATTAAAACGCACAATTACCTTATAAGGTATTTCTCTTTTCTAAGCATGCCTTCGTGGTGTAATGGCCAACACACTCGGCGCGTATTCGACACGTCCGAGGTTCGAGTCGTCCCGCCGAGGATACTGCTCATTTTTCACATCTCCTGCTTTAAAAAATCCCTAATGTTTCTAAACTGGTTCCTGAATTAAAAAAGGAGCGGGTGATGATTCTTCACCACTAGGATTTGGCGACTGGGGTCCGTTTATCCCCAGTCGCCGTTTAAAAGGCGGAGTATACAAGGTATTTCTCTCACCTTCTTAGCATGCCCTCGTGGTGTAATGGTCAGCACTCTCGGCGCGTATTCGAGAGGTTCGAGTCTTGAGTCCCGGCGAGGGCATTGTTAATTTTTCATGTATCCTACTTCTAAATAACCTAATGACTCTACAACCTGTGATCAAGAGCTTAGTTTCGCAAGAAAAATATAAATGCCACAAAATAGTAGGAAATTTTAGCTTATTTCTTTAGTGTAAAACATACACGTTACATACATATAAACTATATAATTGGGTGTAAAACCAACAAATGTGATTTTTTTCACATGTACATACGTAAAATAATCATGTATATTTAACCATGTATTATATACTATATTTTGTACCGTTCTATTATTTTTCTAACTTTTCATTTATGAAAGGTTTTATTAAGATACATAAATTCATTTTTAAAATCAGCAAATAAACATGTAAGCCCATAATATTTTCTGATGCTACATAAAAGGATTTTTCCTCACTTAGGATAGTTTTCTCTCTTTATAAAAAGTTTATTACGTTGATAATTTCTTTATTTTTATTTAAAAATATTTTCATTGATCGAACATCTTTCGAAAGAGATCGGGTTTGAGAAGACATGCCTGAAATATTCTGAAGAAGCCACTTCAGCCTTCTGACAACCTGTTAGCATATTGAATTAATTCTATTGCAAAAGTTTGAAATACATTTTTGGAAATTTTCAGACTTTAAAAATTTCAAAGACATTCTCGAAATAACTCATAATCATCTACCGCCTTCTTAGTCGAAAGCAACGATACATCACTGATCCTTTAAATCTCTTCTTCCTGTCAGAGCCATCGAAATACGCAATATATCTCACTGTACTTGCTGAATTTTTATTTGATTCGAGTGCGTTCTTCATTCTTCTTTCAGACTGCATTCAAGGTTTTCGAATCCAAGTAAATGTTTAAGGCTACAGAATTATACATTTATTTATCTCGAAAGAAGGTTTTCGGTTAAAAGCAATTCTTTTCTTTTCAAAAAAAAAAGAATATTTTATAGTGTGATAAAAATTAAAAAAGAAGAAAAAAAAGAAAGTATGGTTTTAACATATTTTATTGAAATTTATTTTTATTCTTAGAGATTTCTGAGATACTGTAAATGAATATTATAAGGTATTTCTCCCGCCTTCTTCGCATGCCTTCGTGGTGTAGCGGTTAGCACGCTGGGCACGTGTTCCAGAGGTCTATGGTTCGAGTCCAGGCGAAAGCGTTGGTCATTTTTCAAATCTTCCGCTTCGAAATAAACCCTAATAACTCTACAATATATTCTAGGCCATATAACTGTTTAAGATGTACCAGATCCATTAACTGATCACGGCTAAGAAGAAAAAGCTTGCGCCTAAAATTAGCTTTCGTCAGCTTGTAAGTGGTTGTGGTTGTTGTTGTTTCAAATCCCCTTGGGGCAGGAAAACCTACACCAAGTCCAAGAGACCTTGCCGCACAAGCAAATCGCTGATGTCGTCCTGCTCAGTCGACAGGTGTCTCAGAGAGACGCCTATACAATCCAGCAGGTGAGCGAGAGAGGCAGGGAGGGAACAGGCACACAAGGAGAAGGTCTTTTCTCCCTCTTTGAATTTCATGCATCGAAGATGCCCGCTTCTGAATCTGGCCATGGCCTTTTGGATAGGCCTAGATCTTTTACTCAGAAGTGACAAGCCTGGTTGTTCAGCGAAATACCGCTGGTGAACAGGAGAATTTTTCCATGGCATGTTAGTTTTATGTTAGTAATAGGAATGAATTGCGGTTGGGCATAAATTATTGGAAGTGGGTGTAGAGAGATCACAACCTTTTCTTGTCAGATCGCTTGTAAGTGGTAATACGGTTTTATCAAGCTCTGTAGGATTTTATCAGTTATGATGGAGAATTTTCCCTTACGGCAAAGATTCTACGCACTTACCCATCTCTATGAATTTCCTGGAATCTGAGCCCACGACCAGCAGTCAGCTAATCTACCATCATGTTAACAGACCACTAGCAGTTATACACTTCTTTCTCAAATGTACTTATTGACCAAATAATACAAAATCATCAAAAAGTAAGTGTCGCACACATGTAAATACATTATGGCGAAGCTGTGAAAATGCACGCTAACTGTTTAAAATTTAAATTAAATGTAAATGATCTGCTATGTTAGTTGCACTAAATCCTCCTTTAGCAGGGATTCTCAAACTTGTCCATGCTTTCACCACTCCTTGAAGTTCATTCTCCCTTCTTTTGCAAAACTTGAAAAGTTTATACACTTTTATTTAGATTCAGATTTTTTTAATGTGTTTTATTAACTAGACAAAAAAATGTACAGAAAATGTTAATAAATACCACAACACAAAAAGAAATATTTTTTAGACATAAATTAAAACATGTTATCCAGTTTCTTGAAGAATGCTATTCAACTGTGGGCGGGAAATTGAAACAGTTTAACTCGTATAATCCTGTGAATTGAATCTCGAGTGCATTAAAGGAGTAAGAATAAAATGATTGAAAACTTTAATCATCTTGCATCAAAAGAGCCAAAAAGCTTTCGCAAATATGAAAGTACTTTGTAACTTTCGCAAAATATTTTATGCGTTATAGGAAGTATGCATTTTCATTAAAAATACCACATATATTAACTAAAATATAGATATCTACTTCAGATATAACCTATAATGCAGTAACCTATAATGCAGTAATTTCTTTGAACTGTCTGGATGATAATATATGTTCCATAACTTGTTATTTTCTTAATTCAACGTTTCTTTGACATCAGCACATGTTCTGCATTCAAGCAATTTCCGCGTCGCATATATGTGGCATTATATATATATTTCCCCTAAATATTATGAGGGAAAGAAAAATTAAAGAATTTTTAGCAAAATCGAGGGTGGCATTACGCCCTCTAAGCGGCACTGGTTTCAATAAGAAAGCCCAAATTTTCGAAACCTGCAATGGTGAAGAGGTATTTTCTCGACTTTAATGCTCCTGGTGCTTTATACTCGCATTTATACATTCTTAATATATTAGTTTTTTTAACATATTTCAAGATGCCCGCGTATATACGGTGTTACAGACATCATAAAAGTATGCTAAGACGTACGCTCTAGAATTCTTATATGCTCTTGCCGGTCAGTGGGTTTTCCAAAACTAACTCATGATTTATGTGAATAAACGCTGCAATAGAAAACATCACAATGCATCGAATAGTTGGTGCTTCTTTGATGAATTTAAAAGCAAATCAATCATATCCTCGCAAACGTGCGGTCTAAACAAATTGTTTATAAAATGCTACATGCTATTAAAATTTACTGGAATCATAAGAAGAAAATATTAAAATTTTTGCTGTTGGTGAGTGGTAAAAGAACTAGTTGGCTGGAAACTAATCATTTTAAGCCGGTATTCTTTTATCTCTGTGTTTGTATGCAGATCTGTTACAACACATCCATACAGAAATCCATTGATTTAACACTTATGAATTCTCCTATTTCTGCAAATTATACACAACATTCATACAACTATGAAACTAAGAAAAGGATACCGTATTTGTCCTCAGACACAAACCTTGGAAAAAATCTTCTGATGCACTTCTATTGTCTTCTTAAAGCTCGAAGCAATTAAAGACAGCGCCTAAGCTCTTGTCAGCAGCAGGTGTTAACTGTGGCTTTGAGACACGGAGACGATAGAATGAGGCTTTTATTTTTATCCTCCAGATTACGCTGAAGATTCAGACGTTATTGAATTACTTTTTAGTTGTTTTTGTAAGAAGTGTTTGCCCTTTTATTGACTTTAACATTGTTTCAGCTAATAGATCTGGTATAGAGTTTAACATGAGAGATGTAAAACAAACAGTTGAGTCTGCATGTTAATGCATTTAGGTATTATTACGAATTTTCTATACTTTTTTATTAGTTTTGGGGAGAATTAATCAAATGATTGAGTCTATTAATGGATTCTTTGTCATACGTAGTTGAATGTAATATTTTAGTGTTGGTGGCATGCTATTTCTGGGACAATTCCCTTGTTTCCCACCAAATGTCATTAATATTAATTTAATATTTAAAATTAATTAGATTGCCGACACAGAAATACTATTTTCTAAAAGTTTATTATTTTAAACTTTATATTAAATATATACTTAAAACGTAACAAAATTAACTTGGGATCCATATAATCGCATGAATAAAGTAGTGCAAATTGATAAAGACTGCCATGGGATCCCTGTTTTCTTCTGAAAAACCATCTACTAACATTCATCCGATGTAGATAGCATTAGCATGTTTCCCCATAAGATTCATTAAATACTCCAATCACAGTAACTTCATACTTAGTACTTCTAATCACAGGCTGTTGTGTGATCATTTTTAATTTTGAAGAACTGTGACAGACAGTAAGAGAGTGTTTAGCTTAATTTAACCTTTTAGAAAGAAAAGAGATTATATTAAAAGGTTTTCAGTTAAAATTTGCAGACGCATTTCTGTCTATTTTCTTAAAAATTATATTTCGTTCAGAGGTATTAAACACTGATTTCGCTAACAGAAATCACAAAGTTTGTCACAGAATTTGAATTTACCAAATCTCTTACTCTCAGAACAAATGATTATGAAATTTAAATAATTCTTTGGATAACCAGATAAGCAGATGATCCTATGAACAGGTTTACATGTCTCATTATGACGATTTTTAATCATTTATGTATGTATATGGAATTAAAGTGAATCAGCTTAAAAACATATGCTTCCAGTTAATAAAAAATTAAGGAACCATAGTGTTTATCTTTATGTCCTTATTAAAATCGAACCATGTGATGTTGGTAGACAAATATTTCAACTGTTTTCAGCAACCAAACAGACATTAATTAATAAATTAAATTTCAATAAATAAATAATCAGCTAGTGAGAGCTAACCACAGTTTTGGCATACGGCATTGAAATAATCTTGATTCAGATCTTTAGCATGATTTTACATTCAGATCTTTAGCATGATTTTACAAATTTATCGAGTCATTCCTCGATAAATTTCTAATGAAAGCAATTTTAACGGGTGTTATTTACAAAACACGAGAAAACTTAATGAATGAAAAACATATTTAGACCGAATAAAATTTCAACATAATCCTTTGATCTAATCAGTAGTTTGAATACTGCAAGCAACGCCATAAATTTCTAAGACACATGATGTTTTTTAACACATGGGAAAATACTCGAAATTAGTGCAAAAATGTAAATATTATATTGATTAACTCATGTGTGAAAGTGATGATAAAATCATCTTTAAAAATGAAATGAAATCTTTCATTTCGGTATTCGACTTATATGAACTGCACATGTCATTTCATGGGAAAATCATGTATTTATCAATAATTTGTTATTTTTTAACAAAGATATGAACAATTGACATCAATACATCAATAATAAGAACAAATATAACAATTTTGAAATTTGCTATTTATCAATAAGAAATAGCATTGGCTTAGAAATCTTCAAGTGCAGATACAAGGAAGACGGGACACCAATTAATATATTACTATTCGCCCTACAAGTATGTAATTTCACTGTACTTCCTGTTAGTGTACGTACCCTAGAATTTAACGGAGAATAACCCTGGAGGACAGTTTCAAAGTCTCCACCTCTCTTCCGCTACCATGAAACAACGTGCGAGAATTTTAGGTTTAAATTGCCCCATGCAGCACAGACACTATACACTTACAAACATCCATGCTTTCTCTGCTATCTGAACCCAAGCACGGCCAATAAGACAGTCTCTGTTTTTGTGACCAGAACCCATCGTTGCGGCAGCCAGCCTCAATTAAGGCGGCTTAGAAATGGTCAGTAGACGGTTCTCTATACATATTTTCTTTTAATTATGATTCAGAACAGGGTTCTGAACCTGCGAGTAATTTCACCTTTGGAGGTTTCATAATTTAAGGAGAAATGCGGTCAGCCTGTTATTTAGGTTTTAAATACATTGGTGTGCAAAAATTAAGGACGAGACGATTTTTTCAATATAACTTTGTACAAAAGCTTTCCAAATCAACACATTTAATACCGTAAGATCCCCAATACGTAAGGACATGAGTAATGTAAGCAACATTTACTAAAAGGTAAATCAGAGGGATAAAAAGAAGCTTTATTGAAAAAGTATCATGGAGCGCAATGCGACTGAAGGCCGAAACATCCCTGTGATGGGTGTCCAGCAAGAAACATCCGGTCTTTAATAGGGGATATGATCTCCCCTGACTGCTAGGCAGGTTTCACATCATTTGTGCATGCTGGATATGTGGTTGTTAATGAGCTGTTGAGACACTGCTGCTCGTTCCTCTTGTAGCACCAATCGCAGTTTCGGAATCGTTACTGGCGATAAGTTACGTGCTGCCACGGGTCTCCCTAGTAAGTTCCGTACATGCTTGACGGGATTTAGATCCAGAGACCTTGCCGACCAATCCATGTGTTCAATATCTTCACTCTCCAACAGCTCTTCGACAGTAACTGTGCGATGAGGTGGAGCGTTGTCGTCCATGAAGAGGAACTGAGGACCCATAGCCCTTGTGAAAAGACGCATGTAAAGAAGAAGAACCTCGTTACAATAGCAGTCCCAGGTGACGAACCTCCTTGGGAGATATGAAGGTCGGTCCGGCTACCAAGCATTATGTCTGCTCGAACGAGAACTCCGCGACCTCCAAAACAGTCCCTTTTGATGATGTTGAAGGGGTTATTGCGTGTTCCCCGCTCTGTCCAGATGTGTATGTGTCTAGAATCGCAACTCAGACTAAATCTGCTCTCATCTGTAAAGAGTACTCGTCCCCATTCATTGTCTCTCCAATTCCGGTGTTCCCGGCACCACAGAGAACGCCTTCTCCGATGGGCAGGCGTTAGAGGTACACACCGTACAGGGCGTCGTGCAAACAGACCACCACCGTGCAGTCTTCTGGCCACGGTAAAACGCGATATCGGTCGTCCAGTCGCCTGTGTCGTGTGTCTAGCGATTTCTCCCGCTGTCTGCCGCCTGTTTCTTCTGGCTTGTAAGGCAATATACCTGTCATCTGCGGGTGTGGTTCCTCGTGGACGACCACTACTAAACCCCTGGATAGCTGTTCCTGCAGTTTGAAATTGTCTCCAAAGTCGTGAAACGATGCTGTGATCAATTGCGAACTGTGCAACCACACTTGTCACACTGCGGCCTTCCTCCAACTTCCCATTGATTCGACCTCGGGTAAAAGCATCCAGATGCCGTCTAACAGATTGATTATTCGCCATTTCTCGCTGAGGCAGCAACTCGGTATGATTTTAACTGCTATACGGCGTGCAATCTCTTTGCCAGAAATACTGATCTTACACCGACAACATGCTTTATACTACTCAGACACACCCCCATTACGCACCTGCATATCTGCGCATGTGCTACCGTACATCACCTTACTTAACCTCCTGATTGGTCTTTCTGTCCGCTCTGCCTCTTCGTTCAGCTGATATGCTAATTTTTCGACTTCGTCCTTAATTTTTGCACACCAGTGTATTTAGTTTTAGTTTATGAATATGAAAACTACTTTTATTCAAGTTTTATTATATATCAGCATTTTCCTTCCTTTTCTTACTGTGCAATTTATAAAACACATTAAAAAAAACCTAAGTCTAAATAAATGTATATATGTATTTTTCACGCTTTGAAAAGGTGGGAGGGGATAATCTTCTAGCGATGGCGAAAGGGGTGCAGGCTGAAAATAGATTGAAAACCACTGACTTAGTCGAATCGTTAATATCATTTCGTTTTCAGTAATAAGGCATGCTCTTCCCAGATGCGAACAAATTTGGCGATAAAAATATAGCGAGATTTACCGATGAAAACTTGTCCGTAAGCCCTTCACAGATGAATTCAAGAGACAGTGTCTTAATTCCATTGAAGTTGAACAGCGCGAACATATAAGTTAAGTTAACATAACTTGTTATTAATGTAGTTTAAGTCAGGTACATGTATTTGGACTCTATTCTTGGTAAAAAGACTGGTTTCATGGAACATATCGCGATTTTCTTATGATTTGCATAGGTAGAGCAGATATGAGTCATTTCCTAAAAAATTCTCAACAAAAGCTTCACAACTCTTAAGCCCGGTAGTCATGACTAAACAAACTCGCGTCCTGTTCCAAACAAATGTCGTATATCAAGCAACATTTTTCGCGTTCAAACACGATGCATTTGAAAGCGTGTTTGTATACCAAGGTGCCGTTGTACTTGCTTTCTCCAGCCCGTGTCCCAGTGAAAGGAATAACTGCGTAGAATTTTCTTTAAATGTAACTTGAATATGTGTCACTTTCCTTAGGAGATCTTCCTTCAGGACATCCCACAAATGGAGACAGCATCCATCGGTTTTGCCATAATCGATTAATAATGGTCAAGGAACCAAATCAAACATCAAAGCAGATGTTGCGATCCGATATGGGATCGCATAAAATTATTGAGCGTCCCAGAAGCACTCGAAAAAGTACTTATTTCATCTTAATGGGAACAAAGAGTTTTTATTTTTGCAAGTTATAATGCGCATTTCTTATAGTGCTTTCAGACTGAAAATTATCGCAAAACTATTTAACGCTTCTTTAATTTAGCTTTTCTTTATGAATGGGAGATATATTTTTAGACCAATGTTTCGTTGTATTTTTAAAAATCTCCGCAAATGTTATTATTACTGCATTATAGGTTCAAATGAACTAAGCCATTAATTAAATAAAAGTGTGCAAAAATTTCTGTCACCTAAAAGGGTTGTGAATGAAAAATATTTAAAAAATTTGAGTAGAATGTGAATTTTTCGAAACAAGAATAAGCTTTGTGAAAATGAATTCTATTAAAATGAATAATTACATGAAATGGCACTTTACTTGCGGTAATTTTGTTTAAATATTTGGTGGTCTTTTAAATACTTTTTTAACAGTTAAGATGTTTGATGCAACAAAGAGCATTACCGAATTTACCGATTGCTCAAAATGATGCAATGAATTTTCAGGACGGGATTTTGGTGCGTTCCCCTCATGTACAAAGCGGATACGAACCAGCGCTTTACAAAGTCTTCCGCGAAGGCAGATAAATTCGAGTGCTATCTCGTAAGAAGCATCATAATGAAATTTTCCTAATTTGACGAAATTTCTCATGCTCCCGTGCAGCCCTTCTTCTTTCCAATTATTTAAGCATGCAGTCTGAGACGTTCTGAGTTTAAGCATGCAGTCTTTTTCTTTCCAATTATTTAAGCATGCAGTCTGAGTTATGACGTAACAAGGACTAATGAAAGAAAAAAAAATTGTTAAGTTATGAATGCTCTGAACCTTTTTTCATCCTTAGTTTTTATTTGCTTATTCTTGTGGTAAATTGTCTTCCAAAACAATCGAGCGTAAAGCCACAGTGAGTGAGAAAACATAAAAAAATAATAAAAAGAAAAATGAACAAACAATAAAAAATGACTTGTACCAGAAATACAAAGAAGCCTAAAACTTTTTTTAACCTTTTTTTCAGCGTTCAGGTAATGCCTTTTGTTCTCAGAAATTCTTAAACTGTAGGGCTCTTAAAACCTGACTGGATTTTACGGAAAAAAAGAAGGGGGAAAGGGGACAAAAAAAATATCTCTGTTTCCTAAATCCTTTCTTAAAAGGCGTATTAGTGCAACGGAAACTTCTATACACTTTGTAATAGGTCACATGTCTCAGGATTAAATAGGAAAAAAATAAACAAAACTTTTACAAGAATAAGAAATAATCTGCTATGTAGCTCAAAAAAATAAAACAGCAAGATCCAGTTAATAATTATGAAGTCACTGAGACATAAAATGTTACCTAAAGAAGCAGAAATTTCATAAGAAGAGAAAAATATTCTAAAGACAATTTTGTTAGAAACTAAGAAATGGCGATTACCTTTGAAAATTTATTCACAGACGTTAGGAAAGCGTTCCACAGCTATATTTATCAGCATGACTGCTACCACTGAATATTGAATACTCGTACTTAAATATAGACTTGTCTTTTATTACTAATTACTAGGAAAATATTTTTAAGGTGCAGCACCTTGTAAAACATTAGCTGTTTTCGTGGTGATAGTTTGAATAGGAATGTCAGCATGCCAGATAAGGCAAAGTGAATAAATTTTAATGCACCTTTTAGCATCTTTTTTCCAAATTTTCTCGCACAGCTCGTACAGCACTGTGACTCTAACAGTTCCCGAAGTACACTGGAAAGTTTACGAAAGGGAATTTAAAGCTAATCATAGTAGCACAAGTTCTGATTTCAGAAGTTAAAAAAGTCACTAAATGTGTTTATTGCAGACTTTGTCATGATATTAGTTCAATCAGATAATCCAGTCTGCCAGGAAAGGAAGAGGTCATTCAGATCTTACCTCAAAAGTTATCTTCAAAGGTCACTACGAATGACTAGCTCTGAAGAAATTTAAAGGCATATATCCGAAGAAATAAAAGAGGTAGTTGATATACGTGGGATTTATGCTTGATAAAATTAATGATGATTTAACGAAGATATGTCTTAAATATGTTTCTGTTATTTGGCAAATATGTACAACCCATCCCCTTTAAGATATATCGGCCAGATAAGAGAAATGCCATTACAATAGTGCAGTAATTTAGTGATTCCTTTGTGAAGTTCCAGCTGAAAGGCATACACGGCAAAGCAAAATGAGGTGACCGATCAAAAAAGCGATACGCTTTAGACTAAAATTCATGTATTCTGTCCTAAATTACATGAGACGTATTGCGAATACTTTGTCTGTAAGAGTACTGGGTGGGTACACATTAAGCGAATGACTTACTACCACGAAGAAGATTCTTATACAAGTAACAGTAATGCTTTGTTTCGAAGACTACTAGGTCTCTTTACCAGTCTTTTCCTACAACCAAGAGGCTTACTTAGCTAAGATGTGCAGTTTCCTTTCATTTACCTTTGACAAATTAAATATTTCACATCTGTACTAGTTTCAGTTGAAAGAGGAAAAAACCCTAGAGTTAAGGATTTTTCAAAGTGTATAGCTCTGAAGCGATTCATATATTCTATTTATTGAAGTGGTTCAGAGTTTCAAATTAGTATGAGAAAAAAGACGCTGTGGTTCCTTACAAATGTAAGGGTCAATCAAGATGGATTTCTTCAAATCCACACTTTAATTAAATTTAAGGAATAATTAAGATGTGGAATGCTTTGGAAATTCGACCATATACTCGTTGTGTGTGCTATAAGATATGCTCCGATGCATTCTGTTGATACTCAGTGGTGTTTTCACCATCATGAACAACAGGGCTCAGGAATTCAGACGACTAGTTGCTGATTTTGTTATCTATGATACTGTGTTTGCAAGCATAGGCTCGAAAGTTAACGTTGAAGACATGGAGGAATACCTGAAGCACCAAAGAATTCAATAAGAAAGAACTGGAACAGTTTTAAAAGCAGAAACTAAGGCGATTGTGGAGCAAATGTCTTTAGAGGAAGAGAAAGGAAGGGTTAATTCAAATTAATTCGAACACAAATTCACGAAATTTGTGTAAAATACAATAAGGGTGTAATGTTTTCTTGTAACGATGCCATCGTGATGAAACAGTAGGAAGCTACAGCATTAAGCGGTTTCAATAACAATTTCATAATTAATTTAAGAAACATTTGAAAACTCAGATAACAAATCACATTGGTCAAATATTGAGTGAAACGGAAGCTCAGTGAGTCTCAAGTAGATTCAAGTGCCTTAAAAGCGAAAATAAAGATAAAAGAAGTTGCCTCAGAAACACAGCTACGTGATGATAACATGGAAGAGGAGTAATTCTCCATGTAATGATAAAGTCGCTTTCGTTTGTCTTTCTCATCCCATTTTCTGTTTATGCCGTTCTCTCGCCTTCATAAAGTACTACAAAATATAATAAACTTATTTTATTTACTTATTATTACACCATAACAAAATAAAATACAATTTTCATCTTATTTTTTTGGCTCTCATTATCTTTATCTTTTCCAGGATTAGATTTACTGAATTCCATTCGTTCTGAGTCTTGAACTTACTCGCAGAATATTGTTGTTAAGATTAAATAAGCAATCATTTGTATTCCAAGAAGGAATTGACACGTTTTATTTTAATTATTATGGGAAAAATTAGTTTTAGTTTACGAACATTTCGAATTACGAGAGGCTTTAATAAAAGAATGTCATAGATGAGCTGGTCCTTCACTCTACAGGGGTCTCCTAAGTTCGAATGCTCACTGACCTGCCTTTCAAAACGCAGAAACAAAAATGACCTGCTATTATAGGTTTCTTAAAAAAACATTAAAACCATATTTACTTCCTAAATATGATTGATCATTTATATTATTTATGTCATTACATTTGCATTATCCTAACAAATGTTATAAATGCAAATGTGAGTTTTTTGTTTGTTTGTTTGTTACGCTTTCATATCTTAATTACTTAATCAATCATCATGAAAATTTCAAGAAATATTTTGGATATATTAGAAAAAGTTTTAGGCTATAAAATGTAACTTATCTGTTGAAACGTATACTATATAATAGGTTTTATGGCTTAAAATAATTGTCATTGTATAAACATTAAATGTGAAAGTTTCATAACGATAAGTTAAACGATGTAAAAGTTTGTCTGCGCGCGCAGGTGCGTGTCTTAAACCACGCAAACATAAAATGTTTGATCTTTTGAATACTTTAAGCTTTTTGAAAACTTGGTAATGAAAATTATTTATTTTTGTAGTGAGATACTTAATAAGGTATGTTTTTCAGTTTTTTTAATTATATTTTATTTTAAAATATTTTAGTGAAACCAAAAAAAAAAAAACATAAGATTGCAATGTTTAACCTACCCAAATCGGATTTTAAAAATTATGCAGAATAGCGTCTTAGCGATATCAATATGAATTTCTTTTTATCTCAATGAAGTAGCGCAGTGTTTACTGAAATTTTACGCGGAGTGTATTTTTAACTTAAAAAATAAGTAATAGTAACTAAAATTTTATACTGATTATCCTACTCAGGCAATAAGGAAAAAATAAAATTATTTTCTTTTCTTTTCAATAGTCTTTGAAAATTATTTAAGGACAAAAACGCAAGCGAAGCCGCGGGTAAAAGCTAGTAAGTTTATATGTTATTAATCCTTTATTATTGATTCAAGAATGAATAATGAATAATATAATTCTTTCGGAGCTAAATAAAGATACGTTATAAACATCTTCAGAAGTTTTTCCCGTTTTTAGACAGTAATTTTGCATCTTAAAATCATTTCCTTGCTCCTAAACTTCCTTAATAAAATCACTTAGCTATGAACTAAAATAACTGCGATTACATAGCAAATACATTTATTTAACATAATGTGTATTTCTTCAAAATATGACCTAGGAAAAATAAAATTTGAAAATGCCTCAAGGAATTATAGGAATATTTAAAAACATTTAATTATATATAAATTGCAATAGAGTTAAAAAAAAATTTGTATTATGATACCAAATAATAGCAATTCTGCAGAAACTAAAGTTTAAATTGAAATGAAATTCAAATTTATTTTCGAGACCTTTAAATGCTTATAAAACACTCTTTATTAGCAGTTTAATTTCTACAGCTCGTGTTTACAGAAAAATAAACTAACATTACATTTTGAATTTTTAATAGTTTTGAGACTTAACAAACTGTATTTTTAAATGTCTGAGTTCTGAAAAATTTAAGCAGGCTTTCTTAAAATATAAACAAATACTTGTCAATTTAAAACAGCTCTTTAAGTTAAAGATAACAAAGAGTTAGCTCTTGCTATTTCACAAACAACTTCGCATTTCAAGCGCAACAATCTTCTCTGCATAATATGCAAATTAAGTTGCCCAACAATTGGCCTTTACGAGCTGAAGAAATACGAATATCCCGAGGGAGGTAACAAGGGGTTTTACGGAAATAAGGGACTCAGGAGTTGCTTTACTCACAAGAGGGGAAAGGAAAGGCTTTTGTTTGAATAAATAAAAGGATTGAAAGAGAATATGTGAAACGCATTTCTCCAAGGGAGCAAATCCGTCAGGCACTTTGTGTTATCAGAAGTTCGAACAAAACTGAAGAAAAGAGAACCCGTTAAATAAGAAAGCTACGTTAATTGCACCGTATCGTAAGCGTTAATTTCGTTTCTTTTGCAATGCTTTTGCAATATTATCTTAATTTCAAATGCAGGTACACAGAGAACAAATGTCAAAAGACAAGCTAATTTTAAGGAAATTAGTGACGTCACTATGTCTTAAATTTTGGGGTTATTGTTCCTATCTCATTGATTTTTATAACTTTCAACCCATCTTTTTTAATATATTCAGATTATATGTGGCTCGTCATAAACTTTTAGTTATGCGGCGGCTGTCTTTTCTAGATTAAAGTATAAAGTATATTTTAATTAATACGTTATTTCTTACGTCAAAATTTGTGTCGCATTTCTACTGTTTCTTCTGTCCAGGAATGAATATGTAAATGAGATTATATACTAAGATGATTTCTAAAAGTGAGCAAGAATTTAAGTTCAGGAGAGAAAGAGTTTTGTCAAAATCAGCCGACTACAGTGAATCTTGTTAATTAGTTGTTGTTAGCGTTGTTGCTACACGTTGGTGAGTTTTTTCTGAATGAAAATTACATGATAATCTAGGCAGAATTGTTACATGAGAATCTAGGCAGAATGTAGGAACCGTCGCTGATTAATAGTGGACTGTAATATTAAAAAAGAACTCTTTATTTACTTTCCTCTTAAAAGTATTCACACAACCATTTTTAACTCTTATTCTCTCACACAGTAGAATACAAAATCTTAAAATAAAAATCGTTTGCGGTTTCCAAGGCAACTTAGAAACCCGAAACAAGTCATGTGCCGCTTTTCAGCACGAGAAAAAAATACACTTACATAATATCAAACATACCCCCAGCGTTGAACTCCCAAGGGGGTTCAAACATTGAACTGAAAATTATCAACAAGAAGAAAAAAAATTAAATTCTGTAACCTCTGGGAAAGAAAAAAAAATTAAAGTCTCTAATCTCCGGAACTGAATGGCAAAGGGCATAGCTTCGCTATTGGTCGCTTTATCTCACCACTGGATGTGCGTAAATCCACCACTCGAATTCTGTCATCCAGACCAGGATACACTTTAACAATTCTGCCTAGCTTCCAGCGTAGCGGAGGTAAATTCTCGTTCTTAATGAGAACCATATCACCAATCTTCAAATCTCGCTGTAGCTTACACCACTTGGGTCTTTGTTATAACCTCGACAAATACTCACTACTCCATCTCTTCCAGAATTGTTGAAATAGCCTTTGCAAGTTTTTCCATCTGTCACCGTAACTTAGCTTATCTTGGATCAGGTTAGGCTCTGGAAGAGCACTTAAAGCCGCTCCTGTAAGAAAGTGTCCTGGCGTTAAGGCTTCCAGGTCACTGCAATCGCTCGAACCTGGTACCAAAGGCCTAGAATTAAGACAGGATTCAATTTGGGTTATTAAAGTTAAAAATTCCTCATAAGTTAGAATAAGTGTTCCTAAACATCTCTTTAAGTGGTGTTTCATCGACTTAATCCCCGCTTCCCAAAGACCTCCAAAATGAGGTGCAGTCCAAAATGAGGTAAATAACCACTTAATATTCTCTGAAGAAATATATCCCTGAAGGTGTTCATCACGTTGAACACTTGATAGAACTTCCTTAGCTCTTTGTTAGCTCCTATAAAGTTCGTTGCACAATCACTATGAATTTCACACGGTTTGCCTCTACGAGCGATAAACCTCTTAAGTGTCGCAAGGAAGGATTTTGTTGAAAGATCTCCGACTAATTTTAAATGTATTGCTCTAGTAGTAAAACAAATAAATAAACATATATAACATTTGAAAATTTTAGCTCCTCTACCATTGCGATATTTGATGTTAAATGGTCCTGCAAAATCAATTCCTACACGAGAAAAAGCTCTGCTTTGAGTAACTCTTGAAACAGGCAAATCTGTCATTTGCTGAGTTGCAGTTTGGGCTCTAAATCTACGGCAAATAACACATTGATTTAAACATTTTCTAATAATATCTCTAGCACTCACAATCCAAAATCTACGTCTTATGACAGAAATGAGTAGTTCAGTACCTGCATGAAGATATGTTTCATGACAGTGCCTAATAATCAAATGCGTAATATTATGACTCTTAGATAAAATCATAGGATGTTTCTGATCATTTGAAATTCTAGCATTTCTGAGCCTTCCGCCTACACGTATTATCCCTGCGGAATCTAAGAAAGGATTTAAGGGCAAAAGCTTGCTCGATGGTTTTAAAGGTTTACCTGATTTTAAACAGGACAACTCTTCTGGAAATTCAGAATTTTGTACGATCCTAACGATCATAAAGGTAACTTCACGAAGTTCTTCAGTAGACAAATAATCCTTTATACGTTCTGCGGGTAACTTACTACAGTTATTCTTGAATCTTATACACCAAGCTAACACTCTGCATAGCTTTAGCCAGGATGAAAACTTAGAAAATACACTGGGTTCCTCGAACTTAAAAACATTTGAAATGAAACTCTTTTTCATTTCTTTTAACATAATCTCACTCTCTAATTCTACACTTAAATCTTGCTGTACATGAATCATTGGTTGGCTTAACCATTGTGGTCCCTTCATCCATAATTCGCATCTTAAAAATTCTGATGGAATCAAACCTCTGGTTCCAAAATCTGCAGGATTTTCTTTTCCAGCCACATAATTCCATTGAATACCTGGAACAGCTTCCTGAATCCTTGCAACTCTGTTTGCCACAAAAGGTAGCCAACGGCGAGGTTCTGACGAAATCCATGCCAATGTAACCCGTGAGTCTGTCCACGCGTAAATATTGTTAATTGGTAGTTCTATGCATGATACCACTACATGCAAAAGGTTTGTTAAAAGTAACGCAGCACATAGCTCTAATCTAGGAAGAGACTGGGTTTTCAAGGGAGCAACTCTAGTTTTCGATGTTAAAAGGCTAACCTTGACTGAAGAATCAGCGCTGATTATTCTGAGGTAAATGACTGCACAATAAGCTTTCTCTGAGGCGTCACAAAAAGCATGAATTTCTATAATTACTGCCTTTGGACTTAAGACATACCTCGGAATTTGTAAACTTGATAGTAAGGGTAATTCTAAGTAAAATCGTTTCCACTTCCTATTTATTCTCTTGTCCACGACTTCATCCCAACCAAGTTTTAAGCTCCACAACTCTTGTAATAATATTTTCGCATATATTATAGTAGGCGCTAACCATCCCAATGGATCAAAGATTTTGGCCACCTCTGCTAAAATGCTTCTCTTGGTGAACTCTTTATCATTTATGCACTCTGAGAAATGGAATGTATCACGAGAGGGGTTCCAATAAATACCCAATACCTTCACATTTTTATCACTGGTTATTTCCAGAGAAGTACTAGGTTCTCTTAACGACTCAGGAATCTTTTCTAAAATAATTGAACTGTTCGAAATCCACTTCCTTAAGCGGAATCCACCTCCTTCCATCATTTCAGTCAACTGCTGAACTAAAGCTATCGCTTCCTCTTCACTTTGCGTTCCTGAAAGTAAGTCATCTACATAAAAGTCGCGAAGGGCAACCTTCGATGCCAAAGGAAATCTAGCTTGTTCGTCTAATGCAAGTTGTTTCATTACTCTAGTAGACAAATATGGCGCACTGGTAGTTCCATACGTCACTGTTACCAATCTAAAAGTACTCAAAGACTCACTAGGACTATTTCTCCATACTATTCGTTGCCAATTTGTATCTTCTGGGTGAACTCGTATTTGTCTGAACATCTTTTCCACATCGGCGCATACCGCGACTTTGTAAGTTCTGAATCGTAGAAGAATTGGAAACAGCTCCTGCTGAACTCTCGGCCCAACCATCAAAAGGTCATTTAATGAAAGTCCAGAGGTTGTTCTAGCTGAAGCATCGAAGACAACTCTCAACTTAGTAGTACTACTTGATTCCTTCAACACGGCATGATGAGGCATGTAATACGCAGAATCAGTAAAAATCTCTCTCTCAGGCACTCTTTCCATATGTCTTAGCTCAAGGTATTCCCTCATGAAATCCTTATATTGTTCATAAATTTGAGGCCTTTTTAATAACGAATTCTCTAAAGACTTGAACCTACGTATAGCTCACTGTCTCGAATCTCCAAGCTGGGAAGGCGAGGAATGAAAGGGTAATTTCACTACGTATACGCCACTTTCGTCTCTTCTAAATGTAGATTTGAAGTGATCCTCATATGCTCTCTCCGACTTAGTAAGCAAATCAAATGTAGGTACAGCATCTAATTTCCAAAAGTTAGACAGCAACTGCTCAGTATCCGCTTGTATATTATTCACATAGATAGTGGGTTTATCCTCTGTTGAAGTATCCACACTACCTGAAATAATCCATCCTAGATCAGAACGAGAGGCTATTGGTTTACCTTCTCCGCATTTAATCGTTTCTAACTTCAGAAGCGGTAAAGAAACATCTACGCCTAACAGTATATCTACAGGCCCCCCTCTTGTAGAATGTCGGATCCGCCAACATTAAATCATTATATTCCTCTATGTACTGCTTATCTAAAGTAAAATGCGGCAGTTCTCCAATAATTCTATTGATGATAAATACTGAAACTCTAAATGAAACTTTAGCTGGAAAATGTGGGACAAAACTAATTTGAGCAATTCCATTAGTCTTTGTGTCCGAAGATCCTAAAAATGAAATAAAAACCTTGGCATTTCTTCTCGGTAACCCTAATCTTCTTGCACACTCTTCGGTAATCAGGTTCGCTTGACTGCCAGGGTCGATCAATGCTCTACACAACTGGTATTCACCAGATGAATCTAATTCTTTAATAGCAGCAGTACATAGCAAAACCTCACGCTGGAAACTAAAGTCAGATACACAAGATTTAATTACTGGACTAGAGTTCGTAAAATTCTCCTCAGACTTTGCCGATTGGGTACTAGATTCCATTATGGGAGAAAATGGCTTAGCAGTCACCGATAACTCTCTTGAACTATTGATAAATCTTTTAAGCGGTTCTGGCTCCTTTTGGACCCTTTCAAAATGCAGCAATGTATGATGATTTTTAAAGCATTTTTTACATTTAAAAATACTTCTACACTCCAAAGCTTTATGATGTGAAACTAAACAATTAAAACACAGATTGTTTTTCTTGACAAAATTAATGCGATTCTGAACATTTAGACTTAAAAACTTGTTACATTTCAATACTGAATGACCAGCTTTACAATAAGTACACTGCGCTTGCATCTCTGAAGCTAAAGCGGTTAATTTCTCTTTCGTAGGTTGTTTTCTAACACCTTGTTGTTTACCTGCTTGCAGAGTTCTGGCATGTGATTTTAAGAATTCTAACAGGTCATTAAGGGTTGGTATTTCCTCTCGCTTTAAAGTTCGCTCCCACCAACTTCTCGTTGAAGAATCTAATTTAAATTGTACTATAAACATCAAAATAGTGTCAGCGAATTGTTCTACTTTGAAACTCAAAGTCTCAAATGAACATATACATTCCTTCACTGTATCTACGAGAGTCAATAATTGACTAGGATTTTCAGCTTGTAAACTTGTTAAACATAAGATTTTCTTTAATAATGATGAAAGTAATTCTCTCTTATTTGAAAATCTTTGACACAGTAAATTCCACGCAATTTCAAAATTCTTATCACAAATAGTTAAAGCCTGAACAATTCTCAATGCATCTCCCTTTAAAGAACATTTTAAATATTGTAATTTTTGTGCTCCCGATAATTTGTCATTATCCACTATCGCCGTTTTAAATAAATCATTAAATGATAACCATTCTTCAACACTACCACTAAATACGGGAAGAGTTAGCTTAGGCAAGCGAATGCTTGATATTTCACAAGAATTAACCTCCACACTTAAATCCTTAACGTTCTTAGCATTAACTCTAGTTAACATTAAAAATAGCTCATAAATATTATCTTGTATATCATGTTGTTCTTGAATAAAGGCATCAATATCTTTCGCTTCACAAACTACAAATATGTTACTAAAAATATCCGAAATTTCAGTCATTAAAGTACTTAATTTAGATTTAAAAAGTTCTAGCTGAGCGAAATCAGCAGAGTCATAGTTCGCAGTAATTTTCTCTTTTAATTTAGTTAACTTAGCTACACGCTTCTTCGTTTTAAGCGTAGAAAATTCCATTATCTAATCAGAAAGTATTATCTAATCACAAAGATAAAAAAATGCACTGACTCACCAATTGCACTGTATCTCCGTCTACACGGACCAAAAAACCTATATGTAGGAACCGTCGCTGATTAATAGTGGACTGTAATAATAAAAAAGAACTCTTTATTTACTTTCCTCTTTAAAGTATTCACACAACCATTTTTAACTCTTATTCTCTCACACAGTAGAATACAAAATCTTAAAATAAAAATCGTTTGCGGTTCCAAGGCAGCTTAGAAACCCGAAACAAATCATGTGCCGCTTTTCAGCACGAGAAAAAAAATACACTTACATAATATCAAACAAATACGTTATTTCTTACGTCAAAATTTGTGTCGCATTTCTACTGTTTCTTCTGTCCAGGAATGAATATGTAAATGAGATTATATAATAAGATGATTTCTAAATGTGAGCAAGAATTTAAGTTCAGGAGAGAAAGAGTTTTGTCAAAATCAGCGGACTACAGTGAACCTTGTTAATTAGTTGTTGTTAGCGTTGTTGCTACACGTTGGTGAGTTTTTTCTGAATGAAAATTACATGATAATCTAAGCAGGATACTTAAAATTAAACTTTAACGTGTTTACTTTAGAATGATTGCTTTTGTCAGTCGTAATATCGGACTTAAATTCTGCTATTAGTAACTTCGATTTGAAGTTCAAATGAATCTTCAGCTGTTTTGCATTGTTGTATTTATTCAGTTTCCTAGAATAAATAGGTTACATCGATGCAGGAAAACTGAATGTGTAATGCCCTCTCTCGGATTCGAACTCCAGACCTCCCGGATATGCGTCGAGCTCGCTTTCAAATACACCACGACGGCGTGCGGAAGTGGGGAAAAATATCTTAGACTAACTTATTAACTGTTCTGCTATTGACAGTAAAGACAAGATGAGAATTCGTCTGGTAGACAAAAAAATAGTCTTATAGTTTGACAGATGAGTTTTTCAACTAAAGTTCAGATTACGTTAAACTGAATTTAACCTTACAAACACATATTTCTATAACATTTTGCTTCACAGCATAATGACAAAATTCAAGTTTATGGTCATAATTAGAATAATTTTTATAAGGATTATTTACTACTCGTATTACGAGTAGTAAATAATCCCTGTTCCCTGAATCTGTCTAGAACTAGCCCTGTTCCCTGAATCTGCCTAATACATAATGACAGTACAAGCGAATATAAATTGGCGTCAAGACATAAGACTGCAGTTGTCAAATAAAATGCGTTTCCTCAATTTGTGGCAACTGTTCTCCAATTCGAACAATTTTAAAGGTCGAGATTTCAAAGAGCTAAGGAACAAAGTACTTGTATGCTTTACCAGCGTGCGTAGAACAAACTGGAATTCATTAGGTAAGCATCGTGAGAATTAATTTTTAAATAAATACAGAAGCTATAGATTTTTTAAATTCTGTAAAATTATTTTTTTAATAATTTTGATGTAAATAAGGAAGATCTACTAAAGCACGATCTGTTATGTCTAAACATCATCCCAACTTTACGAATTCTAACCAATTGAAAATATTTAAAAATTCTTTCATATTCTTACGATCCTTGCTCATCAACCATTTAAATATATTTTTATCCTTTCATCAAAATATCTACAGATCGATTCCGTCCATAAGCGTGTTGCATCACGTGATCTTGCAATATTCTATCTCGTATTTTACTTTTAGCTTTTCGATGCTGTGTCAAGGCGCGAAAACTGTAAGCACTTATGATGTTTGATTGATGCGTCTCAATTCAATCTATTAGCAGCTTAATAGTATTGCCACTATTACCTCGGTTTTTGAGTTAGGAAACTGCACATAATTTTCTGCTGGTGTACATTAGAAGAATCAGGTAGCTGTATGCATACCTATGATGTGTGAATTTGCAGGTAATATGGCTATCTGCTGGCTTAATGACGGACTTTTGAAATATTGCACAAATGCAGTGCACTGTCCATAAAATACGGAATACTGCTTAATTTTGCCTGCGCTTCCCATATCATAATTAGGATTATGTTTTTCATTTATGAAATGTCACGCAGTTTTCTCATTATAATGACCGCTTTACCAAAATAAAGAATCGAGGGTATTATATTTAGAACAAAACTAAGAGCCAAGTTGGCAAGATCATCCTCATTAAACCTATTGTAAACATCCTAAACTAATTAAATGAAAAAGATACACGCCAACATTTGAAGTAAGCAGATCTCAAACTTAGATTGCTTACCAGCTTGTCAGCTGAAATTAACGTCAAGCCGTTGTATTTAGCTTATTTTAACACCTTCTTAGTTATTCCATTCCTGCGATTCAATAATAAAAATACACCTCAAAACTTTACTTGGATATAATCAGAAAATTTTTATTAAAAGAAGGATAGATAATATAGCAAATTTAGAATTATATTCGCCAAAATCGCAACATAATTCTAAATCCCGCAAATAGGTTGATTAAAATATTATCTCCAAGAAAACGTTGTTCATTAATTTATAATTAAAAATACAGCGAAATGAGCTTGATCCCACTTCGCCTGACTTTTTTAAAAATTTGAGCTCCAAAGTAGAAATACATATAAATATATTTCAGTAGTAACGTACTATTAGACAACGATCTGTAAGAATACCAGTATAGAGAATAATAGTGTTTTTTGTTCAGGAGTCGAGTACCATATAAATAACGCTATCTTGAGTGCTTCTGATTTTTTGTCAAGTTTCCTCTCGCTTTCTTCACGCGTTTATTTCCAAATTCTAAATTATTATTGCAGCACACCCTTTCCAGCATGTCTGGTTTCCTGGTACCTAGGAATGACCTAACACTAATGGTAAAAGATTCGCCATTCCTAGGGCCTAGGGATGGCGAGCCCTTTTCCATTAGTGTGTGTCACTTGCAATACTTCTTTTTAAAATCTTTAAAGCCCTACTTTGATTTCAAACTATCCAACTGTATTTTGTAACTACATTTGCAGTTTAGTTAACAACTTACATTATGAACCTGTTAGTTTAGTTATTAGCTTGTTGTTTAGTTATTAATGGCGACTGTGCTCGTACTCGTTTACGACTTCGCCTTTAATGCGCGGTAGTCTTGAAGACATTTTTGTCTAAAATGTTATTTTCGCTGAATGTAAGTGAATGAAAGCAATTTAATATGTCCCTGTCAGGATATTTATTTGTTTTATTACTTATTTACTACTTGTGTACTTTTGCATTGCACTACTTATTAATTGTACTATTTTTATGCTTTATATTCTGGCATTGCAATGTGTTTCTTGCAGCCTCTGTTTCCAAATCTGCAGCCATTGTACAGCCACCTAGCCTCTATAAAGCCATGTTTCTCACCTAAATCCTTAAATTCTACGACATGCGCTGAATACTGGAGAGCGAGGGGCATGCGCCTGTTTACCTCTGGTAGACGCCAGGTGCCTCCGTTCTCCGTCACCTGTCATCTGCCTCCTGTGAGGTATCATCGAAATACCTGTCACGTGCCACCACATAGGTTTGCCATCCCTGCCCTAGGCAATCAGTACAGTTACCACTCAACGTAAATCAAACTCATTAATAATTCAAAATAAAACTCCATTTGACTTTGGTGAAAACCCTTAGCTGGCGCCTTAGGCGGTTGTCTTTATCGCCTATGATTGGAGCGTCCCTGTTCTGTAAAATCTGAGCTTAACTTATCCAAATTTTGGTTTTACAAGTATTTTAAAGTCAGAGCACTGATGATTTTACAGATAATTTAAAATCAAATAGACTTATAGGAAACAAATGCTTTAAGCTTTTTATATTAAAGAAAAGCAAGAAAGCTTAAAAGTTGCATATGATGTAGATTGCAAATCTTTGCTTGATCTTGTAGTTGTTGAGAACATGTATAATATTAGAAAATTTTAAATTTATTCAAAATATGTATGACCACTGATTCATTATTAGTGATAATTCCTAGTGTTCAGTAACTAAATTAGAATTTAAATGTATAAATTTACTACTGATATATATAATAATTTAAATTATCTGGCATAAATATAAAGACAGGTAGAGTGAACTAGAATACTTGGAGAGTGCATTACCATCCGTTTAGTTATGGAGGTAGAAAGATGGTTACTACTTTATTAAACGAAACCTTAAATCCTGGAGCGAAGCATGAATAGAGAGATGCAATTGTATATTACATCTTCTTACTGATGCAAATTCAGTTGCCGCCTGTGTTATTCCTCTGGGCTATTATCGGTGATGAGGCGGCTTAAGACCAATGTGTTTTTTTATCCCCAACGAATGCTTGAATTAGCAAGTATCGGATCGCTAGGTAGTACTTGCATTTGTATTTATGTCTGTTTATATATTCTGCTAAAAAAAACATATGCGCCCAGAAAAAAAAACTGAGCCGCGATAAAGAAACGAGGCATTCAAATGTGATTTGGTGATTTGTGCAAACCGTGCTGAGAGCTTGGATACATAACATAGTAACGAAAGATACCATAAAGGCTGTCTCGATGGCGTTACGAATAGTTGTCAGACTTTGAGAGAAGTCGTATGATAGAGCTAAAAGAGGTCACTTTTTCGAACAAGCAGATCGGCCGGCATATTGGTCGTTATGCGGTGTTAGAACCAATGGCTTAGGGAAGGCATAGTAAACCGTCGTTGTGACTCGGGACGTCCCCAGCCCACCATGCGTAAGATGATTGCGAAATTAGAAGAGTTGCCACGTCCACACCAACAGTTATGCTATCATCCATTCAAAGCAATTTGCCAATTTTCAGGGATGCGGTGATATACGGCTATACTTTTCGCAGAAGTCTAGGAGACGTTGGGCGCAGATCTCGAAATTCCTTAAGACGCTTTCCATTAACACTCCACATAAGCAGTCTCATCCTGCAGGGTGCCGCTCTCGCTCAAGCAGGACAGTGTCCGATTAAAGAAATCTCGCTTTTCTAGAAATGTTGATGACCGCCGCATGCACCATTAGTTACCAAGTGGCATACAACCCAGACCGCAAGGTGTGACAGTCCGGGGAGCAATCAGTTGGGAAAAACATTCACCATTAGCCGTGCTGCGAGGTGCTCTAAGTGCTTGCAGGTACATTGACGACATTTTGCAGTCAATCGTACTGCCTATGTTGGCAAGTTGTCCAGATTCTGTTTTCCAACAAGACCATATACAGCACGACTTTCTAACCAATATCTTCAATGTGTTAATGTCTTGGACTGGCCTGCCAATCCTGTCGCCTATCAAATATGTTTGGGACGTGTTGGGTAAGCAAATTAAGCCTTGTATAAATACCTTCAACTCGCTGCCCAGTCACTCCTTTTGTGGCACAATATACCGCAGAGGGACATTGACAACTTAATAAACTCCATGCCCAACCCAGTATCGGCTTGTGTAGTCGCTAGTTTAATGCCTATTGATTTTCATATTCTTTGTATTGCTACTCGCAAATAAAACTCTTACCACCCCAGTTTTTGATCATTTGTTTATCTACTCGAACACTGTATAAATGCCGAGTTTTGCAGTTGTAGCTCAGTTCTTTCTGGGTGCATATATTTGTTTGCAGCAGAGTGTATTTCACGAAATAATTTAAGGGAATCTTAACAAAGTTCCGAATTTTACTTGCAGTTCTTGCGCAATTTAATTCATAAAGTTTCAAAGCGCGACTAGTTTACAAAACGATACTACCTAAATTACTTTAAGCGAAATTGCCGGAGAAGGAAAAAGGAGAAAAAGGAATCACAAATATCCAAAATCTTCTGGAGCTGTGAATAATAATGATTAGAAAGTTCATTGCATGAGATTTTTTTAATTTTCAGATAGAAACACGAAACAAATGAGAATCTCAATTTTTAAATGTATGCAACTATCTTATTCGAGCATAAACGTGGGAAAACCCAATTCGGTTTACTGACAGATTAGCTTGATACAAAATATCGCAAAATTATACGCTGATAGAAAGGTTTCTTTGAAACAAACATTCTGGTTTAACACAGAGATACTTTTTAAATCTTGGCTAAGTAATTTTTAAAATTTAATTTTTTTTCTCTTAGTTTAAGAGAAGGGATGCACAAGATATATCGTTCACGGGCTGTAATAATGGTACATATCGAAAAATGCGAATATTGAGTTATATTCGTTCCAAACATTGGGAAGTAGTCTTCTTTTGCGCCAGCAACGCTAGCAAATATTATAATTCAGTTCAGCACTAATAGAAGATAGTAGTTCTCTGCTCTATTGTTGGATTTCTTGCGTAGTTTTCTGCAGTACTGTCATTTCTCAGTTTGAGCCAGACGACTTTGCTGATCTAAAGAATCTCACAAATAAGATATGTCCAAATTTTATTACAAATACTAAGAATGGCACTATACACTTCAAAGACATTTTTGTATTAAAAGTAGGGAACAGTCATTGAATTACTTCTACCGGACGTTTTTTAACGAACTAGATTTTAAAACTTTCACTGTAAATGGAGAAAACTTTAGCAACATCTCCGGGAAACAACGCTGAAAAAAGCTCACAACAAATCCCTTGCAATATCTAAGAACATATTTGACGATGGATAAGGTTTAATCGTCAGCAATGCAATGCAAAGCTGTTACTCAGCACTTCAAAACAATCTAAAATTTCAATCATAAAAACAGGTTGCGTTTTGAAACTTACTTAAATATAGGCTTCTCTCCGGAAAATGTTTAATTTCATTGATATTTGAAATAATGATGCAGCATTGAAACAGTAAGAACGCAGTTTTATATTCTTAGAATACAAGTGACAACGTGGTATTATTATAAATAAAACATAATGTCTTCTCTGTATATGTTTTCATTATTATAAGTCATGAACTTCGGCAGGGTTCAACAAAATGAGAAGAACTAAAGACAATAATAACATAATTTAATAAAATGTATTCTTAAATAATATCAATTTTAAAACATTATATAGTTATTATTTATAAGAGAGTTCTATAAGAAACGTTTTAGAAATCCTTACTTCTGAATCCAATAATTAAATGCGTCATTCTTGCGTTTCAAAATCATGGCAAACTCTAAAACGTTTGTCTCAAAACTTCGCTTTTGCTGTACCAGAATTGCAAACCACGAATGATCTTTGCAAAACACGAATGCGTTAAATATTTGCTGCCTGTAATTTAAAACTCTTTTAGGAAAGGGAAGCCAAGATTAAATTTGTTCAGGCATGGAAGTAATCTGGGCATTAAAAATTCAAAAAAAAAATCGCCGTCTATGCTTTTTTTAACCATTAAAATTTTAAAATGCAGGGGATAGAAAGGTTAATCCATTTTTTTTTCAGGATTAAAATTTCAGTCTTATAATGGGTACACTAATTAGCAGATTCATTGCTTACATTAGCACATATCAAAATGCACGAAAAAATTTATTCTTCTGAAATCATTTTCTTACAGTGCAAGGGACTACAAAAGAATATTAATAAATTCCTGAAATGCAGTTCATTTTACGGAATAAATACTGGAATACAGAATCTGTGCTAATACTGATTTAATAAGCAAGGAGTCTCAGTTGCATAAAGGACTGAATAGTTTTGACTTCGATTTTTGCTTTTGTATCCAAGCAACATCCCTTATTAACAGTTCTGAGCTTCGCTATTTTCTTTTACGTCATCTTATCGCAATAGATTCTCGTAATTACCCTTAATTATGGTGTTGCTATTGGTGACTGTGGCATTAATCGGAGCAACACTGGCAATAATTTTACGAATCATTGATTACATTCAGAATTTCGGAATAGTGTCAATAGGAATTGCTTAGTAAAAGCTGATAAAATTAAAAACCCAATTTAAATTTGCATCACTTACTTCTCGTCTATAAGCCGATTTAATGCACTTTGTATCGATAAAAGTAACGTGAATACTCGTATTCAAATGAATCTTTATCGAATTAGTTGAAGTAAAATCACTCCTGAAGTACATTCGGATCTTAAACAGGGATAATACAATAAAAGCGGTTAAATCATTTCTCGCAAATTAGAAGCATTTAAGCATATACCAATTTCTATTACCTCACATGGAGCAGTCAAGTTGGGCAAAAGAAACATGTAGTTTACATCAGATGAGGATTGTATTGGCACTGCTCTCGAAACTTAAAGCTGTTTAAATCATACAAATAAAATTATCATCACTTCATAATGGTTTGCTGATCATGGTGCAGCATTAAACCAGACAAAAGACAAAGGAACGCAAACGCGGGACAAATTTTGAAGAATATATGTATTCGCTGCTAATATTCTTCACATGTATACATCTGAATATACCATTTAAAACAATGTTATGAATTTAACAAATACAATATTATTATCTCATTCATATAAAGCAAATTAAAATTTTAAATTATGTGAATTTAGTTGTAAACAAAATAAAATGATTATTTATTGCTGCAAACTAATTTGCTGAATCATTCAAATTCAGAAAAAATAAGTAAATAAAGCGCAAGAATGTGGAAAAGTATAATGCAATACAAAAAATTTATCTTAAAAACTAAAAAAAAAAAAACTTTTTTACCTAAATTTAATTTGCATAAAGTGAACAATTGTTGAGCAGGCAGGAGACAGATCTTTTCAAGGGGAAGTTGCCCCTAAACCAAGCTCTTCAATCACTCAATTCGTGTTTCGTCATCCATATAAGCATAGGCTAAGAGTTACACAAAACCAAAATTAGTGAAATGTTTAAATGAGAAATTTAACATTTAGGAAATTTTCGAGAAAGTTAGAAAGTAACTCTACTATAGGAAACAAAATTATTAATGCAAAGTACATAGCCAAAGTAATTTAGAATTCCAAACCTATATAGGGACTTCCCCGACACGAATTATGCATGCAAACCAAAACAAATTTTAAAACCAAAAATCTGAAAGGTTTCAGATTTTAAATTACGTCCAAAGAGGCGTTATTTAACGTTTTGTGTTGTTTTTAACCTTTATTTATTAAATATCATATTCTTCGCACTTAAGCCATAAAAATCAGTTAAAGAACAATATCGCAAAGTAATTTTAAAATGAGTATATCTTTAGAACTTCTGACACACAGTTCCGCACGCTTTAGATAAAAAGTTTTTTTTTTCCCCGTAGAGTGTTGCCATTCCAACCTTTTAAATGGTATGAGTTTGTTCATCAAAAATTCGTTAAAGGTTTACAAAATATGAAATAGATAATAAAACAAATTCCAAATTCGGGCTTCCAGACGCGCATATTCGGGCGGAAACGTACGTTATTCAAAATTGGATGGCTCTAGGTACCGTTGTTTTATGACATTTAGAGAAATATACATACATTTATGCAGATTCTTCATTATTTAATTTTTTGAAATATAACACAGGGCTGCAATATTTTGTGGCAACAGTTTGAAAAGTGATACAGACTTTTAATGTTTCCGACGCAAAATCGCAAAATGAAAATTAGTAAATGAAAAATAATATAAAATAAATATAATTTAAATTAATAAATAATACAAAAAAGGCACGTAAGTAGTTAGTTTCGATTTCACTTTATTTCACCAGATTATTCTAGTTTAAAATGTTGTTAAAGAATGTAAGTTTGAGTAGTTACGCATTGTAAAAAATATAGCTGCTAAACTTAAAATAACTTAAAACGTCTAAAGTAAATTGAAGCAAGGCAATACCTCAATAAAGAAACATAGTAATAGACCCAAAAACTAAAAACACAAGTTATTTAACCAACCCCCCTGCATATATATATATTTCAATACGAGAAAAATGTATATATATTACTTCACTTTTAACACAGCGACCGAGAAAGAAACTCCTGTTGAATTAAAGATGAGAATAAGTCGAAACGGACAAACGTCCATGTTAACTGGTCAGTGCTTAGAATGCCTGATTTTTTATACAGTCTGCACCGCTCAGATGGCAAACCGATCGCTGAAGGGAGAAAAAGAGATTTTCTTTCTGACAGCTCTTCTGCAAGTGTAAAACATTCACTGCATGTGATGGTGGTATGCAAGCGCATTTTGTCAAGTGCATTTTGCAACCCTTGGAAATTTGTGTTAAGTCTGTAAACCAAAATGAATCAAACTTGAAAATAATGTGTACCGCAGAATCTTCTAAAAAGGTTTTCATCTACAAAAGCACTATAAAGGCACTAAATGCGGGATATACTGTGATGATTCAATTTTGATTTTCCGTAGTCTCATAATATAAAATTTTATCTTGTACTTATTCCTTTGAAAGACATTTAAAATTCTGCTAGAGATGTATCACATCGTTTTTGTTCAACAGCAGATTTTGCACAAAATAGAACATGTGGTGCCTAATAATATAAAGATGAATTATTTCAGTTCCACTACCATAATTTTAAAAATAAAATGACGCTAAAATATGCAATACCTATTTTTTGTGTCAAAACGATGTACACTGCGAAGAAAAAGGGACAGTTCTATATCTCCCTTGCTACTGAGCCAATTGGCGAAATTCAAATTGCATTTTTCATGTCTGGAAAGCGCGCTTTAGGATATGTATTATATTTATATATAACGTTGTTCTAATATAGGTGTTTTGACACAAAATCGGGCATGTTGATTTTTTGCATATCTCGATTCTACGACTCAAATAATGCCAAACTGCAAAGTTTTATAAAAATCGCACGAGTATTTTTTATAAATAGCTCACAAAATTTTAGCTCCTGAATGTTAATTGAGTTTGATTTATATTTATTAATACATCTTTCTTTATTAAACATATTTTATTCTAACTTTCACATTTCGAAATTTACGTTCCTTCCAAATAAAATTAGCCCAATTTTTATGATTTACTTTTAAAATTTGTATTTTTAAATAATTTTTATAAATTTTTCGAAAATTATTGTGAATTAAAAGTTTTACCATCATCTTAAAGTAGATGTATTTCTAAGCATAATTGCAAAAAATATTTATTCAAAATTTCCAAGATACACATGAATTTAGAAATTGCCACGTATTCAAATTTGGCATATTTGTTATAAGCGATAATAACGCCAAATGGGGATTACGCACTTTGTTAAAATTATTCGAACGTATGAACGATGGCTTTTTTCTGCTCGTGTACAATGAAAAAAAAAGGAAAGGAAAATAATTTGGTATAAATTTAAAATTTCGCCAAGGGAATTATTTTTGGCGCAAACTGAAAGAAATGCGCCAAGATAAATATTTAAATTTCTTCATAAATTTCTCACCCAAAATTACAAAATTTAATATCTAGGTATAATTTCAATCGTAGAATCGAAATATCTAATAAATTGGTATGTTATGTCAGAAAAAGTCCGATTTTGTGTCAAAATACCTATGTTAGATTAATGCTATTTATAAATCTAATATATATCTTAAGTCACGCTTTCGAGATATCAAAAACGCAATTTGAATTTCGTCAGTCTGCCCAGTACAACTGCTCTCCCCCTTTTTTTTCGCAGTGTACATATTAATCGAGTGCCATTGTTTATAAACTAAACAGTTGTGGTTAATATCAAATTATGTTAGTATATATTATGACTATATTATGAAGAAATATGGTATCCCTTTGTATTTATGTTCACTTTACCTTGGTTTTGCATACATGTATGTTGGTAATTTTATGCCAATTATGTTCTGCATTTTCATCATATGTCTATAAATAGCTGAAAGTATTCCAGGTTATCATACGAAAGCATTTTTGTTATTTCTTACTTTATTGTTATCTGTCCGTCTTATATTTATGTACTTACATCAATTTATTACGATATTTGAGATAATTAACTCAATGCAAAGAATGGGATATAATTATGAGATTTGTTTACCTACGCCTACATGTATCTAACAGGAAAATCTGACTACAGATCTTCCAGAATATATATTCATAAAATAGTTTAAACACTTTGTATCTCCTACGTAAATCCTGAAACTAAATTTATGAACTATTGGATTATTATGAACTATTATGAGCTGACTTAGCTATTATGAGCTAGCTTGAGTCTAAGAAATGTGGCTACATCTTTGGGTTTATGAATCTTTTAGCAATAAAATTAAATAGAGATGAAGTATATAGATTATTTTTGTCAAACATTCAATCTTAAGTACCGAAATTGAAAAATTGCTTCTAAGGGCAAGACTAATTGCTTAGGATGTTTCACTAAATAACTTAATTTGACTAATTCCTTAGGATATTTTACTAGATAACCTAATCTTCTATCATTGAAACTGAACGATTAAAAAGCAAGTGTATTTTTGCAGATTCCTACTGAAGTACATATTTTTCAGTATTCAAATATAAATTCCACTGTACAATATTTATCTATATTTACCAAATATGAAAACACTTACCTGTAAGTGTGTGCCTATAGAGATTTATATCATATCTCCTTTAAATGGTATGAAAACATATGCAGTTTAAAATATGTTAATCAAAATTATTTCACTTCTAACATAAGAATTTGTCATAAACATCAAGCGTTGTACTTACATTTTAAATATTTTATTATTTTTACTCATAGCATCCTTTATTTATTACTTGGTTTCACAAACTTATTTTTTGCACATTTATGCCAAGGCTATTTGAAAAATAAAAATTACCTACAATGCTAATATTCATAAATAACGATCAAACTGAATTTTAAATAGCAGATATTTTATTCAAAGTCTTGTTGCCGTTTAAAAATATATTAATAATAATGTGGAATTGCAACTTAATTCAAAATTTTATTGTTAGTTTGAAGGATTTTATGACTGTAAGTGCTTAGCGATGATTTAGCGATTTACTGTATGCCAATTCAAATTTTCTTTTTTAACATTTCAAAATGATTGTCATACTAATTTGAAGTTAAACATTGTAAGTATAGAAAGCAAAGGTATCTGAATATAACGAATATGTGAAGCATGAATATTATCCGTATGAAGCATTTAATGTTAATTCAACAAAACACTGAGTGGCCAGTGGAGTCAGCTACATTTCAAATTTTCCCTCGTATGTAAGACAGTTGATATCACTGTAAACGAAAATCCTGGATAATACACTATTTTAATTATAAATTAAATTAATTAATACAGTGTATAATAAGATCTAGAAACAATTTTGTAAACATTTCCTACTTTAGATCAGATAATAAAAAGCAAAGGTTGTGAATACATTAAACGAATGCTGACAACAGATACAGAATTAAACTTCTGTAAAACAAAGCTTATTTTTACTAAATTTTTACATAACTTGCCATTTCTTTATTACATATTTGCTTCAAAATATCTTTTCTTAATTTCGATAAGTTAATAAGTTCAATACGTTAACAATTTAATAAGTTACTGAGGACTACAGAAGCGTCCATTTACAAAGTATTCTATCATATGTACGCCATTTTGCCCTAAAACTCTCTTCATGTTTATCTTTTGCTCCTCGTCCCATCCCCAATTCTTGTGCTCTCTACAGATGTTTGAGAACGGATGATGCATGGTGGAGCATTTATCACGGCATATGGGGAGGTACTAGAGAGGGTTGGAAGTTTATTACTACTTTTCCCCCCAACGCTGATGACGATAGATACGATAACTTTATATATATATATATATATTATTTTTGTTACTGAAGCGAGAACATTATTTAGTAATTTTTCTTTATCTTGCAGCATTTTTGTAATTATCCTGTCTTCCGGCTTTTTATGTCATAGTAAATTAAATATAAACAGCATTTCCAATCTAGGGATAACAAATTGTTCTACTACTTGTTTTTGAGTGTATGATTATTATACATTTCAAAGCAAGTTATTCGATTACCGAAAGTGTCTATCCGCAGAAAAATGAATTGCTAAAATAAATAGGTTTTCCCCCTTGGAAACATTTTTGATTTGCATTAAAAATATTTTTAAGACCTTGTTTAACAGTATTTGCAAATATTTCAAGTTATTGTATTCCTAATTCAAACGATTTTGTGACTAATCGATTCATTTTTTACGAAGAAGGATCTTTATACGAGGCACAGATATAGCTTGGTAAGAACTTTCAATAATCCTACAATACTAATGGCCACTCGCAGTTCTCAGCACGGTTTTTGAATATTATTATGCAATACCACAAACCTATAAAACTAAAAAGTCTGAGCGGAATTCTTCATTATCAAATCAACAGCAATGGGCAATGGATCACTGCTTCGAAAAAGCTGTGTGACGAATACTAATAAAATGGTAAAAACGTTTTGCTGTTTCTTCATAAACAATGCATATCGGGACACAATCTGATGAGTTTGAAAGCACAGTTTCTTCAGCATATATATAATAATAAAATAAAATCCAAATTGTTGTGTTTGCACGTAACATACTCATGAATCTTTGAGAAATCGTTTGCGAGAAATTACCGGGTCCAAAGGTCTCTAATGACTTTTTGCATAAAGGAACTCCACATTGGTCTAATACGTAATAGCACAGAAATTCAAGGTTTTACTAACTGCAAGTAACACTTGAGTCGCTAAACTAAACTAAACTAAACTCAGCGGCGCAACAGCTCTTAGAGAGCCAAGGCCAGCAGTGCCCTGAAATCTGCTTTCTAGACCGTGGTCTCCGGGATGCGTTAACATATGCCCTGGACAAATGGGCGGCTTGTCGCAGGACCCCCGTGTTTAGTCCCCAAGCGAGCTTGGTACTCATTTTATCAGCCCACTAAAGGGATGAAAAGGTGAGTGAACCTTGCCCAGCCCGGGGATCGAACCCATGAACTGTGGTGCTGCTGTCAGTGGCTGCGACGCGTTACCCACTGACATAAGTCGCTAATTTTCCTTAATATAATAATTTGTATTTAGTATATTCATTAAATTTTCTTTAATACAATAATTTTCTTTGAGCTAATTTTCTCCAGCCTTGAATATACACACTACTTACTATTCAATTTATTCCTTTACCTGATTTCTTAAAGTTTCTGGCATTTTGATTGAATTGGCTCAAAAATGAATATTGAGATTTGCTACAACTTTACATACATTCCTCAGAAGACAAGAAATAATAAATTAATGAAGAATTTTTTAAACATATGTATGGACAGAACACTGTATTATGCTGATTCCATTTCCAAAATGAACACATTTCTCGCACGCTTCTTGCACGTTTAATTATTTATGTTTTATTTTCAAATTGCACATAGGATTTTGTAATCACAAAATACATCAAATATATGATTTCTAAATTCTTTCCGTCTTTTATACAGCAACGAAAATTATTACAACAAATCACTTCTTCTAGAAACATATACTTTTACGTCTATTAATATATTTTTTTTACACTTTTTTCCGTGTCATTAAGTGGTAGCAGTGAAGGACCTCAACACCATTGTGTCTTGCTGACACTGCACGAATCGCCTTGCTCCGTTTAAAAAAGTACATATACTTGTTACTGAAAATGAAGCACAGTGAGTGATGTCCTAGAAAGCTATCAAAGTAAGTGATTGATATAATTAGTGAATAATATGTAAACATATCTAGGTGATTAACCAATAAGCTCAAAACGAAAGCCGAAACAAAAATTAAAAAAATTCAAAAGTGTAATACTTATATATAAAGTTATATTTTTAAATCAGTTTACTTTTGCTTTTATAAATTCCAAATCTTTTGTTATTTACGCAGCAACCATTGAATAAAATATACTAAACTGCCATGTTGTGTTAAATTTTACGTATTTATGTATCTTAGTGCTACTGTTACTATTGATATAGGGTAAAATGCATCCAATTCCGTTTGTAAAGTATTATGAACAAAAGATATGTTTGGCTGTAGAATATACGTATTGATGGTGTTATTTTCTTACTGGTAAGAAAGTTTGAAATAATTCGTTTTAAGTATCAAAATGACATATATCATGAAAAGTTATACCTAAACGAAATGTCACGAACAGCTGACAAATATCTTTATAAATGTGTCCATCACAAAATTCTAGATCTTGCTAACGGGAAATGTCTTATAAACATTCAATTCTACACGAATAAAATCATTTGCGACATTCGACGTGCATTATTTCTTCTGATATATTTTTACAATTGCGAAAGATAAAATGATGTACCAGGAAAAAAGAAATTAAGTGAAAAACTTCAAGTAACCATTAATCAATTCACGTAAATTTTATTTCATAATAAAACCATACAGCCACGTACAAAAACATTTAATTCGCAAACGTGAGTTTAAACAAATTTCAACAAAATTTTTAAGATTTGAACGTTAACCTGATAATTATTTGTAGTTGTAAAATATATTAATTTAAAACACTCTGATTTTTCCTATTCGAGTTTGTTTGGAAAGAATATGACAGGATTTAGAATATATTGAAATAAATTAAAGTTCTCTGCAATAAAAACAAATTCTTCTTATTGATTAAGAAATTGAAACTTTTAATTTGCGCAAAACGTCCTCATACTGAATATATTATCTGCAACATAATGCAATTCTACAGATGTGCATAGAACTTCATTTTTTGCTGCTAATAATCCGTTTTCTGTATTAAATCTGCAAAATAGCTAATATAATAAATGCAAGGTTAATGTTACAATTTCAGAAGCTATTCTTCAAAAGCGCGTAACTAATTTTCTAAGCAATTTTCTCCTTTCTTAACGTATACCATTAAGTAGTAACCGGAATCGCGTCCGGCTAGAAATCGGAACGTCCGAAGTTCGATTCCCCGTAAGCGCATTGCTTGTTGTTCATATTTTTTTGCTCCGATGAAAACTTACAAAATCAGCTTTACAGGAGAGTCATGCAAAAGCGAATGATTAATATACTTAATTATTAATACTAGATAAGCATTTTCAATTAAGTTTCAACTGATAAATACGTAAATGAGTTTTCATCATAATTGAAACTTTTAATTGAAACTTTCAAACGGACACTTCAAGACCATTTTCACCCCCCCCCAATTTGCTATCGTAATTCGTCTCATCAATAGCGTACATTTATTTTATTTTCTTCATATGATTTGAGGTAGCTGAGGTTAATATTCATTCGCGTGCTTTTCATGAATAGAAACATGCTAAATAGGAAATGATAAGGTTAAAATATTCAGGTACTCGATCTTTTTTTTTTCGCAGCTATTGTTTTCATGATTATGACTTTAATCGTAAGAATGGAAATTTTACAAATGAAAGACAAGTTCCTATTTTAAACTACCAGACTGTAGTAAATTTTGACTTTTGTCTTCAATACATTTGTTAAGCATATACTTATCCACGAATTTTGCATCCAAATCTGTGGAATGATTTGTGTATAAGTAATATCTGAGAGACATATAGACAAGATGAATTGAGGAGACATTATTTGCAACATAAAAAGCATCTGTGATTGCTATTAATGATACAGGAAAACGGCATTATGTAAAAGGTGTTTTAAAAACAAAGTTTTATTAACCCTCATTTTCCAAAATAAGACAGTCGCGTTGTATCTGAGTCTTGTCTAGTTTTTTACGCATATCCTTTGCGAACTTTCGTTCCTTGATGAATCTACACGAAAAACATTAGGTAAGACGTTAAAATTTCAACAAGGTTTTTGTATGTGTTATTGATATCCTTCATGTTCTATCATAAAGAGTCTTAGCTTATATTGAAGTATAGTGAATTCTGAATATCCGGATAACTTTTCAATTATTCGTTTCATAGCTTTCGATAGATAATTGAAAAATCTGGATCAAATATCTATCGACATTTTTGGATTTCAAAAATATGTAAACTAAATACATATTTATTGAAATTTGAATTTCTTTTCTGTTTATTGTATATTATTTCGATTATGATTATATAGCTTAAAAATAAAACAACTTTATTTCCTTAAAAGAATAACGTAAAGATTTTCTCATAAAATTAAGCAATTAATTTATTTTTCATTTTCCAAAACAATTTTAGTTAAAATGAAACAATTAATATTTGTTTCCGAAATATCTAAACTTAAAGAAAACTAAAGTTATCATTTTTAACTGCAATAAAATTAAATTTTAAAATAACCATATTGAAAAAGGAAAAATTTTTTATTTTCGTAATGTAAAACACACAGCACATTTCTTTTCAGATAAAATAAAAATATTATTAATTTTTATAATATACCAATGTATAATATCTGAATCCTTTTTATTTAATATTTATAGCCTACATATTTGAACAAATTTATAGACCAATTAATATGTCGCACATATTCCTCAAAATTAACTTAACAATTTCCTAATAATGCGCATTACTGTTTTATTATTTAAATCAAACTTTCAAATAACTTATTAACAAATATTTTTTTACGTGGCTTAGTTCCCGAGGTATGAAAACTGGATATTTTAGGTTCTTTGGGCATGAAAGTTTTTAATAATTAATTTTTAGAGTCATTAATTTACTTTGAAGGAGAAGACATGAAAGGTATGCAATTCTGTCACCGGAACACGAACCCTGGACCTCTCGAATACGCGTCGAGTATGCTTCCAATTACCCCATGAAAGCACGCGGAAAGGAGGGAGGAGATACATTATATACTTCCCCTTTTAAGGGGCAACTCAAGATGAGAGGACCCAATCACCAAATCCTGCTGGTGACGAATTATCGCCCACCGCCTTTTACTCGGGCGCCACTGTAGATTCATTAACTTATTTTGAAGCCGGAGCTATGAAAAATATACAATGCCCTCGCCGGCACTCGAAACCTGGACCTCTGGAATAGGCGTCGAGTATGCTTTCAATTACACCAAGAAGGCATGCGGAAAGTTGGGAGCAAATACCTTACAATTTATATTATAATATTTAGTCGTGCGTTTTGATTTATATAATTCTGCCTTTAATATTGCCCAGTTGGCCTGCAATCATGAATCTACACAAGACCGGAGGATAAAGATTAAATTAATTTGTAATTCGGGAAATATGTGAGAAGAAATGGATTCTATAGACCCCAGAGAATATGGCCTGTTTGATAGCTATACTTTTCTTTATTTCAAAATTGAAAATTTGAAAAAAAGTTATAGTATATTAAAGAAGAGACAGATTAAAAAATTAGTCTATAGTATATTATTAATTTATTTTCTCGTCGAAAGAAACCAAAAGTGGCATCAGCTATTTCTCCTACATTTCATTTTTTCTGACATATCCTAACCATGAAAGTAACCTTTTGGATTTTCTTATGATTTATCGTCAGCTTAACATATTTTCATAGAAACAAAAATACGTAAAACTTGATTTTAATCATTTGAGGTTCCTAAAGATTTTTAATTGATAACCAAATCTTGATAGATAAAAGTTTTGTGATTGAAAATTATTTCATAAAACTGCTACAAATGTTTTATGTGACAACAGCGCTACCCCCAAAGTAAAGAACCAACTTTATCCTCAATGAAATAAATGAGTGTATAAAAGAAGAGCAAGTATAACCTTTAACTACCATCCGAACAAGGAGAAGGTGCTTACATGAAGGTTACTACAAGGGCAAAGTGATGACTTGTGGCTCAAAGTGATGTCACCTTCCTTTCTAAGGGGGTGGCGTGTGGCACAGGGGGTGCGAATAAGATCACCGAACAAGAAAAGGGCTGGAGTACGTAGTGGACACTAGCCTTGTTTTTTTGGCAATTTTGGCCCTTTTCTTCTAATGGTAGGCCATCAAGTGGGTTATAGAAGACAGTATTTTTATGCAATGACGTGAAAGAAGATGTTAAGTTTCGTATAAAAAGTAAAAAAGCAGCCTTAATGTTTTTACAAAGAACCCCCTTTTGGAGACCTTACTGCTCAAATGACGCTTACGTCATTTTTTTCTTTTTTTTTTTTTTTTTTTTTTTTTTTTTTCCTTGTGCATTGAGAGTTTTCTTCCTGTGGGTTTTATCGACGATAGACCCACAAATAATTGCATTATTTATTGTGTAAGTGTGAGTATATCTTCTACTATGCGAGTCTTCGGGGTGCTGTATGAAGAGAAAGATGTTAGATTTATTGGAATTTTTATGAATTTACATTTCTCATAAAAATTACAGCACACTGACCGAAATAATATTTAGATGATTAAAAATTTATTAAAAACAATTTATACAAAAGAATGATTTAACGTAAAATACCATGTTTTCCACTTGATTATTCTCAAAATATTGAATTTAAACTACAATTTAAACAAATTCAAAAGGAAAGGGAAAATGCGCTGCTGCGTATTGAAGTAAATCTTTCTTTAATAGACTGTTTAAGAGAAACGCATATTTTGGGTTCATAAATGTTATTATTAAACTGCTGATCAAGTCTTGTGGAATTGCTCACCGGTCTTCTGAATGTGCATTTCTCAGATTCTGGAGTATTCATGGAGGTACTGAACGTTCTTCGGTCTAAGGCTTCTATATATGCACAGCAGGGTTCAAGTCTGCTGCGTAAGCTAGCGAATCCATTCGAGTGATATCTTCTTCAAGGTTATGTCGTCACAGATGCTTAATGAGAACGGAGCATTGTCATCCATTTGCATGCAGCAGCACCAGCGTTCTTAAACCAGCCAGTAGCACATCTAAACAGCTTTAAAAAGTGTTAAAGACCTTGTCCACATATTATTTATGAGTTACAGAACCTCTATTACAGATATATAGCTCGGTGCGTTTATTTTCGATGATTCAATTCTAAATCATCATTTTCAGTGGAAACGAGATCTTTTATACTTTGAGGAAGATAAGTTACGTAGTCCTCTCTCGCTCCAAATCAAAACATACCTAGAATCACTGTTCAGTCTGATCTCATGAGTAAACAGGACGTGGTCCCATTCCCCTTGGCTCCGTTGCGTATAACGCCGACACCAACTTGAACAACGGGTAATTTTAAAAGAACTCTTCTATAGTTCTTTTCATGGTTTATTCTAGACAACAATGGCAGAAAACGGTTTTCAAATGCAGTTGTTGCTTTTGGCCGCATTTGATCAGGTTGTCTATGAACTCATTCACTACTTAAAAGTTGGTTCCACTCTCTTGATATGACACTTTATGGGATTTTCAGATCTTAAGCGTGCTGCATTCGTATTTGCCACCCTCCCCTCGATTTTACTAATTTAGACTTTTGACAGTTACTTAAATGATACCTTTGGATTATAACTAAAGAATACTGGTCATGCCCAGAATTTAATCTGAACCACAGAGCAAGCCATTATTATACCACTCCACACCGATTGAAAAAGGGAACATATTTTTTTTTGTTTCAATTGTCCTCTAATTTGAAGAGTACAGTAAGTCGCTTAGCCCAAATATGTGTGTATCTGAAATACTTTTAACATTGTGTTATTATTTATAAAGCTTCGTAATGATAGTTTACCTGAATAGAAATTTAAACTTTATTTATTGAATTAATTCATCGTTACAATTTTTATAGTTCTATTCTGACATTTTTTGCCAGCTAAATCAGTTTGTTGTTAAATATGCGCAGAAATGACATGGGCATACATTTTATGTTTCGTTACAATGTTGCTTGTCTAAAATAATAAATTATTTTCCTTTCAGCATTTGTCTCGGCTCTAGTGTAGAATTGGGTGCCCTTTCGATTGGCGAAACATTTTTTTCAGTTTTGGCGATGAAACCTCATTTCTGGTTACCACCAGGGTTTTAACTTAGTTTTAGCTTTTGATTTTTTTAAGCGAAAATAAATCGATGTGTCAATTTAATCGATGTGTCAATCAAAGCAATGTGCAATAACTAGTTTGTGCAATTCTCTGATTTTTTTTAAGTGAAAATAGGTCGATGTGTACATGGACACGGAGTTTGTGAAATTCGTTGACTTCTTATTTTGGTTTTGTGTAGCGGCCATCTTGAAATTGTACTTCCTGGCGCCGATCTTGGCGTCAAAAAAGAATCGCCAAAAAACAAGAGGCACCCAATTGTAAACTTTTACCTTTGTCTCTTAGGCGTTTGCAATAGTTGGAATAATATGCCTTCGTTTCTTTAAGAAATCTAAATTTGCCGCCAAAAGCGATAGTGGTTAGCGGTGCTGACTACCGTACCGAAGGACCCGGGTTTGAATCCTGGAGAAGGTATGGATGCTTGTAAATGTTATAGTGTCAGTGAAACATGAGGACACTCTAAGCCGAAAGTCTCCTCGAGAGGTTGTGGTAGGGTAA
>KK122432.1:354152-368707 GCA_000611955.2 Stegodyphus mimosarum | reverse complement strand
GGGCCAACGACAGGCGCAATCTTGGACTCCTTGCCACAATGTATTTCGTGGATTGGTTCTGATGTTACTATCAGGCAAGTGAAATAAGTCACAACAATAACAACAACAGAAATATAAATTTTAAATTATGACATCAGAACGTCTCGCTAAAATTGAAATTTTGATTTGGGTTTTAAGGATTTAATATGTTACAGCAAAATACACGAGGGCCATTTGCCTAAGGAAAGATATATCTTCGGTAGGATTTTCTTGGGGAACGGACTGATATTCGTTCGGGAAACCCTCGAGTCAGCTTCTGGAGACAGCGAGTTGCAGCGTTTTGAACGCGGTCTAACAACCAGAACTAGCGTTCAGAGGTCTTGTCGGATTAAACAGAATTTGAATAAGATATCTGATATGAAAAAACTTTAACAAAATATAATAAAATAATGTTCATTTAATAGCATACTCTAAGGTATATTTTTACAATTAATCATCTAGAGAATTAAGAATTTAGCTTGATCACACATTTTAGCTCAGTTTGCCTGCTCGTTATTATATAACCAGATACAGGATGGCGCATATTGTCCTTAAGAATTTGAATTCGCAACTGTGCCAGTGAACACATGAGAATATGTGCGGCTTATTTATTCTCGTACAAAGGCGTGACGTAATTAATTTAGCATGAATCATTGAGGAGTGTAGTTGGGAACTTATACTTTGGAAGCCTTCATTCAAATAGAACGGATCACAGATGCTGAGTACGTATTGTGGCGGAAAGGTGAAGGCTATTGCCAGAACTAAAGGCAAAATAGACGATAGATACGACTTCATTTGAGTAACAGGGCGCAACGGCAAAAAGCACAAATATGACTGCACTCCGTAAGGCATTTCCAAATCATCTGACTTCTCGCTTTGGCTGTCCCTCATCCAAGAATTAACAGCTCCGGACAACATCATCTGGGTTTTTTGAAAGACAGAATCTTTGCACATGGTTTGAAATAATTGACGAATCAACGACTGCCATGAGCCGTGAAGTAGTATATACTATTTCACAGAACATGACTAGACACACGCTTTCCTGCATCACCTCGAGCAGTTCATCCAAGCATAACGAGAACGGTTACAGAACATTATTTTCAAAGTTTTATTATTAACAATGTTCAATGTATTGTCCGATTATAGGATACGTTAAATGCTTCTGTATATACTGTTGTTTCAGAAATATATTTTGATAACACGAGTTACTACAATAACTTGCCGTCTTTCCCTTTTTATTTAACAGTTTTAGATATAATATGCGTCTCCTTCTATATCTGAGAAATATGAACCTTCTAGACCACTAATGATCGTAAAAGCGTTATTTGTATTCATACCCTTGTAATATAATCTTGTAAATGTAGTGTTATTATCACACGAAAATGAAGGTAGTTGCTTTCAGATTGAAATGGGAAATATAAATTCTAACGTTAGGTAGTTAAAAGTAAACGCGTGTCTCATTTTGATTATGAGGGTAATGTCAATGATAAAAATAACTAGTGAAGAGAACTGATTTTGAGAGTCGATATATGTTTTCACTTATTAACAGTTTGTATTCCTGTTAATTGACCTATGATCTGTGCATGTAATAAATATTTCCCCGTTTTTTTGAACTGTTACGGGTTTTCTCATTGTAACATTACAAATTGAAAGATCTATATATATATATATCGAAGAAAGTCTGTTTGGCTGTCCTCTAATAATTTAGTCACCACTTTAGCTATCGTCACTAAAACATTCTACAATTCTTTTCTGAATTCTGGAAAAAGTCAACGTCTACTTTGTTCCAAAAAAAGTAGCTAAAATCAGAGATATTAATTAAAAACTATGAAAACGCTAATTTTCTACCTCATTTTTCCGTGCGGCAACAGTCTTGCACGCTGCAGACGAAAATCTGCTATATTTCGAAAGTTGTTGTCACTGTTCGCTTTCGAATCCTAAAATTTGTTATTAAAAAATTCTAAGTTTTACGATGAAATAAAAATAGCATTGCCAAACATTAAACATATTATTCCCGATTCCAAAAATTCGTCGGAAGCCATTTCGGCTATTCCCATCTTCGTACGACTTAAATCAGCCGAAATATTAATTAAAAACTCTGAAAGCACTAATTTTATCACTCAGTTTTCCGAGTGGCAACAGTCTCGCACGCTGGAGATAAAAATCTGCTTTTTTTCGAGAAGTGTTGCCACTGCTGGCTTTCAAATCGTAGAATCTGTTAATCAAAAATTTGTTCGTTTAACAAAATCTATGCCTATAAAGAAGAATGTCTCTTAGTGTGTTTGTTTGTTTGTTCGCGTTATTGATTTCTGATTAATTATGATAAATTGTTTTCCACATTTAATATATTAAAATTGAATATAAGTGAAATATTGGATGGAGCTTGAGCTTTTACGACCCTTCGATTAAAAAGACGAAAATCATTAAAAACTACGTGCCACTGTTGCTGATATAATAAGAAAGAATTAGTTTATTTTTCTATCGAAATTTTTATGTGGGTTCCATATCTCATCAGACTGAGAAACGTATGACTATGAAGCGTATTTTTTGCATCGTTATTAGAGAAGGATTACAGCGGTATCGTTCTCTCTGTTGTTAGATGCATTACTTTCAATCTAACTTAACTGCCATCGGGTACTTCCGCTAGTATTTAATAAAACAGTTGTCAACAAAAGCATGTTTTAATATTTGAGTGTGTTTCAAAGGAACTAGACATTTAAAATATTATATTTTTAATTTATCAGTACTGTTTAAGTTTAACTAAACTAAGGGTTATCAGCTCATAACTTAAAATTATTTTTTTAAATTAATATAAGTAAAAAAATTGTAATTTTCCCATATTACCTTTTGAATTAAAATTAGAATTTTTCATTCTAATGTTCTGAGCATAAATATAAATATTTCTTAACAACCTATGTATTTTTTGTTCCTACTTCTTTCTTTATACAACTATTAAGTTCTAAAGGCAGTACATATTTTAAACAAAAGCTGAACATAACAAACACGAAAACTAAATTCTGTCAGCTTAATCTTATCAAAAGGTTTTTCTCGGAATTTTTTTCCAAGCGATCTATGGCTGAGAAAGGTTCCAAAGCAGGATGCATTAAAATGCCTCGAAGGGCAGAAACTTTCTGTTCTTGTAATCCTTTGCTTAAGTACTTTCAAACTAAATTTTCATTCTGGTCGGGAAACGGAAAGGAGAAGTGATAGTAAAGATCTAAAATAAAGTTAGTGGTTATGCAAAATAATAGTCCCCTTAAAATGTATTAATTAATTAAGCTAAAGTACTCAGGGGCTAGCTTCTCTACCAATAAACTAATTTTCGCAGACATCGCAGTGGTAGAAGGAGAATGAAGAACTTGAATCTCTATTTCTCTGTCTCCAGCCACTTCAGCGGCGATTTCTATTCTTAAAGAAATTAAAGTTACAACTATTTGTGTCTGATCCGAGATTCAAAACCTTAAGTGTGCAATCCTCTTCGGCTAAATAGGTAATCAAGTGCAAAAAGAGATTTTTAATTTAATGATTTCAACCGGAAACGAAAACGATATCATTTAGAAACAGAAATGAAATGTATTCAGATTGTATGTTTAATTTGCTATTATTTTAATGAACAAATACAATTTTCCCTTTGAAGAGTATTCCATTTTAGTTGACGCCTTGTAGTATTCAATCTATATGTCCTATATCAAATAGAGGCAGGGAAAATGTGAGACTCACAGTTCTTGAAGTTTATGTAGCACCGTTCTTTCTATAAATTCCCAAAAGTCTGTTTCGAAATTTATGCCTCAGAGAAGAATATACATAAATGAAAAGCTATCGCCGCATGGAACCCTAGCTGTTTCTTAACTTCGTAGACTCGGCAAATAAAATATAAGGGGAGACAACGTACACATATCCATCTGTATTCCGTGTAGAAGACTTCAATATCAGTATTCACGCATGCTAAGCCTTTTGCATCAGAAGATAGCTTTGTCCTCTTCTAAAAAAAGTCAGTTTGTAGTAGAAGCGTGACGTGAATGGCTTGCAACGGCATGCAGCTCAAACTGAACGGCTTGGTCAGCCATTTATGGTCAAATGATATTCTACAAGTTGCTGATGGAATGGTAAATGTCTGTGGTTGAGGGTACTTTATCTCTGATGAAGCTTTATCATTTAGAGTTGCATTAAATCTAGTCTTAAATATTTCTTATTATTAAAGGTAGAAAACTGTTATTTCTTAAAATGACTCTCCGTTTCAGAATTATATAACAGAATTTTTTGTTTTACTCTTATTACCTAAAAAGACCCCATCTTAAAATTCTAAATCTTTGCAGGATTTTTGAGTTTCTTAATTTTAATTACTGTATCATTCTATTGCCAGAAGGTATCTTTTCCGTTTTACTAGAAATTTCCTTCTGTTCTAACAGAACTTCCAGTTATAAATTTTAGGATGGAATTCAGGGTTATTCAAAATTATTGATCTTAATTCAATAGGCACTATTCCATACGTATTAAGAGTACTAATTTGATACATGTTAACAGAAGAAATTAAAGAATTCTCAGTGTCTTAGAATGTTGATAAAATGGTAATAAAACTTGCGTTTTCTTAATATATTGTTAAATGCTGCATCGATGCAGTGGATCATTCACACGGTATTCGAAAGTTTGTTTCTACAACTTCACGCGCCTCTTGGTTGCTAGATTTCAGGTCATGTGTTATTTTCCTTTGTGAATATGTTAAATATTTGCCCATAAGTCTATTTGATATTGCAAATGGTATTATTATTTGTATATGGAGATAGCAGCAAAATACTGCATGCTAAAAGAAAGGTGGGAAGATTTAATTCATCGTGTTTTGGGAAAACATTAAAGTTACAGCCTTAATGATAACACTGCTTGAAATTTACAAGAACTGAAGAATATTCTGTCTTTGCCTTGAAGACAGTTGAAAACAAAAATGAATATTTATGCCGTAAATCTTATGATCATCTTGATACTGTTCATATTAACAAAGGAAGCGGCATAAAACCGTTACAAGGAAAGCCTAGCAGTTTTCCTTTCATTGTATGCATACTTGCTATTCTACATTTGTAAATTTTCAAAACAGAATACTTGAAATCAGGAAAGCAATTTCGAATAATTCCGTAATTACAATTTTTGATGTGAATAAAGTGTTAAATAACAATTTTCAGCGGTTAGCTATTATTGTCAACGTATCAGAAACGTTAGTTAGAAGTGTTTATACGTAATTTTTCAGATTATTGCGAATAGATTATTGTTACGGATTTCGTATTTATTTAGCTATTTGTTTAGAATTATAATTAAATTGCTTTAATTTCCCGTGCAACGCAGACGATTTTGAAGGGAAAGCTACGTTGGAAAAGTAAAAATAAAAGAGCGCGTGCATTTAATATTTAATAAATAAATATCTCGTAATTGCTGTTGCCATCCATAAAAATCGAGAAAATAGCTCTTATCAGAAGATTCTAGTGAATAATTAAAAGGCTTATGAAAGCCGAAAAAGGCGAATTAAAACACCTCAGCTCAGTTGTATCAGTTTTAAGCAAACGGATTGTTTACTTATGCTGTTATTGATTGTAGCGAATTCGCTGTGAGATTGAATTAGTTTCTCTGTTTTCATTTGAGTTATGTTTAACGTTTGAGGTATTGTGATATTATATGAATATATCTGAGGAAATATTTCAACATTTTGTTTTATTTATTGTGAAAAGAATAAATTTCATTAACTTTTTAACGACTTGTGCATTCAGTCCATTACAAACCTGTACGCACGCAACAATATGTATTATGAAAGTACTTCAAGACGATTAATCAAGTAATTTAGACCATAATAAGGCACTGAATGTTAAATACAACGCTAATATCAAATCATACTTTGAAATAAGGAAACAAGAAAAATGAACTGCAAACGAGAATTGAAAATTGGTAGAATTTTTCTAAACATGATTAACGAATCTTGCATTTTTATTGTTCAGGTTCGACAAGTTCAGTAAAATTTATTAAATAATGTTTCGTTTGTGAGAGAAAACTTAACGTATTTCAAGAAATGTCTGAGGTAGCAGAATGAAGATAATGTTCATGCTTTAAATTCCTTCCTAGTTCTCACATAGCTCCGAGACATAAAATCTTCTATGTTAAAATTTAACGTCAAAAGCGATTACAAATATGTTTATGATATTAGTATACTAACGGCTTTATTATAACATCAAAAACAAGTACGATAATTGAATTATAAATATGTATATATTACGTATCTGTGTGTGTGTGTTTGCCTCGCACTGCATTACGCAAAAACGACAGCATCTAGATTTTCACCACATTTTAATACACCATAGTCTTCTAGACGAACATGGGCACTTCCAAGCCCGAATTTTGAGTTTCGAATTCGTTTTTGATTTGTTTCATATTTTATAGAATTGAACGAATTTTTGTTTAACAAACTCAGCGATAAAAAAGCAAATACTGACATTACTATTCCAAATAAAACAATTTTACCTCCAGCACACCAGACTATTCCCATTTAGAAAAATATAAGACATTTATGTTTCAGTTTGGATCTATAAATCCGGCTATTTGAAAACAATTTGTTGCCAGTGCCTCAAAAAGAATACTTATTATCTCCATTCAGTAGCATGTTACCATTCAGTAAAGAATAGGATATATAGCTTTCGAATTTAATCTTTTTGTTACTGAGTAGCAAACGAAGTGATTGCAAATTAATAAACGCAGTTCTTTAAAATATTTTTTCTACCTTTTAATCTGATTGATTTAAATAAAACTCCATTCAAATCATAAGATGTTCGATTAAGAATATTAAATAGTTTTATGAAATTGCACTAGCTGGGATAATTAAAATCATTACATATCTGTTTTTTTCTTTTTTTATAAACTCTTTTAGCGGCTGGCGACTCGAGCAGCTAGATTTCAATGAAATAATATAGCGAATGTAAAAAAAGATCTATGACCACCCTTAACATTCTATCATGAATTCTATACATATGCCGTTTTATAATACTTTGTGATTTTACTCTCAAATTTTATGCGACATAACTGCAAAAAAGTTATATTTAATAATAAAGCTAAAAAGACAGAATGTATTTGAAAAAATTGTGTTAGCAGGTGTGAGTCTAAGAATAGATTGGCGATGTTTGGCGAGAACATATAAAATCTTAACAGATTCTCTGGCGAAACATTAAAATCTGAATGCTTTCAGATTTTCTATCTTCTTTTTTTAAAATTTACTTTCTCTTCTTACATTACGAAATAGCAATAATATTTATTACATAAACATGCAGTCTTGTTAATAATTCCATGAAGTAAATGTTCGTCGCCAAGAAATTACACAACTGATACCAAATTTTATTACGCTGAAAAAGAAGTTAAATCGGCAAGCCTTTCTACATTTCACATGCGCTCTTTGTGTTCATATTCAAGAACGTGAACATCTATATGATAAACCTTTCTATTCCAGTTAAGTATATCATAATCGACCAAAGCTGCAGTGATGCATAGCTCGATGAATTAGAAGTTCAACTCTTGCATAGCTCGTGGAGAGGATGGGATTGAAGGCATAAAGATGAATAATAAATACTGGTAAATATTCAACAAAATGAGCATTTTGTAAACAAACCGGATATTAATATGTGCTTCAGGTGGATTATAGCCCATGAGATTATAAGGTATATCTCCCACATTCTTAGCGTGCCTTCGTGGTATAGTGGTCAGCACACTGAGCCGGTATTTCAGAGGTCCGTGGTTCGATTCCCGGCGAAGGCAATGCATATTTTTCATCTCTCCGGCTTGTAATTAACCTAATGTCTCTACAAGATGACAGACTTAGGTAAAAGCATGGAGCTGGTTACGTCTTCATTCCACATTTTCTCTATTGTAACATGTGAACAGATTATAAGACAGAAGGATAGTTATAAGAACTCAGTTGTTAGAAAAGAGATTAATAATTATAAGGACTTCAAAAGAGTTCCTTGATTTCGCCCTGAAAGTCACACAAATTAAACCCGAAGACAATTTAACCTTCTTATTAACATGCCATCGTCTATCCTAGGTGACTCTGGCCAGTTTCTGATTGAGATATTCTGGCAGATGGTCTCTTTCTTCGTGGAAAATTTTGATAGGCATACTCTTGCAAATCTTCACACTACAGATATCAGCGGCAATAGGTGGACAAAATCACTCTTTTGTGGGATCAGATCAGAACCGTTCGCGCATATGACTCATCGTTCATTAATAATAACCTTGACGAATAAGATCAGGAACGTGCAGTGAATGAAGATCGGTATGCCAGAATAGATCGAAGAGCAGAAGGAATCGAGAGAGTAGTGAAGTCGGAAGAATTGATTCAGTTGAAACGCTAATTACCTAGACTGATTTCTTTCAACTGTAGGGTTCAGACTTCCCAAAATATCTTTTCTATGTAAACCAAACACTACAACTCTGAAGTAAATAGACGTTAAAAAGGTTGAAACATTATAAAAATTAAACTCACTTTTAACATGGAGGACAAACATTGCGAAAGAGTTAAAAAAATTCTAGCATTTGTTCCAAAATGCAAAAATGATCAGCATCTGTAAAGCTGTTTAATCAACATTAAGTTATTAAAGTGTTTCAAAATTTGAATACTTTTTAATACATATTAAACTTATACAACATCTGATCTTTACTTATACATCATCTGAACATTATAAACATAACATATAACTTATACATCATCTGAACATCATTACTTATACATCATCTGAACATTTACTTATACAACATCTGATCCAGGTCTTTCAAATTCATCTGAATAAATTTCCTGGAGGTGTTTTGAAAGAGTTCTTATGTAATTCGTTGATACGGCTGCGTGCTTTTGAATATAAAGTGCATTTACAAATTATAATACAGGACTATTAAAAAAATTAAACCTTCACGAAATGCTAAAAATGGTATAAATGAATCTATTCAAAAGCAATCTCTATTCTGTGTACACAGATATAATAGCTTCTAAAATCGTAAATATTCTATTCATACAGGGAGTTTAGAAAAGATTGCTTAGCCTATGTTATCTAAATATTTATCTCACTCATCATCTAATTATATTATCAGGGTGAAGTAGAGCATTCATGAAAATAGTTTCAAATCTGTGGATAAATGGATTCTCAAATACAAAGCGTAATACTTTTATATCCACTCTGTACGTCATTAATTGCTTTACGTAAACAATGCATTATGTTTTAAATAGTGAAAGACAAAAAGTTCCGTTTATTTACTTGAACAATCTGCAGTGCTTTGTGTAATTAGCATACCCATGGCAATCCAGTTGTAGTTTAACCAGTTCGGAACAAATAATCATCAAAAGATGTAATGTTTCTTTTGGAGAGCTTTCCTAAATTTGGTAAGTTATTGTAAATTTTAAATCGAGGTCTGTGGTTGCAAAATAATCTAACTCAATAGCTTAATAATAGCTGCTTAAATAATGGCAAATTTTGTAAGCGCCATGATTTAAAATTGAAATTCTATTTAATTTCCTAAATCGTAGTGAATATTGTATTCTTATAATGTTTTCTATAGCAAATATTTTGTTCTTATAATGTTTTCTATAGTGAATATTTTATTCTTATAATGTTTCATTAAGGCTATATAAAATATTAGATTTTATAAGAACAGAACCTTCGTAACTTAGTCTTCGAACTGGCTTCATCAAATTTCTCATTTATTTGGGGGAAAATTTGCAATCAGCAGTGCCTGTCTGTTTACGTAAATAAAGTTTCTTTCAGCAACTTTCTTCTAAGCACCTTGAATAGTGATAATAAACTAACAATTTTAGTTATTGTGTCATTTTCCTTTCAACATTTACTGCAAAATGTGCCACCGAGAAGTTATAACACTTGAAATTAACATTTACATTTTGATTTCAAGCCATTAGAAGCATTCATTCATGTCTTCTACAAAACTTGGATATGGCACATGGTGAATGGGAAGAAGCAACTAGCAACAAACCATTGATCAAGAAGGCAGACTAGTGTCGCCGCAAAATCGGATGATTGTTAGAAGCCAAAAGCGAATTCAGAAACGCAATGTGCGTCATGTGTGATTGCTTCAGTTATTGCTTTTAGATTAATTAATTCACAATTCACTAACAAGGTAAGAAAATGTAAAATGGGTAGAGAAGAATCTTATGTGAAGAAAATATCTGAAATATACTTTTAAATCATTTCTGGAAAATACCAATAACTCCAAAGTAATTTTAATTAAGAAATACAAAGGTTGATTAAATTTGATACAAAAGGTTGATTAAATTTAACTATAAGCTTCTAGGCTAAAACTTTGAGTTCATGTAAAATCATAGTTATATTACTCTTTTCACTATAAAAAACGAGCATATACTAGAAAAAGTGTTACTAGAATTTTTCTTTTCCGTAGCTTTTCGTAAATTTGTTCAATTGAGGAACACTTTTATAAATTAAAATATTCTCCGAACTACCTTATTCCTGCTCTTTTCAAAAAATATATTTTAGAATAAGTTAATACGAAAATATTTATATTTTTAAAGCCTGGTTAAAATTAATTTTACAACGATATTATTTAGTTTATTTCATAGAAAATTTATATTCTTTTTCAATGATTCAAGATTATTAGAATTTGAATAATCTGCATCTTATCAACTAAAAATTAAATAAATATTCATATTCACATCAATGGTATGGATGAACATTTCGATTATTGCTCAGCTGTTTTGAGTTTGGATGTAGAATGGAAATCTTAAATCTGTGATCGGCACAAAATACCATTTTTATTGAATTGTTGAAATTAATAGAAGGTAACGCTTTTTTAGATCAAAGTTAGCTACTTTTGGTTATATAAAATAGCATAAGGTGAAGTTAAATTCAAGTAAAGTAGTCTGAGACTACACAAAAAATAGTCTACTTAAGCTGGCTCAAGTAATTCACGGAGTGTATTTAAAGAAAGTTATCACAATGGCTGAAGCCGGAATACACTTTAGCAGAGTTCGAGATACTACCTAAATGCAATATAAAAATGTAAGAATCTCTGTTTCTAAAACATTCAAACCCTCGGCTAAAATATTCAACAACTATTATTGAAGGAGCTAAAGCAACAAGAATCAAGATAATATTCATTAATTCTCTTGATTAAAAACTAAATTACATAAAAATAATTGCTATTGAGAGGCTTTTTGCCTAGCATCATTGACCAAGCCGTTAAAAAATTCTCATAACAATACAGGAAAAACCTGCCTGTGCTTTCAAGAGATTATGAGATTTCTGTTGACATTCTTTTCTTTCCATCGATTAGCTATAAAGTTGCAAGTGTTTTACAGAAATTCAACTTTCGTGCCATTTTCCCTTCTGTTAATAAAATTCGTAGTTCCGACCTAAGCATTCCATTCTGGATATTAACTCCTGGGGTATGGACTCGTCTTTTAAAAAAATTATTCCATTGTCGTTTAATTTACATTGGTCAAACTAAGAGAACTTTACAATTTCGCGCTAAGGAACATAAGGCATATGCTAGGGAAATAAAACACATAAATACTCTGTTGCCCTATATTGCTTGTTATAAAATCCCATTTTCCATTTTTCTGCAGCCAAATTATTCAAAAAGCATTTTGCATTGGCGAATTAAGTTTTCTAGACGCGTTTCACTTGCATAAAAATCTTTCAGTTCTTAACGATCTCAATTCGAATCCGATTTTACCCTCAGCTCTTAAGGAAATTATTTTATTGTCTTTCATACTTTTCATCAATGGATAGCGCCGTTAGCTTGACTTCCGTCCTTCGCCTCTTATCGTCTCATTTTATTTTATCACTAGCGTCACTTTCATCAGTTGCACTTCTTCAGCTTATTCTGTATTTAAACCTTCAAAACTAGTCCTGGAAATTTATGAATATTAGGCTTATTCTTGGTGCTGTATTAATCGTTATTCGGTGTGTTGTTTTAACTCAAACTGAACAACTAATTTGCATCAGGGTGAGGACAACTTACATAAGAATTTATAGATTCAAATCCTATTTTCCGATTCATTTACATAAAATTCTCCAGAGCAATAATAAATTTAATAATAGCAAATAAACGTTTTCTCAATGTTAATATTTATATTCATGTATACACAAACGTATACATCTAATAAGTCATATATTTACATATGCATAGAGAGGGAGAGAGATGCAGAGGTTTAGAAGTGGTTGATGGATATTTATTACTATTAATGTAATGAATAAGATTTATATTGATGAATGTATATGCAAATGTTTTTCATAGTGCATAATAATAAAATCATAAATTTCAAATGTTTCAATATTTACAATAAAATTGTAGTTTCTAATACATTTATAATCTAAAAATTATTTTATTAATAACATAAAAATAATAGCATACAAATTTAACGAGTATTCTGATTATTACGTGCAATACACAATTTAAATGATAAATAATTGGTAAAGAAGTAAAATCGCGCATATATAAACAGAATTAAAAATGTAAATCACCTTAAATTTAGTAAAATCAAGTTCCATTAATATATAACAATAGTAATATTTCTACACGGTATGTTATGGATCAATATGAAATATAACAAATCTGGCGAAGTTTTGGCGACAAAAATTTCTAAACAAATCATCAAAAGTACAAGAATATCCTAAAACACTGTCTACGCTGAAATGTCCACAATTATAAATTTAAATAGTATATAAACATTTAAAAAATGACTTTGACGGTTATATTACATAAATGCAACATAAAAGTTTATATATATAGCTTTTTTTCGTATTTCTTCGTTAAAATCGGCTTCCATTCTTACCGTCCACGACGTCAAACTTCAGTCATCGCGGTATTAGAAATTACTTGTGATCCTTCAGAAGCAGAACTTTCTTGGGACACAGCTGCAAATGGAACATTTTTGGCAAAGTTTCAAAATGTCGCGCCTAGCTATCGTTTCCTCGGCTAGACGGAACATTGCTCCCGTCGTGCTGTTCCTTTTTTCGAAACACTCCCATTTAAACCAATGCTACCAGAATATCGTTTTTCGGAAATGTCTCCCCCTAGCCGCACGCGTCGCTAGATGTGATAGGAGTTTTATGCAAACGACAGATGAAAATTCTACCCTGTCGGCCACAATGAATCTATGGATCTGATTCAGACTATGCTCAAATCAAGATCATTAGTAAAAACAACAACAAAAACATTTGAATACTTTTAGATGGTAATAAGATTATTTATAATATGTCTGCCGTTTGAAATTGGTTTAAATTTCCTTTTGCAAATATCAGCTTCGTAGTTAGATGTAAATTTTTCACAAAACATTATGTTACGTTTTTCATGTATATAAGTTGTTCTAGCCCTTTGCCAAAGACAGATGCAACTATCTGCTCTTGGCCATGATAACAATTTTGCATCTGATTTAGCTTAGGTTCAAATCAAAAGATTTAACAGCAAAAGCAACTAGAAAAAACTCATTAAAACACAAGCTTCTAGAATCGACAGCATGTTAATATGGAAGAGGTTGTAGAAAGGTACAAGGATTTATTAGCTTAATGACTATTGGCAAAGCATGCAAGTTGCTTGCTTAAGGGAAGACAGACATCAGTGAAAGATAGTTAAGGAACAATTGCATTACGTTACATATGGGAAGCCCACGAAATCCCCTATGTAAGTAGTCCGTTTTGTCAAGATTCAAGTCCTATTGCAAGTACTAATGTTTAGCTATCATAGTCACTCAGCCATTAGTAGGCCGTTTTCTAACTTTTATATGTAAGACTTTTTTGTTTTCAAGACTCGCAGAGTGAAGAGAGTGAGCAACAGAGTAACAAAAGGAAGGGAAAAAAACAGTAAAAGTCATTTTCAAATGCAATTAATAAAATCCTAATGCTTGATAATTTCAGCATTTCCTCTTGATTTTTTTAAGATTCCCATTACATTTCAAAGTAGTGTTTCCATGATCCAGAATCGAATCGAAGTTTTTCATTTGAAGAAAAGTACTTTTACTCTGCCATTAACGTCTTGCTAATTTCTTACTGACGCTTTGAATCGATGACCTTTCCAGTTCTGAAATCTTTCCATCACTAAAATAGTATTATTGAAAGACGGCAAATTGCTTCATCTGAGGATCCCTTTTAGCTCAAGGAAACTAAAAAGAGTAATGCTTAATGTAACCGAATATTGAGCCGTTGCAGATTAAAAAAGCTAATGAATTTTATTCCTACTTTGGAGCCTGTGGTTGGAAATATATGTTGAGTTTAACAAAATAAAGCTTAATAATATAATCTATATAAAAAAACCGTATTTGACAACGTACTTAAAATTATGTATAACGCACCGTGCACAAGCTTCAAACTAATAAAAAGTTAGTACTAATAATAACAATATCAATAATAACAATAATAATAATAACAATACCCTTACCTGAACACGTTTCACACTGCTTTAAATGTATAAATAAAGGCAAGCGATATTAATATTTATATATATTAATAATGCTAACTGAGAAATTTAAAAATTCAATATGTATATAATATATATAT
>KK122432.1:307185-354107 GCA_000611955.2 Stegodyphus mimosarum | reverse complement strand
GCAATTTAATTGATATTACGCTGAATCTTGGTGCTTTAACTCCTCCTGTATTATACAATAATTAGTTATATAATATAAGTACTTTTATTGTGAACTCCTGTAATAAAATAAAAGTCCGTTAAATCGGCATCCAATATTTCGGCACATCTGATAATCCGGGATAATTTTCCTTTCATCAACATTCCTGTAATGTGATGGAACTACTAGCGGTTATTTCGGTAAAATATGTAGAGGTTCGGCAATTGCTTCTGTATTTTACCCATTTTCTGTTAACCTTTGCTTAAAAGTTAAAATCTGAAAAGAAGTTTTTTCATTTTTTAATTTTTATAAATGATCTTCAAATTTTGACATAAATACTGTTGAAACACTGAAGTGGAAACATTTTTAATTATTCACCAAAAGCTGTATAATATGAGTCAGCTTGTACAAGGTTTTGGAATAATTTTGAAAGCTTGGTCTTCCCATTAGCTCTAAAACCTAGCAACTCTAAGCTTTTGAACAACTGTAGAGCATACCTTACAGTTTCTGAACTCATTTTGGGAAAATTTCTGTATCACATACCCACCAAGATTGACATCCTTGATCCAAATCATGGGCCAACGACATATTTAAAACTCTAAATAAAAATGTAAAAATTAGCTTTAGCAAAATTCTCCAAACTCAATTTATAATTGAGAAAAAATCATCTGGCAACATGGTGAAATTTTAGTCCAATAAACTGGCACTGCAGAAGTCCCGAACGTGCTGGTTTATCGAACTTTTGATGTAATTTGAAGGATTAGTTACTAAGCTATTCCTTGCAAGATCAACAACAGTTCCGGTTTACTTTTGAAAGTCTGCGGGATTAAAATGGTCTTTCGTGATTAAAGTGGTTAAAACAGAATTTAGCGTAATGTAGCTTAGTATGAGGCAAAAAATTATTGACTTGAAAGATCAGATAACTGGTATTTTGAAATCTAGATTACTGTATCGAAAGATCACTTTTACTAGGTGTGCCATCCATTAATCGAAAAAAATGGGAATCATTGCATTAAAGCACAGTAAATATGTTACATTGCTCTTAAGGCGTCAAGAGAATATTTCTTCTTATTATTAAATTTTACGCAGCAAACCTTCCTACAATTTTAATTTCTTAATTTTTATTTATCTCAATTAAAAATAGGTACGCATTTTATGAAGTAATTATTCAGATTTTTACTGTAACCTAAATACTTGACGTAAAAATGTTAAAATAAATTATCAAATACTATTTAAGTGGAATAAATTAATATTCAGACTTTTACAATAAAATCATTATACCACTATGCAGATTTATAAGGGTTCAATAATTTCTGTTTTCGTTATGAAAATAGTCAACCTTCATCAATGATCTGCGGTAATACTTCTTTTCAGTATTTAATCTCAATATAAAATCCTTTTTCAGTTGGAACTGAAAAAAGTCTTAACATTTTTTTACTGTAATGATTCAGAACCTAAAGGAGAAAAATGTCATTTTTTTTTCCACATTTCATGGTTGGAACTGAGAATAAAAAACAATATTAGTACTGTAGAAATAATTTAATAGCATAATGAAATAGTACATATTAATTTGTATTTTAATTTATAAAATTATTTATTCTTCTAGAAGATGCTTAAGTGCATAGAAACACTTGCAAAAGGAATATTCCTGCTATGATTCTCCGGGATTTTAAATTAAAACTGCTTTAAAAAATGCCAGTACAGTTGAAGCATATGTGAAAAATACAGTTAAAATGAATAAAAATAAATATGTAAATCTGCATTAGTTGGAATGAAATATGACTTGAATTTTTTATATGTTGAAATTCATTATTCACATAATTGTAAAAGTTATAAATTTTGTTTACATTAAAAATGAAATGATAATAATAATACATTTGAGGTAAACTGAATCTATCTATGAAAACAAATATTTTCCTCTTAATTAAAATTAAAATTTCATAATTATTTAGTTAACTGCAGGAAAGGTCCTTTTAGTTCTTTTATTCCGCTATGCTCTCCTAATAGCTTTCCAGTAAAATAGATCGCAAAGCGTTTCAGTTTAACTACTTTTTAACAGGGTTCTTTAAATTTTAATTAATAGTTAATTTACTGAATTGATAAGGAAGTAAACAACTGTAGCGTAAAATTCCTTTTATACGTTTTATTACAACTTGGTAATATAAAATGTACTTTAAAATGAAAAAGCAATCTGAATTAAATTATCGCAGCGAGTAATCCCTATGTCTGAGCTACATAACATAGAGCCTTAAAAGCATCTATCATTAATATCACCAGTGATAGAAAAATTAAAAATGCCATTAAAATATGCTAATATATCAATTCATTAGTAACAATGCGTTTTAAATTTGAAAGAATAGTGTTCAAAATTGTTAGTTTTTAAAGTCACGTGGAGGGTCCGAGTGGATGATTGGAAGTTAATGCGGAGGTAGGTTATCCAAGTCACTGGAATATATTTTTTCTTATTTGTACCAATTTTGCAAATATTTGTAAAAATTATCAGTTATACCTTATTGTATCGTTTAGAGAGCTAGGTTCTGAAAATGTTTTAAATATTCGCGTAACTTTCCCTTTCCTCTACTTCGAAACATGTGATTTCACCTTACTTCTATTATTTGCATTTCAGCTCACTATAGTCTTACCTACTGCTGATGTTTTCGATCTTTCAAAATCCGGGTCTTTTCGCCCACCTTTTCCTTCTTTCCTCCCATGTCCCTTTTGGAAACTGCTCTCAAGAATCATTCATGTGAGGTGCCGCGTACTGTTACAATGTAATTAAGGAGCTCTCTGCGTGATATTCGTAATTCAACATCTGTGATTCGACTCGATTCTCTAGTTAGGATCGAACATTCGTAGATTGTTCATAATTACTTTTGACGTGTGTCTACTACGAATGCACTGCACCACGAATTTTCAGAACTATGGGAAAGAAAATAATCAAAGCTACCCAGGAAAATTTAAATTCTTCGAAGTTAATAGTGTCGAACCTGCTAGTAGATAATCTGGTATTCAACCTGCTTTGACTGGACATTGGGGAAAACGGAAAGATGCTGCGAGAAAGACAAACTTAAAGAAGAGAGCATTTCGGGAACCGAAAATAAAATAATTTCCAGAAATTGATAGCGAAATGCTGAATTACGTGATAGAGTAAGGAAACAATGGCATTGCTGCCTCGCGTGAAGTAGTACAAATGAAAGCAAGGGATGAAGTGAAAAAGATGTGATGTTGCAGCCCAACAATTTAAAGTGAGTAGAGGATGGATAGCTCGTTTCATGCACTTAGTTTAAGGAACGCAGGCATCTTCTGACGTGATGTTGCAGCCCAACAATTTAAAGTGAGTAGAGGATGGATAGCTCGTTTCATACATTTAGTTTGAGGAAAAGACCAAAGATTGCACAACGGCTACCAGAGACTTACGATGAAAAGGCATTCGAATTCCATTGTTTCATGGTCTAGTAAGGAAACGATTACGATTGCAGTCTTAGACATACAGGAAACGCAGATCAAACTCCTGTATTTTTTTACTTACCTAATAATAGTTAATCAAACGCAGGCATGTTCTGTGTTTGAAAACTAACGGAGCTGAACGGATTCGTTGCACAGTAATGTTAGCAGTGGCTACTGACGGCAAAAAAATTGTCACAGTTTTTGTACGATGACTCAAAAACACTTCCTGGTGATATTCATAGTTATGCTGCACCTGAGAAAGACTTAATGAAAGAGTGGTTCAATATTGCATGGATACGTCGGCCTAGTAAGCTTTTGCATAAGAAGTTACTACCAGTTCTGGGTAGTTTCCGCGAGCATAAACAAACACTGTTTCTGCCGTGATTCTAGGGGGACTTACATCACTCTTTTACAATCACTATGGATGTATTAGTAAATAAACCATTCAAAGAATATCTCCGAAAGTTTTATAATAGCGAACTCAACAGGGTCGCATAATTTTACTATAATGGAAAACATCCAGAGATCATGTATTGTATTGATTTTCTCGTGGATTTTAGTTGTGTAGTCTCTGCTTTATAAAACAGTAATAGTGAAGAGCTAAAAGGAAACAGAGCTATCTAATGCTACCGATTGTTCTGAAGGTAATTATACTTAGGAAGATGGACTTGACGATGATAAGACGATGACAATGGTTAAGACTTGTAAACTGTAGCAGAGGACGAAGACATCAGTTACCGCAATATTGAAAGATTTGAGCCTGGAAAGTATCAGCGGACAACTTTAGGAACGGGCGAGATTAAAGTTACAGGGAAGTAGACAGGAAGATATCTTATTAGATATTGTAATGTGTAATGTTAACATTACAATGTATTCTTATTTGAATGCAGGTTTCTTATAATGAAAAAATACTGTGATAATTATCAGCAGTTTATCCATGATTATTTTTCATTTATTATGTCCTTACTGTAACCGCATTATTAAGAAATTAAACTTCTTGCATAATTTTCACCTTTCGATTTTTGGACGATGCAATTAGTATAAAAAGGGGGTAAAATTATTAAATTTATTGCAAATTATATCATTTAATGATGCGTTAAAAATAAAAGGTAAATATAAATTAAGCAGAAGTATATATATATATACTATATTGTTTTCATATCACTCATCTTATAAAATAATATGTACATACAGCTTAAAATATTAAGACTCGTGAAATGGAAATATTTATTAGGATGCGTAGAGTGATAAATTCCCTGGTAATTTAACGTTAACTATTGACGATTTAAAAATTGCGTATGATACACAGGTTTCTAACGATAGAAAAAAAGAAAAAGAAATTGTGAAAGGGTTTATTTTTTTCTTTTACTAAACATTACTTTCTTCCAACTTACGTCATGTATATTTCAACAGCAAAATAACAAAAATTTGAAAAACTGCATAGCAGTATACGTTTAGAATTTCTGAAGCAGTGTTAAGTATTGGCATAAAATTTTTCAGTTTTTCTCAATTCATCATATCAGTTAGTTTTCTTACTAAGATGGTTTTATGAAACTATTCCTTATCTTTTTATTATTAGAGTTTTGTCTGTTTACTTTATTTATTAACTATCACATTCTTGGCTCTTACATCACATAAAATTCAATGCAAGAGCAAAATTACAAAATATTTAAGAACAGCATAATTTTAAATTTCCGACAGGCAGCCTCGTGCGCTGGACGTAAAAATGCTTTTATCCGCACAGCATTTCGACCGCGCGCGAGTTCCAGGTGCCCATGTTCGGATGGAGGACTACATAAGTCAAATTTCAATTACTCAATAAATACCTTTGTTTTTTTCATAATGAGAGAAACATACATACATTCATGCAGATTGTTCACTATTTAATTTCTTCAAATATAATACACGGCGATAATATTTGGTGGCAACAATTCGAAAACTGATGCAGCGCATTTAAGTGTTTTTACGCAATTGTCGTTTCGAGACGAAACATCACCTTCGGAACAATGTCCCTCTTGGGCTAAAAAAAAGAAAAAGAAAAGGTTTGGGTTACATTGGCCATGAAAATGAAATTAATTATTAAATAAAATTAAAATTATTTAATTCTTACTAACTTAATAAATTAAGAAAGGAATGAGAGCAGATTTTTTACCGTCGAATTTGTAAAGAGCCTAAAAGTGTTTTGAAAAACACTCAGAAATTCAAAACAGCTATTGTGATAAAAAATGGCTGCCGAGTTGTTTTGACATCTCAGTAAATTCATGGGCATACTACTATGTGCTAAACTCATAGACTAGATATAGTTTTCTCCTTCCAGTAAGTATTATTTTTACTCCGTTTCATTCATAAAAGAAAACACGTCTTTTCAGTCATATAACACAGCGGTGCCTTGAATTTCCTATTCAAAATATCCATTAGATTCGGAATTCTCGTAAGGTAATTTAAAACGCATGTTATTGAAAATAGCGATTTAGGGTAAATGTAAATTATGCTAAGGGTTTTTGAATAATATCAAAGATATGTCAGACAGGAATCGCTGTATGAGTTATGTAAGAAAATGCAAGTACTAAAACTCCTGAGAAATTCGAAGCACATGGGATACTTAAATTGGAAAAATACTCGAGTGTTACATTGCAGAAAACACAATAGCAATGAATTTCCAAAATATACTGTAATACATTATTTATAAGATATGGAAAATAACAACTGTAATACGAGGAAATATTAGATGGAAAAAAGATAAAATTATTTTTTCTTTATACTTATCATTTTTCTTTTAATAAAACATTCTTTCTTCATACAGAAAACTTTCTTTTAAATATTTCGTGCCTAATGTTTTTCATGAAACATTTGCTTCTCATCCATTCGTTGCCCACACTCATACCACACTACCATAAATTAAACGAGGAAAAATATTAAGTTTTTATAATAAAATAATTATAAATATTAGCGTTTTTATTGGTTTATTTGATTAATGCAAATCACTCGAGGGTATCTGCTTAAGAGAAGGGACGCCTTCGTGGAGGATTCACTAAGGGAAACTAAATCTTATACACTTTACACATGGAGAAAACCACGAAAACGCCCACGCAACCAGCCCATTTGCCGGAATAAAAACCCCAGGACCAAACTACCAGTATTCAGCTACTTTACCGCTCAGCCTCTGCTGGGTCTCGTAAGAGTAAGAAAAATTTGTTAGGTCACTATCATAATGCAATGAATTTACAGAGTATTAAAATGGCATTACAGACAAAAACAAAGAATAAATTCGAAATCCCAAAAAAATGGATAATCAGTTAAATATATAAAAATTAATTTATTAAAGATCTATGTGACATTATTTGTGCAGTAGAAACGTCCTACATTCTGGCCAAAATAAGACTTTACATAATAGCTTTCCCTGAATTTTTGAATGGTTTACAAGATATTTTGGACTAGCGTATAAGATGACCTCCCATGTAAAACAATCCTTTTATTTCTTAATGTAAATCACACACACACACAAAATTCATAATTGTATGTCAGTCGGCCTGATAAGAGCTCAATATGTTGCAGATATTTTACAAGAAGGATAATTACATGTTTGATTTAAACAGCATAACTTGAGGCAAATATATTTGATTTTGACGTTAATATTATGGAATAAAAACCAGATTATATTTTTACATGTTAAGGCTGCATATGAAAGACGCAAGACTAGGTTTGGGTAGCGACGTAAAAAAAAATCTGTCAGCACATTCTGCTCAATTCGGTTTCCTTTCACCTATGGCTACTCTAATATAAAGTTTATTACATTTCCTTTTAGATATAGTTTTACATAATACACTTATTTGAAATGATTTGTCTCAACTTCCATAGGTTTCTATCGGCTATTTATTAACAAAATACCGCCTCATATACATACCGCCTTATATTCTTTATCTAAAGATTGGTACACCAATAATGTTGTTGCGTAATGTGAATCCTCCCATATTATGTAACGGCACCAGACTCAAAGTGAAATCTCTAAGGAAAAACGCCATAGAATTGACCATTTTTACAGGAATTTATAAAGGTGAAAATGTCTTCATTCCGAGAATACCGCTAATTCCATCAGATTATCATTTTGAATTTAAGCGTTTGCAGTTTCCGGTTAAAGTTTGCTTTGAGATGACTATAAATAAAGCACAACAGTAGAGTTTATTAAAATTAGCTGGTGTAGATTTAAAAAATGACCGTTTTTCTCACGGTCAGTTTTATGTGGTGTGTTCAAGAGTAAGTTCACCTGATGATCTCATCATTCTTCAACCAGAAAAACGTTCGAAGAATGATGTCTACAGAGAAGTTTTATAAATTTAAGTATATTATTTTACAGTTTTATATATATTTAACCGTTATCATAAGGTTCTGAAAATAAATGTTATTATTAAGAGAAATAAATTATTGGGATGAAAAATAAAAATGTTGTTGTTATTTGTAAAAACTGCCATACGTAAAAAATCAAGGACAAATAATTCTAATTGATTAAAAAATTTGACTTAATAAATTAAAAAAATCAGCAAATATTTCAAAAATTCTCAAAATATGTCCTTAGTTTTATGTTGGCAATGTTTCGTGGTGTAGGCCTGCTGGGAATCCCGCCACCTTAAATAATGGGGACGCATCCCAAGACACAGTACTTCATGAGTGATATGGAAATTTGTGTATAACAGATTCATTGACTGGCACTCTATTTCCAGACTTTAAATTTTAAAAAATTACATTATCAATTTCATTATCAAATTTCATTATCAATTCGAAATTAGACATTTCGTCTATATAAGAAGTCTAAGTTCACAATATGCCCAGCAAAGCGGACAGGTATCAGCTAGTCAGTTTTATATATTTAACGTAATACCATGCGATAAATTTATTGCAAAATATTCATATCATGTTAATTTATGTTTTAGATTTTTCCGTCTAATATAGAAAGTATATTAGCTCATGCTACGTAAGATGATATATTGCAGATCAAAAATGAATCCATTATCCTAACAATTCTTGGGCAGTCTTCCAGCTACTTTCCGACAACCCTAGCATTCTATTATCTTCATAAATATCGATAATACCTTGCTATCGTAACCCAGAATATGACGTGAAGACTATCCATATCATTTGTGTAATCTCATAATTTCCTGTTGGATCTTATATCATCTAGGTATTAGCCCAGTGCACGATTAAACAACTAACCGAAATATATGGCTGGATATTATTGACAGACCGTCAGTTTAAGATGACATGAACAAATTCAGCACGAAATTTAAACATAGTTTTATACTAGTTTAAAATACTGGTATTCTTATATGAAATCTGTATTGAAGCCTTTTTCTTCTTCTCATATATAATAGACTATTATTTGTACTATTTGTAGTATGTAAATAAATTTAATTTTGTGATAATATTTATTTCATATTACGATAGGTCAGGCAGTATTAAAAGTTATTTTGAGCTTTAATAGCTTATAAGTGATAATATATTTATATATTCACATAAAGAACGAGAAAAGATTGTAGATAAGGTATAAGGCTAAGGCTTCAGCATTGAATAATACTACAAGCAAAACTATATTTCTGAAACAGAAAACTACATTCTTTTATCATATTAAAAACAATATATTACATAAATAAAGAAGAAAGCTGTTTAAAGTATGTAGGAGAGGTGACAGCTTGACAGACGGTAAAAGCAAAGGAAACTAAGCAAATATTCTCCTACGTATCGAAATTTCTGTACATCATCGATGATTTAAAAGCTTTCAGCTGATACAGAAGCTGACACAGAAGTCATTGATATTTGTAGAAGTAGGAATTAACATTAAAGTATATCTTCTAGTTTAAACATCTCTCAGTTTATTTAAAACAATATATGAGACTTTCTTTATATTCATAGGTAGTTTGACAAGTTACTGTATTTTACTCACTGAGGGTCTGAAAATTCTCCCACTTTTTTGTCGTTTAATATATTCTCTGTAGTTGTTGCGATAATGCTTCCACAAGCATAATACAAGCTTATTAATACATTTTTGTAGAATTCTTCGGACTGGTAGTTAAGCTAAGAAGACAATGCATTTAGCACTTCGAGATTTAGCAAAGCGCTTCCTCTTGAGAACCCTGGGAGAATATGGGAAAATCACAAGGCGATAATTAAAACTGTACAGAAGATTGAAGGCACCCCAAACTAATTGGCAGATTTTTGTCAAAGCATTAGTTATTTTCAATTTCTCAAGCACTCCAGTGTTTAAAGTATCTGGCCCACTGGGTTAGGTGATCTTAAGCCTGTTGGATGCCATCGATAGAATTAAAATAAAGATGCCCTCCGGAAATTGACTACATAAAATAGGAAACACTGAAACAAGGACCAAAACATGGAAAGAAAGTGCTTGGTGGGAACTAAGGGGAAAATGCTAACGACACATTATCTTGAGCACTCCAAAGTTGCTGTTACTTGCAAGGAGGTACTGAAACTGTTGAGTACACTGTGCTCATAGCTTAACGCGTACTGACAGTTATACAATTATGTACTTCTGCTAATTCAATACACATTTTATTTACGTTTCACTGTTATGGTACATGTTAGGCATAATAAAGGCAGAGCGTAGATACAGTTTCAAGACACCGTTAAAATTTGGCAAACATTCGATGAGGTTGTCTAAGAAGATAAAGAAAATAATCAGCAAACTATTTTAGCCCTGGAGCAAACCGAGATTTTTTGGATGGTGGTGATACGACATGTTTCCATTATCATCTTATGTAAATTGTTTTTGGATCAAACTGGTAGCTTTCGTTGTATATGTTTCTTCATTCCTCATCTGTATCAGAAGACTTAGACATGGCGAATCATCTGTGCTCGTATTTTTCTTTTCCCTGAATTCTTTGCAGCAGTCAAATACTGCTGTAGACTGCAAAGATTAGCCTCACTCTATTTATAGCACCATATTTAACCGACCAATAATCTCTGCTGGCTGCGCAGGTTCAGAACCCAAGAACCCATTTTATAAAAACAGTAATGTATATTAAACTCTCTAAAACTAATACTTAATTTTCCAAATGAATTTTATAATGTTTAACGCAAATGCTTACTTATATTCTGATAAATACTGGACACCTTCAGAGCCAGCCTTCTACGAAAGGTTGTCGCGTTACAAGTTTTACGGTATTCTATTAGAATATTAATGAATGCTTATTCCTGCATTTCGTAAATAATTCAAAAGTTTTAAAAAAAGACTCCTAGCCTGAATAAAGGCAGTTGCTTTTCTAATAATTTTATTATTATACGTAATTAAATTCTGTAATATATAATACCAATGCATCTTATTTTTTAGAAGATTGAAATAATAAAAGTATTACGAATTTTGTACATAGTTAGATCATTTTAGTGTAATCATACATTAAATTGCTGTATTTCTTTCGTATAATGTAACGCGAGAAATCTTAAGGGAGAAACTATGCCGAAAAAAGGAAGAATACAGGGATAAGTCTGTTTAACATTGAGTACGTTGGGTATCTTGGTAATTTTGTAAGGTTTTAGTTTAAACTAACAAGGTTTTATGTTCATTTTTTCTTTCCTGTAAGTTCTTATTTCAACTTCCCGTTAGAATGAGCGCGCGTTTCAGCTGTATGCTAATATGAAGGGGAGCCAAGTTTTGGTATTTAAAGGTTAGCAAGGAACTTCTCGGTGTGAGAGAGTTTTTAGTCTCAGATCACTGCGGCTCTGTTCGACGTCCACCTGACTAGCTAGTATTTAAATTCTAAGCCTTAACGCTGTTACGCTATTACTTATTGAAATAATCTAAGTGCGTTAGTATTAGCTAAATCTTGCTACGCACCATTGACCGTTTAGCATAGAGGCCAACCTCGCGTTCATAGGTCTGTGAGCAGCGACTACTTAATTTCTATTTAGCTTTATTTTAAACTATTTGATTGTTCAAGTTAGACCCAAGTGCAGTCATTATTTTCTGTTTCCCTCCCGAGTTCGGAAGTGGCTGTAAATAATAGTGGTTTAATAAAAGAGGATTTTACATCCTTCTTACGTTCAGTTATTCTACCACTTAACCACGGTATTCTACCACAGAACATAGCTGCATTCAGCTCCCTGATCAAGATCAGGACTTTAACAACTTCATGAATATGTTCGCCAAACGTATGCACAGAACACTCAGTCCTGACAATTTGTTAAGATATGGCCAAGCTGGCAACGACGAGAAATCCCCACAAGTCGCCAACCTTGGCGACCATTTGGCTATATTTTGGTCCGGTCCCTGTATCACCGTAATGAGAATTGTAATTGAAATGTAATTGATTATTATATTAGCTGCAATCGTCATTCGACACTCATATTGCTTTCCAGTAATTTCGAGAAGCAGAAAGTACTAGAAATATCTCGGCCGGGTGAAAACTATGTAAGATCGGAGAGAGAGTCTGCTCTCAGTAGTAGTAGTAGTAGTTGTTGTTGCTGTTGTTGTTGTTGCGAGTTATTAGTTCAGCTTGCTATCGGACTCCTGCGAGATACCTCAGGGTCAGCCTTTTGTTTAGATGCATGGCGTTGTGTTTAACGTTCTTTAGTTCGAAGTGTAACTACTGATTGTGCTCTGTGATACTGCGAACACCTGTACGGGTATTTCTGTGGAAAATTCCAGAATAAAGTATTTCGTTTGATAAAATAAATTTCATTAACCTATCATCGGACTTGTGTGCATTCAATCTATTACGAACCCGTACGCATTGTTTGAATTAATTATTGTTCGCCCAAAGCAAAAATACTACTGAATTTAGAAGACATACTTTATTTGTTCTCTAGTTAGCAGATAACATAATTTAACTTTTTTTTTAAATTATTGAGATTTTTATTCAAGGAATTAGGAATTTTATTTATGCTGACTTTTGTTCTTTCCATAAAATTTTATTTGAGGTTTTTAGATTGTATTGAAACTGTACTTATTAACTGTAATGAAGGTATTTTTATTTATTTCATTGAAGAACATTTCCTATTACAATTTCATATCCCTGTAATATTATCGTTTGCAGAGCATTCCTATGTTTGTGAGGACAAAAATTTTGCCAAGCAACTGAGAGAAAATTATTATAGAGTTTCATCCCTGCAAAAGATAAAAATGATCGATCTGCTTTAATGCTGTACTCCAGGAATCTCGATTATTACCTTTCGCAGAAATTACCGGAACAATTCTGAAAATGTCAAAACATAGTGGTAAGGGTATATAAGGTGATGTGTGTTTATTCCTAAACCTTAAATATATAGCCTTCAGAATTAATATCTGATATTTTTCGTACAATATATTCTTAAATTAAGTTTTGTTTTGATTTTACTCATATTGAATTATTAATGCGAAATATTTTGTTAATATTTTTCCATCATATTATTTAATCTCTGGTTCAATTATATTATTAAGCTTATAATAAAAGTTTGCTTTTGTTTTTTAGCAGTTGCAAAAATAACAATATAACATTTACAAACTGCCTTTTAAACAGGATGCATTCTGTATCAGGGAATATAACACTTAGTTATCATTCAGTTTAGGCTCGACTCATTCTAATATCAGCGTTACAACACATTTACTTGAGTATAAAATAGCTTATTTACATTATTATCTTCCCTTCTAAATATCTTTTGCGGTTCGATTCGTACATGCTTGGATTATTGTATATCAGAGAATATAACATGTAGCATTTGAAGCATTTTTTCTAATTACACTAGTGTTGTAAAGCACGTAAAACTTAGATAAATAATAAAAAAAAGCAAATACTTTTTTTTCCTGCTTTCCTTGAAAAAAAGGCTTTTAGTACAGTTTGAAAGATAAAAATTATTACTTAATCATGTTCAAATTTAACATCCATCCAAAGACACACGACATGTATCTATAATTAAAGAAACTAAACCTAATTTTTTCAAGTATCCTTTGCTAAAACCATGATATTATGCCGATTCGTTGCAAGATGCTTTGGTATCTTCAGCCCTACAACAAGAAATATATTATTCCAAAAGATACCATTCCGTGCGTTTTTTTCTTGATAGATTACTTACTGCTCTGATCAGCATAGTGATTAGCGATGCTGGCTGCCGTATCATTGAACCCAGGGTGGAATTCCAAAGAAATACGGGACGTTAGTAAGTGCACAAAATCTTTTACGGCATAGGACACTTAAAATATAAGCGATTCCGAAAGTCCTCTATAATGGTTTTGAGGTTAGGAAAAGAGAAGTAGCAGACCCTTGGAAACGTACTCCGAGATGTTCTTTATCAAACTTGGGACGGGATTGCGCAGTTAGTACAATGAGACTATGACCAAAAGTGAATCCTAATGTCTCCCTCATTTCTACCTGTACACGTATAGAAACCTTTCACCCCCTCTATCAGCTAAATTGAAATGTTCTAGGTTAATAAGTTTGAATTTTCGAGGCCGCGTGGATGACAGCTACTTTGGCAGAGTAACGTTAAGTAACAGTTTTTATACTAAAACGGAAAGATTAAATTTAAGTCAAAATTACCTGTTAGCTTTATAATATTTTTTAATGGGCAGGCGCTTTATTTAATAGCCATTAACCTTGCACCACTACAAGGACTGGAAGTGGTGGCCATTTCATTATGGAAGCATTTAATAGGTGGCCACGTTGCTTCCTATGAAGAGACGGACAGTTACAACCGTATTCGAACCCGCGCTCATCGCTAGCGCAGTCAGAGTCACTAAACACTCTGCCGGCTGGACAACTTTAAAAATAAATTATATCAACACATTTATTATAATTAAAATAAATATAACATTTAGGAGTACCTATATTTAGTTTAAATCCCTCGATTTATATCATGATAATTACTTTTAACATTTGAAAAATAAAGCTATTTTATTGAAGATATAGGCACAGCAATCTGTTGATCTCTTTGGTTGATAAATGTCATAACACCATAACAGAAAGTTACATGAAAGATACAAAAATCTGAATGTAGGCATTTCTAATGTCAAAACGTAATTCTAATACATTTGTGACTACATGCTGGTGACCACATGTTACATCTACTACTAAATGTTTAGGATTTAAAATACTATTTTTACGGTTATGTTAAACTTAATCATTGAAAAAGTATAAAGTAACATTAAAAAACTCGTATTACTTATAAAAGAGCAGAAAAACCTGCTTAAATCACAGCAGATATCGCACTTCCTAATTCTTACAGAATTCAATACCAGGGCAAGTGAGGCACTGTCTCAGGTGAATGGCTGTTGGCTGTTTCAGGTGACAGCCGTTCACCTGAGGCTGCTTCCTAGTCAACTGTTTGATCAGGTTGTCATCACTCAGTTTAGATTTGACTCACTCTAATATCAACGTAATAATTTACTTAAGTAGTTTATTTACATCATTGCCTTTGCTTATAAATACCTTTTTCGGCTCTTTAGATGTTGGATTATTTCATATTACTGAAAACACTCGAAGTTTGTCCGCCTGAGGGAAGGGTTGCCTCAGGCGGACAAACTTCGGCTGTTTTCAGTAATATTTTCATTAGTATAGCATACTAAGTAATATTTTTGTAATATAGTCAGTGAGGACTGAACAATAACTGGGTCGTATTTGCGTACCTACGAAGAAAACTACAAAAGCTTCTACGCAACCAGCCGTTTTGCCGAGCCTTGAAACGGATCGGGCTAGTAGCACACAGAACATTTACCGATCGTCTGAAAGAGAACATAAATTATTTGCTGTAATTAATTAGAACTGCACCGTACATTAATTATTTGCTCTATTTTCGAATAATGTTTTTCGTTGAACCAGATGTGTGGTTTAATTCTTTACTGCTTACGAAATATGCCTTTATTAAATTTATAACTATGTGTAAAATATGACATGAAACTATGCTGTTATCAACATTCATGGGTACTGAGCTCTAACATTCAATTATTGAGGCACGTAAAATTAATGAGTATTCCACTTTAATTTTTAACCAAAACTAAAATGAAAACAGATTAAATAGGGAAACAATGTTTGTTGTTGCGATCGGATATACAGTCGAATATGAGTAACTGGACCACCGAAAAATCGGACCAGCAACTTTTTCTGACCCAATCCTAAAGAACCGAAACAAATTCTATGTACATAAGCTTAATATAAGCTTAATAAGCTACAGTACACAAGTTTCATAAGCTTTTTCCTGAAAGATCCAGAAAGAAACATAAGCATTCGGAAACTGACAATGAATAGGAACTAATGCTACTTATAACAGTTGACAGAATTTTATAATTCGGTAATTAATTAAGCAGTTTTAATAGATATTATCACATGCAGTAATTGATCTTCCTTTTTCTAATCTTTTTCTTCCTTGTAGGAAGTATTATAATAGCGAAAAATTTCTGGTGTCATATTTCAACGAAAATATCCATTTTGACCACTCTCGAATCTATTTGAAGCATGTTTTTCGTGATATCCGTACGTACGGGCACAATAGGACTCTTTATCCCAAAAGAAATTGTAAAATGGATTTAAAATACATTCAGAAGACATTTTTTTCTTAACGTCTGTACATATGTATGTATCTCGCATAACTCAACGAGTAACCTCAGAACGTTCAATATTTGAATATGGAATATTCAAATATAGAACATAATACATGGAATATTTGAATATTTGAGTACTTTAAAATGTAGCTGAGCACCTTCCGTTTTGGTTATAGTCGGCCGCACCAAAAGTATGTATATATATATATACATATATATTTCTATATATTTCTATATATATATATATTTCTTTTCAAAATTCATGGTTTTAAATTGAATTTCTGTTCCTTGGAGATGGCATATGGAAAGTTTTCTTATTATTAATTATTATGAATTATTGGTTTATATATATATATAAATATATATAAATCCGTTCTGTTACCCGGCTCGGTGAGCTCAGTATTTCTTTTCTTATATGCTGGTAAATTGTGCTTTTTTGCTTTAAAAGTGATTGAATTATGTTGAATTATGAATTTTTACATTACGGTTAAGATGTTTATGTCTTTGGTTAGTTGGCATGCAATAGTTGTAGAATTATTAGCAATTCATGTTTAAGTGGCGCTGCTAAGCCTAACGATCCTGCCATTTGTTAATATTGGAAACTTTTAGCAGAATAGTGAATTAAGTCAGTTTCTGGGCCAACTTCAGCGTCTTTTTGCCGAGAGACACAAAAAATAAATTTTTAGTTTTGAGCACTGAAACATCTGTCTTCCTGCCCGCTGGCCCTATTGCGTTGTTTTCACCACAATATTTTCATCCGCAATATATGTGCGATTATTTCGGCGGATTGAAATAGTTTTAATTAGCACAAAAGTTTTATTTAATTGTGCAGAAAAACACAAAATGAAGATAAGGCATTAAAGGATAGCTAAAATTTGATGAAATGATTATTATATAGCAAACATAAATCCACCCATATGGATTAGTCCATTGTTCTTCAGGTTAAAAATTCTTAAAATTTGAAGAATCCCATTCCACATGCTTCTGGGAATTTTTGTAATCAACACATTTGTGCCTCATTAGGGATTATGTGACATTCAGCTTGTAAATTAAAAACAAAAATCAAGTTTATGTGGATTTTGAGATTTTCCTTCTCCATGGGACATCAGAAATGATCCCAAATTACATTCTCAAATTTCATTACATTTCTGTAACAGTCTCTGGCGATTATTCGAAAAACATTTTGATTTTCAGCAGTCGCGGATGAGAAACCTGAATTAGTATATAGTATAGTCTTCTAAAATTTGTGTTACATTTACGTAATATATTTCTCATATTTATGTTACAGGCTAGTATCATGCGGTTACTAGTATTATTACTAATTTTCTGTAAAGCTGTAAGTTTATTTACAGATTAAATTTAAGTTTTACGTTTAATATTTTAATTTTTAGCCGAAAAGAAGTATTAGTCTTGAATTTGCGTTGTTTCACTTTACGTCCGAGGCTGTTACTATTCGGAAAAACATAAGATGTTATTCTTTCATATTTAATCTATTATTAATTAGTAAACTAATTAATTAGTAAACTAAATTAATTAGTATTTGTAAGAAATAGTTACACTTTTTAACAATAATTTTGACATTTAAATCTGATTGATTTAAATAATAATACGTTTAATTCATAATATAACTAACTAAAAACATAAAATATCTTGATAGAGCTACTTTACATGTTTTTTTTTACTTTTTACATATAGAGAAAGAAGATACATAGCTTTCCAATGTTAGTCTAAATGTATAATCGTACAGAGTATAAAATGTTTCACAATTACCCATAGGTCATCTCTTTCGATAATCTTCTGGTAAAACAAATTAAACTTTAAAGAACGCTTTTCTGCAAATATTAAAATCTGAACAACTTCAGATTTTTTAAAAAAATTGTCTGTTTAATTTAAAAATTACTTCTAAGTATCATTACTGAATATTAATTCCTTACTTAATTTTCAGTTTTAATGTAACAGACTGAAACTCTCTTTTTTCAAAACATAGACGCTACGTTATCTTCCCTTATTGCATTTATTTTATAATTCGTTTTTTTTAAGAAGACGTTTACCAGAAAATAATTAAAGCGATTATCATACACGAATAATGTATTTATTTAATATAAAAACTATTGCTGATATTCCAACCAGTTGCAGAAAATGCGGATATCTGTTCGGAGACTTATTATACACTCACGTTTGTGAAAATTGCAACACCATGAAGGACTTACGCGAGTGAGCTGAAATGTTCAGGAAATGCAAAGTAGCGCATGATATGCAAATGATTAGAATTGCAAATCCGTAGCGCATGCGTATGCTGAGCAGCGCCCTCTGAACGGCTGATGGATCCGAATAAATAGACGGCTGTAGCGAGGCGTGTATGGTTATCGGTGGTTATCTGCTAGTGGTAAACGTTAACTCAATCTGTACTTATGCCTCGTCGACGAAAGAGAGCGAGATTTGAACAACTTACAGAGTTTGAACGAGGGAGAATCATCGGCCTTCGTGAAGCTGGATTGTCGTATCGTGCAGTAGCCTCTCGTGTGCAGCGTAACAGCAGCACAGTGATGCGCGTTTGGAAGCAGTGGACGGACGAGTGTCGGACAACTCGGAAATCCGGGAGTGGACCCCGAAATGTGACGTCAGCTCGCGATGATAGACACCTGGTCCGCATGGCGCGGACGGACCGTACAGCTTCCTCTAGACAATTGGCAGCACTGTGGTCAATAGCTACAGGTGTTTCATTGTGTGCTTCATCAATTCGTAGACGTCTGCTGCAGTGTGGACTGCGCGCACGGACTCCTTTATACAGGATCCCCCTAACGCACGACCATCGCCGCCTGCGGCTACAATGGGCCAATCAGCATAGAGACTGGCGTGCTGATTGGCAGCATGTCGTGTTTTCTGACGAATCCCGCTTTAATTTGTGGTACCATGATGGCCGCATTCGTGTCAGACGCTATGCCGGTGAACGCCACCTTCCGGAGTGCATTATCGAACGCCACAGTGGACGAACACCCGGAGTTATGGTCTGGGGCGCCATAGCATATCATAGACGATCTCAATTGCTACGAATTGTGGGCAATCTGAACAGCAACCGGTATATCCGTGAAGTTCTACAGCCCGAAGCTGTTCCCTTCCTTCAAAGCTTGCCAGGCGCTGTATTTCAACAGGACAATGCCCGCCCTCATACTGCTCGGATTGTTAAATCCTTCTTTGCAGCGCAGCAGGTACAGCTTCTTCCTTGGCCTGCGTGTTCCCCGGATATGTCGCCAATTGAACATGTGTGGGATGTCATTGGTCGGCGTCTTGCTCGTGATCCTCGTCCTGTTGCGTCTGCAGACGAACTTTGGGTACGCGTACAAACGATATGGAATGCTCTTCCTCAGTCAGACATTCAAACTTTGTTTGACTCCATGCCACGTCGTGTAGCAGCACTTATTGCGGCGCGTGGTGGCCACACAAAATACTGATTCTGATCTCTTGTTCTTGTTTGTTTGCTTTGAACATTTAATCATTTATTTGTACCACTACCACTCAACTGTGTATTAAATTGCATTCAATTATGACGATTCCTTCTTGGTGTTGCAATTTTCACAAACGTGAGTGTAGCTTATTGACATACACAACTTTCAGTTAATGAGATCTCTTTAAACAGTCAGAACATACGCTATGGGGATTTTAATTACACTGCTGGTATGCAAGAGAGATAATAGAAATCGGTGCACTTCAACAAATAAATTGAAACATGAAATACTTAGAAACATTAAAAAAGTAGTAATATGAGATAAATGATGAGATAGATAAAAGAAGAAAAATGCAAAAGAAAATGTGGGTATTATCGTCCAAATCAGCTGCAGACGAGATTAATATCTTTGAAAACAAATTCAGAATTTCTTATGGAAAATATACCCCGCAAAGATTCGTCAAAAAATAAATTCTTGTATTTCTGCATAGAATTTCTTATTTGTTAAATATGTATATTCTTCTATCACGGATTTTCTTATGGAAACATAATATTAAATATCTTACAAAAAAGTTTGCTAATAGCCTGGGAAGAAAGAGGGTTGTTTGATTTAATATATGCGATAATGCTATGCTTTATGAAAATCCAATTTTTATGGAGTTGTAGTAATCACTTCTATCTTCAAAAACAATGAATAATTTCAGAACTTCTTAATATTAAGAAATTGTTCAAGAATATTAGTGTATTATTGTCGACACTATATACTGTTCTAAAGTTTTGTAAATATTTGAAAGCACATAATATCATAACTGCAGACCATCGGGAGAAAAATAACAAAGTGGTCCACCGGTGGAATCGTAATATAACAATTGTGTAAAATCAGAGAACACTGGTAGTTTCGACCTGGGTTCGATTCTAGGACAACGGGCTAACCGCATGGGCGTTTCCGTGGTTTCCTCCATATGTAACGTATATGCCAGTTTCACTTAGAATGTCCGCCACGAAGGTATCTCTCCCCTTATCCAGATACCCGTAATGCACTTTGCCATAATCAACTAAACTCAAACCAAAGTGAACTGTAAAAATGAGCTAAAATAGCTCGGACTTGCTTTGCCTAGTTCAAAAATAAGAACTGCAGTACTGAAAATTTCATGCGTAAATTTCTCTTGTCATATTTTGAAATACCTCCCATATTATATGCAAGGAACAATTAGAGAAGAAACGAATATCTACCTTTATTAGAATCCAGTTATACAAACTCTAAGAATTATTATATATGTGTTACTTATAATAAATCACTTATTTTTTAAAGATAAACGTTTTCCTTTCCTAGCGTTAAAATGATAAAATATCATTTTAAAATGCACTTTGGTTCAAGTACAACACTAATACTTTTATTTTTAGATGAAGTTTGTGGGGATTTTTACTCCTAGATACATAAAAATTAAAAATCCGCAAATAAAGAAACTGTGATTGTGAAAATAAGGTAAATAGGGTTGAAAATCACTTCACGTTAAAGGAAAATAATCAGTTGCTTTGACTTTAAAGCTTTCAAAGTCTTTAAAATCCCACATTTTAAAATATGATTATTTAACTTTTGATGTAAGTTTTAAAGAAGAGAAAAGGTTTGATTCTTTAAGAATTAATCTGAACATTATTACTTTTATCGTAAAGCTGAAAATGCATTTCTTATTTGAATAAAATTTACGCAGAACGTTGCTGTAATCAGGCTATTGATTAATCGTTTAATTACTCTTTTTTAATTAAAATTCCCAGTTAGAAAACATAAATTAAATTTTTAAGATATTCCGCTTAAATGCGAAAGAGTTTAGGATGCCTTGAACGTAAATATGCATGCATTAAATTTAAAATAAGAAATTTAAAGGAAGAAATTCCTTTAATACGCAATTAAAATAAATTAGAGTTTTGGTGATGAATTGTGGAAAGGCCGAAGTTACCTTTAAAATCGCATAAGCGTGAATTATCCGAGATAGGAGTTTAAAAATATTTTGTTAGTTCTAAGTAAAAATTTATCATTTGGTTTAAAGATTTATCGAAGTCAGAACGATTCCTTAGATTCCAAAACTTTGTCAATATTATATACTTTTTATACAAATTGTGAGAAATTTTGGTTGCATGTAAAATAAATGCAACTAGGTGCGTGTAAATTTTTCATTAAAAGAACACAATTTTCTCACTGATGGAGTTAATCGTCATCCATTTAATCATCAAGTTGAATTGTCATCGCATAGCTGCACGCGGAAATAAATTCTCGCAGAACTGGTTTTTCTCCCACTTTCTGACGATGACACAGGACTGATGAGTGGGACTTCGGTCCGCGCTCTTCCCGTAGTTGAGTTCGAGAAGGTACGACGCTGTGAAGACATAAGAGGACGAGGTACGGAAAACGGGAAAGGAATGAAATCTTCATGATCTTAAAAGTTTTCGGAGTGGTAAACTTCTTTATCATTTGTATATTACATTGTGATTTTATATGTCTGCAATTTTCATGTTTACACCTGTCGTAACTGAAACATGTGATGCGTATTCTTCAAATGTGGGATTTGGCTGAAAGAGGCCTAATGCTGGAGCGGGCCACCAATGTGAATTCCATCTAGACGAATCTCTACGGAAAATTCATCATAATTCATCGTGAGCAGATTCGCAGCGCGAGTGCAAGTGAGAATTAATTAGTGTTTACAAACAGCGATAGCCTGCAATGTGGGCAGATTATGTACGAAAGTAATTTGTTGCACGTGCTGCATGTGTAGACCGTGGTTGTGATGATAATGTTCTGATATTTCATATTTAACCGAGAATAAGACGATATTTATTCATAACTGATTAATAATATTAAGTGATATCATTACGAATGTATTTATTGAACAGCATTGCACCTGCACCAAAGTAGTGGGTAAATGAAAAATAATTCAATTCCTACAAGATTAAAAACTAAAGAACTGAAAAAAAAATAGTATTTTTATCTTATTTAATCCTTTTTATACTTGAAACAATTTTCTTAATGTAGACACCTTACTTTACTTTTCTTAATGTAGACACCTTACTCAGAATTTTCTAGCATTTCGCAGGAGTTTTTCTCTTCTACACGCTTGCCCACGGGAATGCTATCGATTTACATTCCTTGTTACAACGTTGTTGTCATCCAATTAGTATACAAGAATCTTCTGTTTCATCCATGGCATTGATCAGCGAATTGTTAACTTTCAATTTATGTCTGGCAGAATATGCAGTCTTTTATGCATTCGGCTATCTTTCATTCTAGTCGAAGCTAAGAAATGTATTTGCTTAGTTCTTTGAAGTTAATTATAATAAAATTTTTCACACTTTATTTATGTTTTGCACATAATATTCACTTAAATGCAAATAGCTGCCTTTTTCTTTCTTTTTTTTGGGCTAAAGAAAAAAAACAATATATATATATATATATTTTTTTGTTAATTTGTTAAATATATATATAGCGGGTAACAATTTTATTTTAACTTGCAGTCAATTTTATAGCAAAACTCTAAAAATATGGACATTGGTTATGACTTTTAATTCTAAACTACGCCTTTATTTGGAGATGCCTGTTTGCCATGCAGTGAGGTCTTGATATTGTTTTGTGATTACTCAGCAGACATTTTAAATTACCAGATTTTATCCAAGAGAACATTCAACCGAAAATTTGATTTCTGAGACTTAAAAGAATAGTAACGGTCAAGAGAAATTACGTTTGATGAAATATTAAAGGATTTTCTTGCCTCATCAACTGAAGATTGGATCCGAAAATAAATCAGTAGAAGTAGAAACGAATTTGTTTATGCATAACCTGAAAGGTTATTGCGCAAGATGCATGCCAAATATTTCAAAACACAAGTTTAAAACCAGAGCAGACTTATAAAACCAAGAGAGAAAATAAAATGATAAATGCTGCGATGAAAAAGTATGTAAAACGCATATGATTTCAGATTTAAAACAACGATAAAAGCAAAACAAAAAAAGCATGCGATGCATTGCAATAGACAGTACTAAAATACTAAAGAATATCTTCAAAATTATATCAAATTAAATAATAAAGACCCGTCTCTTTCAGAAACGGGAATAAATTACTATCGTCTTCTTTTCCGATCACAGTTGCTAAACAATTTGAGATCAAGTCTGTTAAGATACTCTGTTAAAAGTGACGATCTGGTGAAACAATGTTAAACTTGGTTTATCCTTCGGCTTTTAAATAATGATTACGGGTAACTCGACAGTGACCTTCTAAAATTATTACTTCTAAAAATGACTTTCTCCCTCCTGTTTTTAGTAGCCTCCCAATATTCTACTTTATGCTTGAGGCTTCACAACTTGTTAGTTACCCGAACATTTCACAGTTACTGCCATTAATTTATGATTTTGCTATTGATGATCATGTTAATATCTCCATGAGGAACAAGCCGAGTGGAGAAATCCACAGTGGATTTCGTTATTACGTCTGCCAGTTCGTTTCCCTTAAGACCAACATGTCCAAGAACCCAGCAATAAAGAATGTGATATCCACGAATAGTTAAATTCAGATCAGTCTTAAGGTCTCAACAAGTACAGAATTCAGGCTATCAGAAAGCCTCTAGTGCTTTTAGTCCACTAAAAGAGTCAGAATAAATACTAATGTTTTTCTGGGATAAATTCGCTATGTGAGGAAGAGTATAGTACACAGCTGTAAACTCTAAAATAAGCACAGAGCAATCCCATGCAACCATTTTCCCTCTGAAAATAAAGAAGATGACATACTTAAAAGTGAATTTATAGTTGTTTCGCCAAATAAGGAATTCAAATAAATAAATTTATAAAATAAAATAAATAAAATTTAGTAAACCGAAGACTCGATAAAGTATCAAGAGTATATGAGCAAAATAGCCATAACATTTTGGCATAGTATAAGAAAAAATTTTAAAAAATGGAAGAAAAGTGGTTTGCAATGCTTTTAGTATAAAATTAAGCAAATGAAAAATTTATAGCAGTTTGTTTTGGCGTGAAAGGAGGATTTTTATGGAAAAGGACTTTTTTGTATATATGTTAGCTGTAAGGAAAAAACCCCTGGATCACTGCTGGAATCCAAAAGCTACCTCCGTTAAGCTTTCCCTCATAATTGGGAAGAAATGCAGAAATCCAGCCTCTCTGAAGCTCTGGCAGCCATTCTTCCATGAAACATGGACTCGAAAACAATAGCAACGGCATCAGGTAAACCAGGAAAATTTTCATGTAGCCACTTCGTTTGAACTTGGGTCGAACCAGCTGTGTTCAGAATATTTACCTGTTGGTTGCCGGTACCATTGCATTTTCTAAACTTTTGCAGCTCCAATTAATTTTTAATTGCTATGTGTATTAAACAGATTACCATTTAAATAAATGTTACACTTCAGCTGTGCTATACATTTAGTCCCTAATCAGCGTATTTGTTATTACGTACAATAGTAATATTTGTATCATGATAGACGTATCTTCCCACAGTAAAATGATTTCCAGAATTTCTTATACTCTGAAATAATTATTCAAGGATTAAATTTCGCAGTTTAGTTAAAACATTAATTCCATTAAACCTTTTAATTTTGTGTACTGACAGGAAAAATATGCTCATTTTCGCTTTTTTATCTCTTTATTTATTGCTTTATATTTCGTTGCAAAATTCCATAATGTTTGGAAGCTTTTAAATTTTTGAAACCTGTCTTTTTATATATCTGAGTTAGGGGAAGATAAATAGCGCTATGTTGCTGAGTCGCATTAATTTTTTTTATAATTTTTAATTGTCTATCTGTAGAATATAAGCATATTTTCTTTACTATTACGTATTTCTAGGTGAGTTGATTCATACATATATATTACAGGAAAATTGCTCAGGTTTTGAAAGACCTTGTGAGTACCAAAATAAAACCATGGAGCTATTGTCAAAGCGCCAAATGATGCGCGTGCCCAAAAGCTGAGAGAGTTAAGAAATATTAACTATTAGTCAGAACACTTTTCATTCTGCAAGTGCTCCTAGACCTATTTGACAGATCATACTTCATAGGATCATTTCTATAATATGATTAGCGAGTTCACTCACGTATTTGTCAAATGAAAGCTAAAGGTTGTAAGGTTTTAGTTAAATTAACAAAGTTTTATTTTAATTTAACTTTTTCTATCTGTTCTTATTTCAACTTCCCGTTAGAATAAGCGCGCGTTTCAGCTTTATGCTAATTTGAAGTGGAGCCAAGTTTATATTTAAACGGTAGGTAGGAACCTCTCAGTGTGAGAGAGCTTTTAGTCTCAGACCACTGCTACTCTATTCGACGTTCGCCAGACTAGCTAGTATTTAAATTCTAAGCCGTAGCGCTGTTACGCTATGACTTATTGAAGTAAATCTAAGTGCGCTAGTTATTAGTTAAATCTTGCTACGCACCCTTTAGCATAAAGGCGAACCTCGCGTTCATAGCTCACGACTTAATTTCTATTTAATTTTAGTTTAAATAATTTGATTGTTCAGTTTAGACCCAAGTGCGGTCATTATTTTCTGTATCCCTCCCGAGTTGGAAAGTGGCTGTATATAATTGTGGTTTAATAAAAGAGGAATTTAAATCCTTCTCAAGTGCAGTTCTTCTACCACTTAACCACAGTTTTCTACCACAGAATCTAGCTGCATTCAGCTCCCTGATCAAGATCAGTACTTAAAGTTTGCACGAATATGTTCGCCAAGAATATGCACCGAACACTCAGTCCTGACAAGGTAAACTAAGACCAATCAGATAATCACCAGTTTACCTTGTCAGGTTATCTGATTGGTCTTACATAGACCAATCAGATAAGATGAAAGGGAATACCATCTGAAAGTGAATACCAGTACATATATATATATATATATATAAATTTAAAGGCAATTTTAACGCACTGTTGATCGGCCACACGTAAATTCGTGTTGTCCTGCCAAAACGTTGCTGATTGGTCGTGGGTAAATTCCTGACGTAATGCCAAAATGGCTGACTGGTCACAAGTAAACTTCTAACGCATGTGAAAACTTTGGGGATCGGCCACGAGTAAATTCGTGATTGGTGCGCCTTTTTTTCGCGTCAACGTCTTTCGGTCAATGCATTCTTGGAGATCATAGGATGTAATTTTTGTTCAGCACTACCGAAAGCTTCTTTAACTTATATTTGGCTAATAAAGTTCGTTAAGTTGTGTCCCCTTGGCTATAAAAATTTCAAGCATAATGGAATGGAATGATGATAAATCTTTCAATGAGTTATACACGAATGATTTGTCTGATTGTCCAAGCGATTTTGAAATAAATGATACTTTATCGGAAGATAGTGAATGAATCTTTTATTAGGCCAGCAAAGCGACGAAGAAGAAATGCAATAGAATCTGATAGTGACAATGACTTCGAGAAAGACTGAATCGAGGATAATGTAATACCAACCTTAGAGAATTATTCAAGCATTCCTGGTGTAACTGTTCAATCTGATTATGCGCCGAACATCATTGAGGTAACGGCTTTACGTTTTGATAGTGGGTTTTTTATTTAATTGTTTCGCAGACTAATGTGTACTACTCTGAAATGACAGTTCCATAACAACTTTGTGAAAATGTTACCAAGAGCAGATATTACCATCAGCGAAGTAAACACTTTTTTTGGATCACTGATACTGACGGTAAAAACCAAAAACTCGCATTGGCAAATTAGTGGTCAATGAACCTTTTGTTGAATCTTTATTTAAAATTATGTCCAGAATGATACTTAACCAAATCCTTACCTTGTTCCATCGGAACGACAATACACAAAATACATCTGATGGAGACAGGCTTTGCAAATTTATACCGGTTTCGTATTATATTATTCCGAAATTTTAATCCCTATACATACTCAAAAAGGAGTTAGCTTTAGACGAAACAACGGTACCGTACATAGCCAAAGATAATAAAATGTGGAGTTTTAGTTAGAATGTTTGTGAAAATGAGACTGTGTACATATGCAAATTGGAACTCTAATCGGGGCAGGGAAAAAAGCTGCAAAGCTGCAGTACACCATATTACCTATGTTAGAGCCATACCTTGATCACTGGCATACATCATATATACCAAGACAATTATTATAACAGCGTTTCTGCACACGAAGTGTTACTAAGAACGGAAACTATAGTTAGTATTACATACAAGAAAACTATGGCTTTCCAAAGGTTCTAATAGAAAAGTCTAAAAGTTCTGCATACGCAAAGCAGAAATGGCGTTTGCACGGAAAGGACCTATTGTTCTTATCGCGAGTAAGGAAGTACGCATCATGACAACTATTCAAGATGCTTCTCTGAAATCAAGTGGCAAGCGAAAACGAAATTCTACGGATGATACGGTTACACTTACGTGCATGTTCGAATACAATAAACACATGAAAGGAGTCGATCGCGCAGATCAATGTTTGGTGACCAGTATTATCTTACGAAGATGTTTAAAATGGTAAAAATTTAGTATTCTTTCACATAAACTGCACTCGCTTCAATGCACTCAAAATTTACTGTAATTATCAGCCTGAAAATAAACTAAGATATAAAAAAGGCTGGAAATAGCTAGGGAATGGATAAATGTAGATCCCAATGAATGCAGCCTAGTTCGTGATGCTTCTTTTAGTATTTCTGAAACAGCTTCTTAGAATGATCCACCCAACAGATTTTCCAGGACAGCTAAGGAAACACATTCTAGAAAAACGGGTTGATGGTTGAAACAAAAATCCAAACAGAACATGTATAGGATGCTCTTGAAATGGAAATCGCAACGAAGGAAGATGTATTTTCAAACCTGTTGTGTGCCATTACACGTAGGTAATAGCTACACCATTTACCATACAAAAAGGATATATTAAATAAAATTCATTTATATATTAAACCATTATAAAAGAGTTTATTTACATTGTTGCACTTCAACATCCAATCCAAAATAAAGCCGGTGATATGAGATAAACTCTGAGAAAAACTACCGGTGAACAACAATATATTAAATTTAGCTTATACAGCGGAATTCAATGCTAGCTGACATTTTACAGAAAACTCGTACATTTGTATCAGCTTATATCTGGAAGTTATTATTTTCTAAACGGATATTCAGAGTTGCTAAACCTCCCAGTAAAATTAGCAGACCCTCGATTTTTCATTACATTTTCCGTTATTCTGATAGCGCTCAAAATTTCCCTGTTTTTAATTTATCCGAATTAGATCATCTTCTTTCAAACGCAGACCTAAATTGCTGATCACAAACTTTCGAAAGGAAACAAAATCTTAATATTTTTTAAATTACAAAAAAATTAAGGTAACTACATTATAATCTCTAAAGGAAACTCATGTTGCTCGAATTAATTTTTTTCTAATGAATTTCAGCGTAAGTTGTCTAACTATTTTATTAGAACTAAACTGCTTTAATATATTACAGAAAGTCGTAAAGTATTTATGATGAGTTCCTTAATGTTCAAAATGTAAATATATACATTTTTGTTTTAAGTCTATATATGGCATACTGCTAAATTTATTTAACGTCCATTAATTATTAACTTTACTTTCATCGTATTTAAAATTTCTTTGTTAAATACCATTTTTTTCTTTCTGTTGAAGTTCTGGTGACAAAATATTTTAAGGAAATTCGACATTCGAATGCAGATATCTAAAGAGCATAATTTAAAACAAAACTTACATATTACAAATAATGAATGAAATATCAAGTTAATGTTTTTAAATCCAAATCGTTTTAAAGTTCATTTAATAATTTCAGTAAACTGTGTTTACGTCATATTTATCAAACCGTGTCACCGCAACTTTCAAAAGCTTCTCGAGTTTTCATATTTCAAATTTGGCAGCTAAAAATAGTATTAATGAAACAACATAAATCTTCTATAGACAATGCGAGTAGACATAATATCTTGAACTGCGAGAAACAAATAATTTTCGCTATTCGAATTCAAATTTCTTAACTAATTATGCAAATATTTCGCCACTAGCTTGTAATAAATTGCATTTACTGAAGAGAAAATCAAACTAACGTTAAAAGACAGGGAAACTTTTTTTTTATATTTATGTAAATATTTCGCCTCCTGTCTGAAAACAAACACTATTCACTGTGTAGAAGGAATAAAACCATCTGCGCTAACAGCTGTGAATATTTTCACGTTATTTTTAATCTATTATTTGCTATATACAGCTTATTCAAGCTACCTGTTCCAGCATGCGAGGAAAATAATTATCAGTTGCCCTGGATATTTTAAAGCTTCAAGCAGGTTTTTTCTGTACCTAAATTTAAATAAATGATATTTACTCATTTGCCAGAGAAATATACATCCATTCTTATAAATAAAACTATCTTTATCATAGGATAACTTCACTGCTTAACCACCTATAGAAACGAATAATGGAATTTTTTCTTACTTGATTTTATGTAAACAAAATTCAAATATTGACTACGCCTGATTTTCACACATAGAAGTATAATTAAAAGCAAACAAATTTTCTTCTTCCATCCTCCAAAAGACGTAAGAAATTAAACTGATCAACACGAAAGATTTCACTTCTTTTGAAAGAGTTCGTTCCTGGCTGAGAAAATCAATTTTACTAGCTCTGAAATGAAACATTATTTATGGATCTTACAAATATGCAAAATTCCATTAGCAATTCAAGCTGAATTTTAATTCATCTAGGTTCGACCTTTAAATTTAGATTTAGGAGAGGGCAATACGGTACTTGCCTACTATCCCGTCGACCGTGAAATTGTCGCCAAGTAACACGATTTAGTACCAACTGTAAATGTTGTGAAGTGAAGTGAAGTGAAATACCGACTGGGCGTGGCATCGCCAATCATGACATCACCCTGCGTGCTGAACTTCAGATAGAAACTGACTTCTGTAGGAGAAGGACTGCTGTAATCAAAATAAACGTTTTGTCTAGAAAGTTACTGCGTCTTTTATTTACAAATGCACCTAGCCTCGGGTAGAGGCAGCCCGCAACAGAATTAAATAGTTATCTTTCTGTGTGTTTTTTCGTAACATAGTGGTACCCTCGGCGGGACACAGGTGCTTTGGATTAGAATTTTTGAAGCGAACTTTTGATTTTGAGTTTCTGATTTTCAACAACTAGATTTGAACAAAACGGATTTGATTGCTTTAAAGACGCAAAGGAAAGGACTTAGAATTTCTTTTTCTCAAACAACGAAGAAAATCGAAACGGAATTAACTAAAGAACTAAGAGATTTAAAAACTCTTTCGGTTTTGAAGTGTCAACTTTGTGACAAGTTCCAGAGACTTGATTCATGTCAGAATGATATTTCTCAGCAGTTGTTGCAGAGTGAAAATGGAGAAACATTATTTAGTGATGATTTTGAAGAAGCGGAGAATTACCGAGACAAGTTTTTAGAACAATGTGCTCAAATAGATGCCGAAGTACAAGTAAGCAGAGTTTCCCCTCTCCCAAGTGACTCGGAATCGAGGAAATTTAAATTGCCTAAAATAGAGCTCAAAAAGTTCAGCGGTGAAGCTAAAGATTACCTGACATTTTGGAGTCAGTTCCAGAAGATTCACGATGATAAAAGTATCGCTGATGAGGATAAAATGCAGTATCTCTTACAGGCCATGGAACCGAAATCGAAAGCAGAACGCCTGGTGCTTACCTTTCCGGCAACGGCAGCGAATTATCCGAAAGCCATAGAACAGCTTAGAGAGCGCTTCGGACGTGAAGATTTACTTGTACAAATCTATGTGAGAGACTTATTAAGTTTAGTGATGAAGAACGCTGTAACTGGAAGAGCAAAAACCGATTTACCGTCCCTTTATGATGAACTAGAAGGAAAATTGCGAGCGTTAGAAAGTCTGGGAAGAACTCAAGAAAAATACGGCGATTTTTTGACCCCCTTAGTGGAAAGTTGCTTGCCAGAAGAAGTACTGATAGCATGGGAAAGAAGCCGAAATCACGAATCCTCGGAAACTAAAGGAACTCGATCATTGAAACATTTAATGAATTTCTTAAAACAGGAAGTTAAGGGCGAAGAAATGGTTCTTCTAGCAAGGACTAGTTTTGCCTCCGAGCGGAGCTCTCAGAAGAAAGGCTTTCACGAACAGGTAAAACAAAGTGAACCCGTAACAGCATCAGCTCTAGTAAGTCTTGAAAAATCAGGTAAGAGTATTCAAAACTGTAATTTTTGTGAAAAGAAACATCCTAGTGAAAAATGTTATGCCGCGAAAAAAATTACTTTAGCTGAAAAGCAACAATTGTTAATGAAAAAAGGGGCTTGTTTCTCTTGCCTGAAAAGAGCGAGTCACATTAGTAAATTTTGTCCTTTGAAAAGTAAGTTAAGTTGTTCTATTTGCAAAAGTAGTAATCATTTTGATGTAATGTGTAACAAACTGATAAAAAATAATGATCCGATATGTGTTTCAAAAGAGAGTTCTCTTTCTAACTGTAGCAGAAGCGAAACTGTATTTTTGCAAACGCTTTGCATTCGAGTTCGGTGTCAAGGTCGTGAAAAAATTATTCGTTGCGTAATCGACAGCGGAAGTCAGAGTAGCTACGTTAGTGAAGGTATGATGAGTCAGCTTAAAGCTTCTCCAATTAGAAAGGAGACAGTTGTACATGCACTGTTTGGGGGGGACGAAACGAAACCTAAACAACATGAAGTGTTTTCAATCGAGGTTAGGAATTTAAAAAGAACGTTCGCGTGTGGTTTTGAAGCCCTTTCGGAAAAAAGGATTTCCGGTTTTATTCCTAAGGTTAAGGATAAACAAATTTTGAACGAATTAAAAGAAAAGAAAATACAATTATCTGATTCTCTGCGAAAGGAAACCGAAATTGATCTTTTAATTGGGGCAGATATTATAGGGAAATTATTGACAGGAAATTTTATTGAACTACAGTCGGGGGTAACGGCTGTCGAAACGAAACTTGGGTGGACCGTATTTGGAAAACGAAATTCTTGTGAAAGGGATAATATTTTGAAAACATTTTCAATGCATGTTAGGAAAGTCCCTTTAAATGAGTTATGGGAACTTGAAAAGATAGGAATATCTGATCCAGTTCAAACTGTTAAAATGAAAGAAAGTTTTGATTTATCCGAATTTGAGAACAAAATGAAAATTCTTCCAGAGGGAAGATATGAGGTAGAACTTCCGTGGAAATGTGATACGACACATTTAACCGATAATAAAGAATTATCCTGGAAAAGATATGAAAAGATGATTTATAAACTCAGATGTAGTAATTTTTTCGATGATTATGAAAATGTGTTTAAGGAATGGGAAAGGTTAAATATTATTGAACGCGTACCGGAAAATGAACTGAATAATGAATGTCATTATTTGCCGCATAGACCTGTAATTAAATTAGGAAGTGAAACCACGAAAATTCGTCCGGTTTTTGACGCCTCTGCCTCAGAGAAAGGAAAACTCTCTTTGAACGAATGTTTATACAAAGGAATGAATCTTATAGAATTAATACCTGATGTTATTGATCGTTTTAGAATGTATCCGATAGGTATTAGTGCTGATATAGAAAAAGCTTTCTTGATGTTATCCGTCGCACCTAAAGATAGAGATTTTCTCAGATTTTTTTTCCCATGCAATGAAGGACAAATAATTTATAGGCATTGTAGAGTTGTTTTTGGAGTTTCTTCGAGCCCTTATTTGTTAAATGCGTCTATAATGCATCTGTTAGAAAATTGCCCACGTCAGTATAGTGAAATTGCTCAAAAACTGAAATTGTCATTTTATGTAGATAATTGTTTATCTGGTGTTTTTAATATTGATGAGCAATTTACTTTTATTGAACATTCTAAATTAATTATGTCAAATGGATGTTTTAACTTGCGTGGTTTTGAAAGCAATGTGGCTGGTACAAATGTTGACAATCATTCAGGGGATACTTCCGTTTTGGGGGTAATTTGGAATTTGGATAACGATACACTGAGATGCTGCACAGATATGGATGTATTGACATGTGATACGAAAATCACAAAAAGGCTAATTTTGGCAATTGTGCAGACATTTTTTGATCCTATTGGTTTATTAACGCCAACTACATTGCTTCCAAAACTGCTGTTGCAAAATTTGTGGAAAGTGAAAATTGCGTGGGACGATGAATTGTCTCCAGATGATACAAATACATTTTTGAAGTGGTTTAAAGAACTTTATGTTTTGAAAGATGTTACTTTATCTCGATACTTGTTTATCAATAATACATCTGAATTACATGTATTTGTGGATGCTTGCAAGGGGGCGTATGCAGCGTGCGTCTTTCTTCGATCAGTATTTAATTCTGAGGTAAAAATAAATCTCGTACGGGCGAAGTCTAGAGTATCGCCTCTGAAACCCTTAAGCATTCCTCGCTTAGAATTAATGGCCTGCTGTATAGGCTCTAGACTCGCAAATTCTATTATCAAGGCTCTCAATTTGCCAAATTTAAAAGTAACTCTTTGGTCCGATTCTACCACTGCCCTTTGGTGGATAACAGAACAAGGAAATTGGTCCATTTTCGTCGAAAATAGGGTTAAAGAGATTCGAGAATTGACGCGAGGTCATTTATGGAAACATGTTCCAGGAAAATTGAATATCGCCGACTTGTTATCGCGTGGATGTTTTGCGAAGCAAATGCTTCGGTCTAGATGGTGGGAAGGCCCCTTGTGGTTGCGAGAAGGCCCTGAATACTGGCCCACAGGTGAGATTGTTTGTTCATCTGAAGAAGTAGAACTGGAAAGAAAGAAAACAAAAATAGTGAGTATTGATCTGTCAAAAGACGTTATCCCTTGGCATCGAATAAGTGTATCTAATATGATAAAATGATTAGAATATTTGCATGGATATTTAGATTTGTAAATAATTGTAAAAGTGGTTCTCAAAAAAGTAGAAACATCGAACTTTCACTGTCTGAAATTGAAAATTCTGAGAAGAATTGAATTGGTTTAGTTCAAGTTTATTATCTGTCTAATAAGAAGTCCCATAATTTTATTGAAACTCTCATAGATGATGATGGTATTCTGAGAGTTAAAACGAGAATACTAAATAGAGATGATCATAAATCTTTTCTGTATCCAATACTCTTGCCAGAAAAAAGTGAATTTACTAAGTTATTAATCAGAAATGTACATAATAAGAACTGTCATGCTGGTCTTCAAATGATGCAATGTATACTACGAGAAAGATTTTGGATAATTAGGGCTAGAAAAGCCATTAAAAATGTCATCTTTAACTGTATTATTTGTAAACGATTTAAAGTTAAGGCTATGTCAAGCGAACCGACACCTCTACCACCAGACCGAGTTACCGATTGTGCGCCGTTCGAAATTATAGGGATTGATTTGGCTGGACCCCTATTTTTAAAAAATGGAGGGAAAGTGTGGATCGCACTGTTCACGTGTGCTGTGTACCGTGCCATTCACCTTGAACTTGTAAATTCTCTCTCTACTGACGCTTTTCTCTTGGCGCTTCGACGATTTGTGGCTAGGCGCGGAAGACCAAGAATAATCTACAGTGATAACGGGACAAATTTTCGAGGTGCATCTAATGATTTATCAAAACTAAACTGGGATAAAATATTAAAGGAAACTAGAACTGAAAAGACACTTTGGAAATTTATTCCACCTACCGCAGCCTGGTGGGGCGGCTGGTGGGAGAGGTTGGTTCGTACGGTAAAAGAGCTGTTGAAACGCACTTTATGTAAATCAGTGTTATCTTAAGAACTCTATACTATAATTTGTGATTGTGAAGCCATAATTAATTATAGACCTTTAACATATGTTTCTGAAGATCCGCAGGAATTGGAGAGTTGATCCCTGGACGTGATGGAAGGATTCGGACAGTTAAACTTAAGACCCGGCATGGAACAGTTGTGCGACCAATACAGCGAATCTTTCCTCTGGAGATACATGCTAACGACAGAAATATAATTCCCGATGAGAAACTGGGTGCAGAGGAATCTAATCCTAGCGTTGAATGTAATTTAGAAGCACCTGATAAAATGGTAATATGACGATACACCTCCTCTGGACGGCATGTAAAAACACCGAAAAGACTTGACCTTTTTAATAATGTTTGTTATCAGCTTGAGACTCAATCTGAGTCTCCAGGGGGGGGAGGATGTTGTGAAGTGAAGTGAAGTGAAATACCGACTGGGCGTCGCATCGCCAATCATGACATCAGCCTGCGTGCTGAACTTCAGATAGAAACTGACTTCTGTAGAAGAAGGACTGCTGTAATCAAAATAAACGTTTTGTCTAGAAAGTTACTGCGTCTTTTATTCACAAATGCACCTAGCCTCGGGTAGAGGCAGCCCGCAACAGAATTAAATAGTTATCTTTCTGTGTGTTTTTTCGTAACAGTAAATGAACGTGACTTCCCACACACTCACAAAGAATGCGCTTTCTTTAAATACAAATCCAATTGATTCTAGCCCACTATTACACTTCAGGCTTTCCACTGTATTAGGACTTTACACTTTGAATGTCTGGGAAGTATTGCCTTGGCAATAGATACCCAGAACAACACAGCAGTATCGCAGTATCTAGCCCACTAGGCAGCATAGCGGCAAAAATGTTGAACACTACTAGTTTGGTCCGAGGTTGGAATCCGGCGAATTGGCTGGCTGCACGGGTGGTTTCGTGGTTTTTCCTATGTGTAACGTGTATACGTGCCAGTTTCCCTTAGAAATTCCTCCACGAAGCCATTCTTTCCCTTAAGCAGAGAGCCTTCGAGGTTTTGCCGTAATCACATAAACCAAATCGATCGATTCTCGTTAAGCCACATGTTGCTTCTATGAATAAGGATATAAATTAACAGTTATTGCTGTATTTCCCCCTTGCATTGAAAAAGATAATTACAGTTTGGGATTTGCTCCTACAGAACAGCAAACAGTGGATTAATTTTAAAATTATGGAATCCTACCACCAACGAAAGTGTGCATTTAATGAAAACTATATCATCAGACAAATATGGGCGACAAATCAGTCATAGATTGGAATTTTAGTACTGGTATTCTGTACTCATAGTTTTTAAACAGAGCTTTCGTTGCAAAATAGTAAAAATCGGCAAAAGCATTTTAAGAAAGCGCAAAAGGAATATTTGTCGAATACTCATTTTTTATTAAATAAACAAGAATTAGTTCCTTCAGAAAACCGCAGGACTGATTTTCGCAGCGATTCTTCGGCGGGATCTCTGCCAAATTTCAAGGTCGACGGGATAACACGTAAGTACCGAGGTTTTGTTTTCTTTAGTTGATTATGCTAAAGCAGTCGACTTCCAGTTGCTATGGGAATAGGTTGTGCATTATTCCGTCTCCCCAACTCTAACGCCAATTTGAACTGTTAATTCTAAACGTTAAGTGTTCCGTTTTACTGTATGTTCTGTTCTGATGTATATTTTCTTTGTAACTGTTCCTGTGCTCTGTTAATAAATAATTTTAGAGCGAGCTAGCGTTTGTGTTTACAGAAGAACGGTTACGACCTGAAAAAATGCAAAATATGGGCATATGAATTAATCTTTTTTCTTCATTTATAAGTCATCATTTTCTTCTCTAAAAATTTCGAAACTGCGCCAAGTGATTACGGTACTGCATAAGTTTCATGTAACTTGCAACTATTTAAATATGAAAGTAACAAGCGTGTAAACATTGAAACATGAGACCAACATCTGAAACTGGCGAATTTATTCAACAATCATAAAAAATATCCCGATATTCTACAAATCTAAAGAAATGCACTACTATATGTGATAATCATCCCAGATTTTCGCGAAAAATAAAAATAAGGCGATAAAATTACCACCTTACTTACAGTATTAGTTTAATAAGATCTATTCTTTAGATAGTGACATTGCAACGGTTCTTGATATGCAACAAATCTAACAAATCCCTAACTATGGTTTTGCGTTAAATATTTATTTTACTTTGCTGGAGAGAGTTTACACGAAATTTATCCCAAAATAAAGAAGTAATAAAACACAGTAAATCATCTTTCAATTGCATAATTACATTTTACCCAATTTCCCTCGTTATTAAAGAGGAAATTAATATAATTTATGAGAGGAGAAAATGCATTTCCAGTGGAACGAGTCCCAATATTTTCAACGCAAAGCTTCTGAAAACAAAGAAGAAAGCCGAAAAGCGCCCTCCATATCTCCGCTTCAAACCGAGTAGCTTGTAAACAATATACTATACAATTATACGTGAAGTCCTTTCGAAACCATGATGTAACGAGAAGTTTGTTCCTGGTGATAGAACTCTGTGAATTCTCGTCTAATCGAATTTCAGTCCTTAAGTGAATACTAAGAATGGCCTAAGCATATATCGTAAAATAAAAGAATTTTCTGAGAGCATCTATCAATTAAAATTAGAACTGCTAAACCTGAAGAATATTTTACTGAATACTTCTCAGAGATGATAAGGAAGTGTTCTAAGTTCATTTCTCGCCAAATATTTACGTTTGAATGATTAATTCATACTGTATACTTGTAATTAATTCATACTTATATATTCATACTTATATATTTATACTTATACTCTAGTTGATTATTGTATAATTAGATGAAAGTCGATAAGTTGTAACAAACGATTAAAATGCAAATGCTATTTTCTAGTGCTTTTAATCATGTAAGTATTCATTCGATTGTGATTTCTTTAAGTTGTGAAATGTTTCAGTTCAGGCTTTCTCCATTATGTCAAAAATATGAATACTCTTCGAAGGATTGAGGGGATTAGAATTTGGTAGGATATCTGATGCTTTGATACTATATTTTTTTAGTTAATTTTCTTAGTTTTTATTTCTTATGCGTGAATAATGCTATAATACGCTTTAAAATGTTTTTATGTAATTTTTAAAGACTAAAATAATTCTACCTTTACATGCAAAAACTTCTAAAAAATCACCACGCATTTCTAAGACACTTTTTAAAACCGAAAATATGCGATCTTTATGTGTCAACATATTTTCAGCTTCTTTTTGGCCATGATCCAAATTTAAATTTAGAATTCAATTTTCTTTTAAAGGCCTCTTTGTAAATGCCTATATTCGTGCTCAATATCGTAAAGTTTTACATGTCTTCACCCACGTTTTCAGTTTTTGAAGTACGAAAGCTGTTAGCATTTCAAGAGAAGAATGTTTCATTTTGATGTAAAACATTTATCGTTTGCTGAAATATAGATTGATGGTGAAGAAAACTTGCTAAAGTTCTTTTGAATTAAAACAAGGCCTTTTCTTACAAAGTTTAATTATTTTTACGACTCAAAATTCAACTTTGAGTTTAAGACAATAATGAAGTCCAAAGTATTTCAGACTCCTGAATATCTTATTTATAATTTTATTTGCTTTTTTGCTGTGCTACAAATCGCATCGTTCAGTAAATCTGTCGGTTGTTTTGTACTTGAGCTTGGAATATTTTTCTACCCTAAAAGTAGTTAGTGTCTGCGTAAGCGGTAAGTCTCTAGTTAAATACAAGCTAAGAAAGATAGTTAGTGAATTAGGTAAAACTCACTAAAAGCTGATAGATCCTTATGAGGCTGCCACGATACACTGATAGGCAAAAAAGCATTTATGAATTAGTATTTTTAAAATATTTCTGTTAAACATATAAAGTTTTCTTATATTTAAAACAAGTACATTTACAGTATTCGAAAATGAATTATTTTTGAATCAGTATAATCAATAGCTTCCATAAAAAAATTCTTTTGCTTTGTTAAAAGTTTAAATGGCTTAAAACACTATGTATGCATTTCTAAAATTCTACACACAATTCGCTATTTGTATACCGATGTTTTGTCAGATATTGTTAGCTATTGTTCAGTCGTTGATAGTGTGACGTCGTATTGGCTCTCTGCCAAATCATTTAGATTCGTCTTTTGGCATATTAAGAAGGGCTTATATAAGTTTTCCAGCGAGGGGCTTGTGTTGTAAATAGGCTATAAAAATTAATGAGAGAAGTCTATTTGCATCATGCATCGAAACCTATTCGACCTACTGAGGCTGTTCACACACGTTTTAGACGGTTTTTTCTTTACTAGCATAAGAAAAATTATAGGCTTGAAATTTTTTGTTTTTAATAGCAATTACATTTTTGAAAGCATGAAGTATCATCTTCTACTTGACAGTTTTGTTTTCATGCAAAATGTCGCTTTTAAAGAAGCAATGGAAAGAAGCAAGAAAATTATTCTTATCTAGTTATTATAAAACGGTATGAAAGCCACGGTGTTTCAACATCAAAACTACTATAGATAATATTGTCAACAAGAAGGGAAAGAAACGTATCAAAAGAAAAACGGAATGTTTAGAATGTTAAAAAGTTAAGATCTCTTATCTTAAAATCTTCAAAATCAAAGGACAAAATGCTCAGTTTTAACTATAACCAAAATGATTAATGCTGATTTGAATCCTAAAAAGGCGAAAAAACCTAATGTGTATTGTCTTTATCCACGACATATCGCCGAACGCAGAACTCGCCGCAGAATTTTTATCAGGATTTATTTATTTTTATCCGCTGCAGATAAATATTTATGCGGATAAAAATGGAAAAGTTTTTGCCATCGTAGAGGAATCTTGAGTATATTTAACCAGCTGCAATAAAAAGAGATCAATTTATTGTCATCAAACTGGAGGAAAAGTCTTAAAACCTGGTTCAAAGAATCTAAAGAAAGGGTTTATGATTGTTGTTGGTTTTTTATAAAACGCCAAATTAAAAATAAAGGAAATGGGGAAAAAAGGTCAAGATCACCTCCACATATTATCAAGAACATATTTTATACCAAATTTTCAAATATCAAATACCTTCTCTTTACCCATAATGACATGAATAAGTAGAACTACATCAAGAGAAAGCAAGCATCCGCAGGTCAAAATCCACTGTTAATTTCCAGGGGAAAATAGAACAAGAAACGGGTATCAAGGTCTTTACTTCGATCATATCCCTACTAAATCTCCTGATTCATCATCACCCATGGATTTTTGTGCTTTCGGATATTTAAAAAGTGGATTGTGGAAAGGTCGACCTACAACCCTCCTTGCACTTTGGAAAGCTGTTTAAGAGGAATGGGATAAAATACCTTTTCCGATACTGCAAAAGACTTTAGAGACTTCAAAATTGCGGTGTAGGAAGACAGTGAAGAATTAAGGTGATTAAATAGAATGTTTAAAACGCAAAAACGTTTAGGTAAAATATTACTGTAAATACAATGAAATCGGATGAAAAAATGTCTGAACAGCCTCTGTGTTTAGCAAATATATCCGTCGTCACAGCGTGTTTCTCTCATGTTCGGACTGGTGTGAAAAAACATTGCGCTGGAGACCGCATTTATCCAACTTATGTACGACAATCCAAATGCGTATACATAGTTTACCTCATACTTAGAATTCCCATGAGAAAATGGTAATTTCTTTTTAACGCACATAATATGTTTATGTACCAAAACAAATTACTGCTTCTTTTTGTATCTATTTTGAAACGAATCCCATTACTTTAAGTGTAAAAATTCAAATTCTTTATTCCATAATGCTTAATATGTTCAAATGTAGATGTAACAAATTTAATGCACATATTCGTTAACACAAAAAATAGCATTTTTCTTTTCTGTTGCTTTTAATAATCTGAATATCCATCCACTGTCCTGAAAAGCATTTCCTCTCTTACATTATTTTTAGTACTTTCATTCTTGAAGAGATCTCTTTGGTTATTAAACATGCACTATCTTCCTAAAATGTTTATGTTTTTTTGCATTTTAATGCCTGCGTAGGCATTACCTTCTGAAATATTACAGAGGGATTAACTGAATATTTATATAATATACCCATTAAAGTAGTTTTCCTCAAAAATGTCATTCGTGAAAAAGAAATATTTATTCGTTGCAAAAACAGTTTTAATATATTTGGAATACATAAAGCGTTACTGTGCAATACAGAAATTCCACTTTTGTCATATAATAAAAGTCAAAATAAAAGGTTGTAAAACACTGCATTAAGTCAGTTTAAAAAGTAAGATTACACTAAATTTACAAAGAGAGTGGAAGCAAATAAAAAATTCTAACCTTTCAGTTGTCTAAAAAGACTAAAACAGGAAAACAAAGCAGTAAAGGTTAAAGATGTTAATGGTTTGCATTTTACAATATTATTTAAATTTTTAAAACTAGTCTAGCTGCCATAATGAATATAAAATCGGTATTACCCCATAGGCTCGAATATAGTCTAGCAGCTGCAGATGGGATTGCTTTTAAAGATTAAAAAAAAAAAACTTCCGTATTAAATGCATTCGAACAATATAAACTTGTTATACTAAGGGTGTTTATTGAGGAAATGTATTTAATTCTCTGGCCTTCGTATTTTGAGGTAACTCTATTTAAGTTTTCTTTTAACTTAAGTTAATTTATAAATTATCTTTATGTATTTTTGAAATGTTATTGTACGTAAATCTGTGAGAAGAATAACGCTTATAAAACACATTAAAAAACCTCGTTACGGAGTACATGGTTGCAAAAAAAGTGGATTAAAAGTTATATTTGTTTAAATTAATTATTAATTGAGCTAGGTACGTATCTCAATTAAGTTCATGCCTTAAAATATAATTGAGGCATATAAAGCGTTCCAATGGTATATATGTAAAACTGTCTAAGGCTACTCAGTTAGAAATGAAATTTTTAAATTATACTAACAGAACAAAATTTTATTTAGTTAAACTATTCAAGATGTTTTAATTAGTTGCACACAATACGTTCCACACATTTGTGGGCAAATTAGCGGAGGTATTTGAGAACACATTTACTTGCAAGGTTTTAGCTTAACTCAAAGGCGTTGCTAAAGTCTTATTATTTTCAGTTCTTTCCCTTAACCACAACATGCAAATTCGTCAGTCCTGACCTCATTAGAAAAAGTGAACGAAATTTATCTTGGCTGAGAGTACAAGATTACGTCTGTTGGTAGAGTCTTCGGCACCATATAGGTGATAGTACGATTTTCCCAAGTTCCACCTCAATTTTGAGAGACAGCAATCCGAGGAATGGGTCCGAGAGTCTCCCATCCCTCGTCCCCTACCACATAACCACACGAGAAGACTTTTGGCTCGACGTGCATTTAGAATGTCTCCATGTCGCAAAGACATTATACATTTACAAACATGCATGCCTTCTCCGGGACTCGAACGCTGGCTTTTCGGTACGGTACTCAGAGCTCAGAGTCACTAACTACTATCCGGTTAGGTAGCAGAACAAAAGACTTAAGAGTAAAAGTAGGAGTTACAATCCACAATAGATCGCTCTGAACACCGCTGCCTATAAAGAATAGAATTCTCTTATTGGCGACAGCGATGATTTCTTCAGACCTCTAAGGTAATTAAAATTTAAATTCCTTTCAGCATCCTGTTAGGATTGTGGCAGCGGTGCCGACTGCGATAGATCTCAGTCCTAATTAGAATCTCAGATAAGACTTAGATGTTTATAAGTGTACAGTTCTTTGCGGCATAGGCTCACTTATGATATTGTCGAGTCAACAGTCTTCTTGAGAGGCAGAAGACAAGTGGCAGACCCTCTACTTCTCCTTCAAATTTAGGTCAAAGTTGGTCGAACTCGCACTGCGCCTTTTAAGTTGCCCAAGCCAAAGACAAGAGCAAACATTACATCTCAAATATGAGAAAAATTCTCGGACATTGCCTCATATTATTGTCAGACAAGTGAGCTAAGTTACATGAAAAGCAACAAATTCCTACTGATGTCGCTATAGTTCTAAGTTAGAATAAATTCCAGTTGCAAAAAAGCCTCGATTTCGATATATTAACATTTCAAAGCATTGTACTGCTTATAATATTTGTACATGTAAATAATAGAAAGTATTGTATTGTTTATAATAGTAACTGTATTGCATAATCTAATTTCATTTTCCCTGCAAATGGAATTGAACCATAGCTTGCATCTCATGTTTAATTTGTAATTCTACATTTTACAGATACGAATACCGTCTACGGATGCAAACTGCGAAAAAAAAAAGGCAGCGACAGTCATATATCTGCCGTTCTACTGGTTCTACTGCCATTGACGAATTCAAACTGCATTTTCCAGGTCTCGATAGCCCGACTTAGGATGTATGTTAGATTTCTATGTAGCGTTGTTCTAATATAGGTATTTTGATACAAAATCGGAAGTTTTTTTAAATAACATATCAATGTTTTTTTTTTCATATTTCGATTCTACGACTCAAAGTTTGCTTGGATATTAAATTTCGTAATTTTTGGTGAGAAATTTATAAAGCAATTTAAGTATTTATCTTGGCGTATTTTTTCAGTTTGCGTCGACAATAATTCACCTGGCAAACTTCTTAATGCATAGCAACCTATTTTCCTTTCCTTTTTTTCTTTGGACACGAGTGGAAAAATGGTCATCGTGCATACTTACAAATAATTCTGACAGTGTGCATAAATCCCATTTGGTGTTACTATCGCTTATCACAAATATGCCAAATTTCAAAAAGCGCCATTTCGCGCAGATTCATGTAAATTCGGAAATTTTGAATAAAAAATTCTAATTTTTGCAGGCATGTTGAAAAATGCATCTACTTTAAGTTCATGGTAAATATTTTACAGGTTATAAATTCAAAATATTTTCTGAAAAAATTATAAAAAATATTTAAAAATACAAATTTTAAAAATAAATCATGAAGAACGTGCGAATTATATTTGTATTAAGCCTAAATTTCGAATTCTGGAAGACGGAATCGAGTAAGTTTAATGAAAAAAGAGATACTAATAAATATATACCAAATTTTAATTAACGTTGAGGAGCTAAAATTTTTGAGAGCTAATATTTTAAAAACTCTTCGTGCGATTTTTACAAAACTTGATATTGTGTTATTTGAGTCGTAGAATCGAAATATAAACAAATTGGCCTGTAATTCCGGAAAAAGTCCAATTTTGTGCAAAATACCTATATTAGATGTATACGCTGCAACATATAAATCTAATACATATCCTAAGACGCGCTTTCGAGACACGAAAATCTCAATCTGAATTTCGTCAATCGGCTCAGTAGAAGGGATATATAGAACGCCAACCCTTCTTTTTTAGTCCAAAGGGGCATTGCACGTGAAGGACTATTGTTTTCGTTTTACGATTTTGCGTCGGAAACATCAAATGCCGGTTCACTTTTCATATTGTTGCCACCAAATACTGTAGCCCTGTATTATATTTAAAGAAATTAAATAATGAATAATTGACATAAATGTATGTATGTTTCTCGTATTATGATAAAACGACGGTACCTAGAGCCATCGAATTTTGAATGACGTAATCCTGCTGCGAATATGGGCATCTGGAACCCCAATTTGAAATTGGAATTTGTTTTATTATATATTTCATATTTTCTAAAACTTTAACGAATTTCGTATTAACAAACTCAAGGCTTTCAAAGTGAGCAATGGCAACGCTGTACAGAAAAAACATTTTTATCACCACCACGTGAGACTGTGTATAGGAAATTCTAAAGATACGTTCAGTGAAAACTTCTTTTGCGATATTGTTCTTTAACTGAATTTTATGGTTTAAGTGCGAAGAAAATGATATTTAATAAATAAACGTAACACATAAAATTTAAAAAAAGCCTCTTTGAACGTAATTTAAAATCTGAAACATTTCAGATTTTTTAGTTTTTTTTCGCAGTGTACAACTGGATAATAAACATTTACAGTTGGTGACTTCAGGTTTTTTCTCCAGAGATACAGTTTCTTAACCTGTAAAAAATTTCGTTACAATTCAATAAATTCCAGCCTTCAGTAAAACGTAAAAATTAACGTTTAGAATAAATTTAGATAAAATTTGGTATATTGACTAAATCGTTTTCGCATGAAAATTACGCATATTTATCCAGAGGCTTTAAAGTAAATTTAAGAGACGTTTATGAGAGACGTTTCACGATTTAATGGGTTAGGTCAATCAACTGACTGAGAAATACATGAGAGTGTTCTGCCTAAAGTGGAGCGAAGTCGTCATGGAAGACCTTTTTAAGGAAAACTGGCTTGTATTTATATAGCGTATTAACTATTAAAGAGGAAAGCAACATTTATAATTAAATTCGTAACTGGTACACTGACAATTGCCAATACCATCGAGGATTTAAAACGTATTTTATAAAATGCCCAACCTCGGTAAAATCGCTTCCTCGCAAAGCGGATTTAAGGCTGCCAGAAAATGGCAAGGGAAGGCAGGGTTGCCAAATGTAGAGCGGAATCATCCATTTTGTGTTGAAATAGGCGATATTCCGTACACAGATGGAGAACATTCTGGAACGAATGCTTACAGGTTTGGCACAGAATGTTCTCGAAGGCAGGCCAAAAGCTGTATAAACCCTACTTGTACGCGGAGTACCAGTGCATCGCAAGTTGGTGCATCAAGAGTTTGCATCGTAGAGGGTATCGAGTGTATCCTCGTGAGCATTCCTAGTTGTAGCGTGGAGAGTCTGGAGACTGCGTTGAGTTCCGAGAACGACCGAATCAAGTCGGGAGCTGTACTCTAGTGTTTTGCCGTGAAGCTGTCTTCACCGTTATAACCTGATAGCCTGAAGACTGTGTTGCTGATTTTTTCAGCGTGTTTGTCGTAGTTTTTCGACGAATGTAAACGTGTTTTTGGAGCTATTCTGCGAAATACTGGCAAATAAATTGAGTTTTCATTCTTCTTTAAGTGTTGTCATTAATCGCTCCAAATCCACGAATCCGTAAAACGCAACAATATGTTTCTATGCTGCTTTTAAAATTTTTATAATTTTGTTGTTGGAAAGTATATGGCCTAAGTGTCAAAAAATAATGCATAATAATAAAGCTAAAAAGTCAAAAAAGAAAATGAAAATAAAAAAATGGGGTAGCAATAGTGAGTGCAACAGCAGTTTGGTAGAGTGGGCTCAGCAAAGGCAGGAAAAATTTTAACAAACCACTTTGGGCCACCGTTAAGATCTGAAAACTAAAATATGATTATTTATTCATTTACTTTCGAATATTCATTTGGCTTTCGTGATAATTCTTAATAGCTGTTTTAAATAATAAATAAATAAATAAGAAAAATTACCAATTGCATATCAGGAATTTTACTTTAAAAAGAATATATAAAAGGTTACTGAATGCTGAAATTGGGAATTTTCCAAACGCTGGCACAATATAATATATAAAAATGCTCTAGACAGTAAAATAAATTAAAGGAGACAGGTTTGGGTTTTCACTATCTGAACTAGCGAAATGTTATCTTTAATTTCTTAATTTATATCCACTTCTTAAAAGCCAGATGCTTTTCGTGCTTTAGAAAAAGGATACTAAAAGGTGTTCTAGAAGTGAATATAGATTAATGCTATATTACGCAATGAATGAATTAGCTAGATCTGTATCTTCTGTAATAACATGGGAAAATATTCAATGAATTGTATAAATGAATACGGATGGTACCAAAACTAATACTTAAATAGTAATATTGCTTTTCCATTCGATAGTTTACTTAAAAAATTTCACATCTCAAAAAAAAAAAAAAAAAAA